>JAKWBJ010000148.1:1200000-1563840 GCA_023159175.1 Wohlfahrtia magnifica | reverse complement strand
TAATGATGTTGTACGCTCGTCATTTTCGTTTCAGAACAAAATATGACGTTATCCTAATAGTTAAACGCTCATAATGACGAAGGAAAATACGTTTCTTCGTTTGCTGCTGCAAATAATAATGATTGCTTGTGTACTGTTGTTAATTAGTATTGTTACGTTTTAACTTTTTAAAACGTTTGAGTTCTTTTAAATTGCTTCAAAATAAAATAATCACCACTTAGTTGTTGTTTTACAGTTATTATTTTCTCACTTTTTACTGTATACACTTATAACTATACAGTCTCCAACTTATTTATCTTGCACTTAATATTTGTTTATACAACACTTTTATTTACGCCTAAACACGACTTTATTTTGTGACTGTCAAACGCAATGCGCACCCTTTTATAGCAATTCATTATCAGTTGCGATTATTCTTGTAGTTACTTCAAAATTCTGTTTATCTACATTAAATTTGAAAGATGTAAAATTATGGCACACAAAAAGCAATCGAACTGATAACACCGTTAAACATGTGGTAGCACTCTTTCACATATTTTCTTTTAAATATTCTTAAAAAAAGAAGTCCAACGGTGTAAAATCACATGATCGTGGCGACTAATTAACTTTCGCCACGACATAAGATAACATGTTCCTTGAATTTCCTGCGCAATAGAGCCATTGTTTCATTGGCTGTGTGGCACATCGTTCAGGTTCATATCGTCAATTTCTGGCCACAAGAAGTCTGTTATTGTCTGTTCTGCTTATTGATGAATTCACTGAAGTAAAAGTATGCCTCGTCGTTGAAGATGATTTTCTTTGTAAAGTCACCATTCACTTCTGTCTGTTCAACTAACCATTCGGCCTTTCCACAATGCTTGAAATAGTCAATAGGCTTTAGCTCCTTGTGAGCGCGTAAATTCGTGAGGTAGAAGTCTTCAATGTTCCCATCTAAGGACGTTGTATTTCAGCTTTCCCATAATTAAAAATGATTGAATATCTCTTTACAAAGTTCTCATTGTACGCGTTAGCGCAAAGCCCCAAACGAATACATATTTTGTAAATAAGTAATTTAGACCTTTGACCCAAGTGCCTGTTAGTTAACAGTCTTGAAAACATACCGTTGTCGCGCAATGCTTCAATGCTACTTTATCCGATCTCAAACTGAACCACGGAAAAAATTTCAACATTTTACTTTGCCACAGCACTAAAATGAAGGGCAAAAATGTTAACAATATGTAAACAGTCGCTAAAAAGAACTGTTTGTTGTGGTTTGTTTGTCTTCCTTCACTCCTCTAGGGAGTGTGTTGGCTTTCCAAAAAGTATCTATGGCTTTGTTTCAGTTTCTTTAATCAATTTGAATCTTTTCAAGCTAAGTAGATGATTAAAGTGGTGATGATCCTTACTAATTGGTGGTGATCTCTTCTTTAGCATCGTAAGTTTTTCTCAGTAGGTGGCGTCTTTTCCTGATCATTCGTCTGATGTTTGTTATCATCGCCAGAGGTATGCGGGGAAGTTCAGGGGGCTTCTTTTTTATTTTTTAGATAAAGTAGTCTGGGTCGAAATCACAATTAAATTTTTTCTTCCTCATGTCCTCTGCTGGGTCCCAAACCTGGGTCGTTTTTGTTGTTATATGTGTGCTCTAACCACTACATCACGCCACCCAGGTTTTGGTGATTTGGGTTTATATTTTTGATAGTAAATAGATCACATCATCGATATTATTTTGAGAGTAGCAATTAAAAGCTCCCTCTTTTGATACATATTTCTTGCATTTCGATTGTTGTACTTTTGTTTAGCATACCTTCCCTTTAATGACAAATTATTTTTTTGTATTCAAACAATTATTTGATTTTTTTGTGCAACTTTTATTTGCATTTATTTATGTGACTAAATGACAAGAATTTACGCTGTTATTGAAATCATTTATTGCTTTTTTCTTCTACCAATTACGTTGGCAATATAAAAAAAAAAAAAAATATTGAACTAAAAACAACATTACCATTTGAAATGTCTCTCTATCATTAATTAAATAAATCGAGCGTATAAAACAGTTTATTACGCAAATATTGACGATATTGTTGACTAACTGATGCTCAGCCGCCAACACTTATTCTGAAAGCAAGAGTGTTTACAATTTATTGCAGGAAAAGGGAAGAAAAACATTTTTTTGTTTCATTTTATGGTTTTACATTATTTTTGTTGTAATTTACAGTAAAAATATATTTTTTGTTGCATAAATATAACAAATCATTGTTGTTATAAAAATAAATGTCAAATATTTTTATTTTTTTATTTTTTTTTTTGATATCATATCGTAACAAAAAAATAGTCTGAATAACCAAGTTCATGCAACAATTAATCACAGTGATTTATAATGGCCTGTAACACACTCTCTCTTTCTCTCTCTCTGTCTGTCTGTCTATTGTAGTTTTGGTAGTTTTTGGGATTATTTTGAAGCAATAATTTGAGGTCAAGAGAAGAGCCGTGACCCATATTTTGTATCTGATATGACAGATATATGATGTAAAATTTATTATTATTTTTATTATTAAACAAACAAAAAAATACATGAATAGAGAAGGCGTAGTAAGTACAATTAATGTTTCAAGTTAAAAGTGTTAGTTTATCTTAATAAATGCCAGTATCATGATACGAGTTTTCATGTCATTTTTAATCTTAGGAAATTAATTTATTATTCTTTTGCAAGGGATAGCGATGTAATTGGGTTATAAAAAAAAAAAAAAACATTTTTTATAGTAACTTTACACAAGATTTTGTACTTAATTGAGACTATGGATTCTATGGACTCTAATTTACTAAAATGCGGCAATGATCGATTGTACTGACCAAAAAAGAAAAAAAACACAAAATTCACAAAATTCATTTTGATTTAAACGCCCATTCGCCTAATAGTCTTCAACAATCTTAGCGCACTGCTAAATTGCGTAGCTCTCCATGGTTGAATCTGTCAATTTGACAATTAACATCGTGTATTATGATGGGACCACCTTGTACAAGCAGGGAATTTGTCGAAAACCTGAAACAATTGACAAAAAAATTCATGATACGGTGTTGGTCTGTTGGAGATTGAAAGTGCGCGAGATTATGGAGGCCATACATATCTCATATAGCTCAGTGGCTTTAATTTTGAATTATCTCTTGGTTATAAGAAAGCTTTCGGCACGATTTGTGCCACGTTTGCTCTACACAATTGTGTGACAACTTTGCTTGAGTGTTTGCAGTTATTCAAACGCAATATGTACAAATTTATGTAACCGTGGACGAAGCGTTGTTTCTCCACAGCAGACCAGAGACCAAACTGCATACAAAACATTGGGTTCATTGGGTGAATCAAAAGAAAATCAAGATGGTTTTTAAACCTTTAAAAATATGGCCAACATTTTTTGGGATACATGAAGTATAATCCACATTGACCAAAAAAAGGCTAAAAAACAGTGGCACATATTATGCTTACTTAGTGAATCGACTTAATGAGGTTTTTGAAAAAACCGAACATATTTAGCAAAGAAATATATTCTTTTTCACCAGGAAATTGCAGGGATGCACACATGTGTAGATGCCATGTCAAAAATCCGTGAACTAAACTACTATACATCTACTACTATATATCTACTATATATCTCATCGGCTTCATACTTCGGATTTCATCCCTACACAGTGAGGAAAATCACATTTTAAAATCAAAGTCGATCGCTGTTGAATTAAAAAATTTTCAACTTGGATTTATTTTACGGTAATTCAACGGTGAACAAATTTGGAAGTATCAAAACCATATTAAATTAAGGTTTTCGCTAATTTGAAAATGTTCAACATTGAGTTCAACATAAAAATGTTAGGTTACTGAATTAGTTTATTATTAAAGACAACAAATCCCAAGTTGAAAATGTTTTAATGTCGATTTTAAAATGCCGAAACATAAATTTAAAGGCGTATGTTTTTAAATTAAAAAAGTACGTTTTTGACTCAATGTGAAAACACTTTTGAAATTATAATGCACGTTGTTGTATATATTTTAATGATGAAACAACTTTAAATTAACATCGGTCTATGCTTAAATTCAAAAGTCATTGTTGATTTGAGGATACTTGTATTTGTTTTGACTTTGTGGTACCTTAGTTTAAAGTTGTGGTGACCTTAAAATAATGTTTAACATTTTAGAATAGAGTTACACAAACCAGCAGGAAAAAAACAGAAAGCTTGGTAATACTGAAATCACAACAAGTCAAATAAAAAAATTAATATCTTTAATAATTTTAATATCTTTAATAATTTTATTAATTTATTAATAAAGGGTCTGCCAAATAATTTTTTTAATGCTATAAAAAAACTACTGAATATTTTCTCAAATTTCTGTTTTTATTTGAAAGTACAATCCTTCTGGTTAATAATAGAAAATAATTTCATTCAAATGGCTGCCTCGGCTGGCCATGCAGTAGCCTACACGATCCGTCCAATTTTTAAGCACATTATCGATTGTGTGCAGCTGTATTTCACCAATGGCTTTACGAATATTGTCCCTTAAAACATCAATTGTCTCTGGCTTGTTGGCGTAACACTTATCTTTGAAATAATAGTCCAACGGTGTCAAATTGCAGCTCCGGGGTGGCCAAACGACGTCAGCTCTGCGGCTGATAATGCGATCTTCAAAAACAGGGCGCAAAACATCGAGTGTAGCTGCGGCTGTGTGGCACGCAGCGCCGTCCTGTTGAAACAAAATGTTGCTAATATCCTCCTCTTCAATTTTTTGTGAACAAAAATTCGTTCAACATGGCCCGATAACGAACGCCATTGACTGTAGCTGCCACTCCCTGCTCATTTTCGAAGAAAAATGGCCCAATTATGGCTCTGGACCGAAATCCGCACCAAACAGTGACTCCTCTTGGGTGTATCGGCTTTTCAATGTATGCGTGCGGGTTTTCTGTGCCCCAAATGTGACAATTTTGCTTGTTTACATACCCGCCAAGATCAAAATGAGCTTCATCTGAAAAGATGATTTTTTTTGGGAAAATCGGCATCTTCCATAAGTCGATCACAGGCCCACATTTCCAGATAAAACTAATTATTTGTCAAATCAGACATGAGCTAAGTGTTACCATTCACGAAATAAGCACTAGTTGAAAAAAAACGTTAGATGGCGGTCCCTTTACCTACTGTTGCCGATATTACAAGGTAAGTAAAAACATTCCGTAATAGAGAGTGCCACGTTCTTATAATTATAATTACCTTTCTAAAGGTTCTTCTGTTATTCCAAGAGTAACTGAATTCACAATTCATTTAGTTTGAGCCATAACTTTAGATATCTTACAATTACACCTACCAATCCATTCGTTTTCGGATTTTACTAAGACCCATTCTCTTGACATTCTGAAGGAATGGCCTATTGCTAATCTCGAATATGGCCTTGTCAGATCGCTGATAACTTTGTTGCCGCTGATACTGCAAAAACTCGGAGCATAATATGGTCCGGATCATATAATTGTCCATAAACATGCTAACGGCAATCCTACTGTCTCTAATCAGTCTAAATATTTTTTCGCCACCAAAGCCTCTAATAACCACTGGCTGCCAACATAGACCGTTGCCCACCTCCCTATTGCAATATTCTAAGCTCTAACTTGAGTAACCCTAAAAATAGCCAGTATTTTAACCTGGAAATATACTGATACAACTACATATATATACTTAAGTAATTTTGTTTCTTAAATTAAATTCTTCTTTTAGCAGAAGTGCCTTCACTGCACGATGTCATCTATCAAATACATATAGAAATCTTGTTTGATGAAATTTATTTATTTATCTATTTATGCATTTTATATCCTTCCAAAAGTGTTACTGCAAATTATTTATTTCGAATAAAATTTTTTTTATACAAATGTATTGTATTTTGAATGAAAAACATTAAAGTAAAAGGTTTGGAACCGTACTACTACAGTAGTATTAATAACGCTGGTCTACAGCAAAAAACCGCTTTAAATAAAACTATATGAAGTATGATGATTTTGATGCGCTGAATTCAATTCCATTTTTCCGATGGAAAAAAACTGCCATCGTGTTCAATTTTTTTTTTTATGGGCGTGGCAAACTTTTCGCTCAAAATATGGTAGTTATGCCAATATATTTCATTAGAACTTGAAAAAGTACAACCGAACAAAATTTCCTATAAATCATCTGAACATCATTCTTTTTTTGTATTTTCAACAGTTTCGGACTATTCACAAATTAAATGTAAAACAAAAAAAATTTTTTTTTTCGCAATTTTTGTTTGTTCAAAAAGTCATAAAAAATTTTTCTAAAAGAAAATTTTAGATCTTAGGCACGCAAAATAAAGCCTAAAATGTTGAGAATAAAACGAGCTTTAAATCATGAGAGTCGTGATTGTGGATCTCTTTTCAAGATAATCGGTGAGCAATATTCCGTGTGCATCCCAAAATACAGTGGCCATAACCTTGCCAGCCGATTTCGCTGTCTTCGCCTTCTTCGGAGCACTTCCACCAGCTTCCACACATTGCTTCGAGTGATTTTTGGTTTCCACGTTTTATCAACAGTTATTAATCTACGCCAAAAATCAGCAGGACTATGCTTTATCATGTCCAAACACCGCTGTGAAGTGATCTGTCGAACTCGTTTTTGTTCAACACTGAGCAAACGCGGCACCCATCTTGCCGATAGCTTTTTCATATGCATATGTTCATGACAAATGTTGAACACACGTTCATAGGATATGTTTACTATTTCAGCAATCTCACGGATTTTGATCCGGCGATCATCCATAACGATATCAAGGATTTTCTTGGCCTTCCTGTTGATGGTATTGTTACAGTGCTTGTTCGGCCCCGTTGAAATTCAGCAATCCAATATTTTACCATATAATCTGACGGAGCAGATTTGCCGTAATATTTATCAAGCTTTTCTTTTGTCAATTTCGCCATTTTGCCTTTCAAATAATAGTGTTTAATCACTACACGAACTTCACTTTTTTCCATTTTACAAGAAACACAATAGTTGCTTACTCCAAACAACTACAACAAATAAACTAATCGATGAATTTGGCTAAAATTTTAACAGCTGACGTTTGACAGATAGTAATTTCTAAGAAAGAAAAAGTTTTTGTGTTTGTGCTGCCATCTAGCCCTAGGTAGCTTCAATGCCCATCCGACCTCGTAAGTCTCGCACAAATTCATTCTGGTCAAACTGGTTTATAATTAAAATAAGGTTTTCTCAATGGGCTTCTATATGCAGATAATGAAGTACCTACAGACGTGTAACTGGATACACTCCGAACAGAAAAATCATCTCTGCATTAACCACTTCGTGACAGTTCGGAGGCATTGAGGCAGATGAAATGTTTGGATATATGATTTTGTTCCCATTTTTTCCCGTAAGTCCACGTGTTGCAGTCATGCAGAAATAACAATCATGTTCATAATTTTGTAGTTCACTCCATATCATAGGTTACATAAATGACATAATCTTTCATCGTGATGAAGACAACCTCTTAAAGCTTTTACACGGGTATTACATCATATTTTTGGCAGCCAATATTTCTTTCTTTCATCGATAGGAAATCCAAAGTGATGTTTATAAGAATTCTTAAGTTGGGAAGCTATTGTATGGCGTTGTGGTTAATGTTATTTCCCCACAGATCTCGAGAATTTTTGCAAGTTAAAGCCTTTGACGTACTGTAAGCCAAAACAAAAATCCATTATAAATAAGCTAAATATATGTATAAATTTTGTAAAACACTTACCGTAATAAAAAAAGTAAATATACATAAAACGGAAATAGTCCTGAGAGTACTTTTCAATATAAACTTTTGATTTCGATAAAATCAATAATCGAAAATATGAAAAATATTGTGTTATCTTTCTCAAAAGTGCATCTCGTACTGGGTTTTTGACCACAATAATAAAAAATCTTTTTCTTGGAATATTTTTGACTTACCATAGCCATAAAAAATGACCCCTTTACTTTTGTCAAAGTTAGACAATTGCCTTTATGGGTTACTTTACTTTCAACCCACACTTGGCTTTCATTAAAATGCTTAAGATATTAAATTTATATTCTAAGAATATTTTTATAATTTTTTGAAAATAAAAGAAAAAATTTTCACTAATTTTGCAAGAAAAAATTTATTCGCTAATTTTGGTCAAAGTTAGGTACCTGCATTTAATTGTGAATCAAATCAGCAAAAGCCAACCGATTTTCATAATTTAAAGCTTATTTTATTCTCAACATTTTAAGCTTTAATTTAAGTGCTTAATGTATTTCCATTCTGAAAAATTTTTTATGACTTTTTTGAAAAAAAAAAAATAATTTTGCGCAAAACAAATTTTGAAAATACACAAAAATGATGTTCATGTGATTTATAGGAAATTTTGTTCCTAAACATTCACAAGTAATCGTTTTCAAGTTGTGATGAAATATGTTGACATAACTATCACATTTTTGGGCGCAAAATTTCCCACACATATGAAAAAATTTTGAGCTCGATGGAAAAAACTCTGAAAACCTATTTGAATCAGCGTATCAAAACTATTATATTTCACATGGTTTTATTTAAAGGCGAGAAAATTTTTTGTTTTTTGTAGACCAGTGTAATCCAACGTTGAAAATGCTCGCTTCAAAGATTCTACATTTTTCAAGTAAAATCGTGCAATGTTGACATGAATATTTTCAACTTTGATGTAAAAATGTTTCTATTTTGAAATAATGTAGAACATATTTCATTTAAAGTTGTACGTTTTTGAATTAAAAATTTCAATATTTGATTTTATATTGGCCAATGTACAAACAAATGTAAGCAATTTAAAACCAAAGTTGTTTTCACATTGATTTTGAATCTAAGTTATTTTTACGGTGTTGTTACGTTGTTGCATTTATGATTTTACACTTTGGCTTTTTATATAAAGGGTACGCCATCTAACGTTTTTTTGCTTTGTTTTTTTATGCTAGTGAATGGTAACACTTAGTTCATGTCTGATTAGACAAATAATTAGTTTTATCCTTCCGATGAACGAATATGGTTGTGTATGCGCTTGAACAACGGTGGGTAATATTGCGACATTACATTGAAAATCAAGGTAATGATTTTGCCAAAAAAAAAACATCTTTTCAGATGAAGCTCATTTTGATCTTGGCGGGTATGTAAACAAGCAAAATTGTCGCATTTGGGGCACAGAAAACCCGCATGCATACATTGAGAAGCCGATACACCAAAGATGAGTCACTATTTGGTACGGATTTTGGTCCAGAAGCATGATTCGAAAATGAGCAAGGACTGGCCGTTACAGTCAATGGCGATCATTATCGGGCCATGCTGAACGAATGTTTATTCACAAAAATTGAAAAAGAGGATATTAGCAACATTTGGTTTCAACAGGACGGCGCTACGTACTACACAGCCGAAGCTACACTCGATATTTTGCGCCCTGTTTTTGTAGGTCGCATTATCAGCCGCAGAGCTGGTGTCGTTTGGCCACCTCGGAGCTGCGATTTGACACCGTTGGACTATTATTTGTCGGATGCCGTCAAAGATAAGCGTTACGCCAACAACCCAGAGACAATTGACGCTTTAAAGGACAATATTCGTGAAGCCATTGGTGAAATAAAGCTGCACACAATCGATAATGTGCTTAAAAATTGGACCGATCGTGTAGGCTACTGCATGGCGAACCGAGGCAGCCATTTGAATGAAATTATTTTCCATCATTAACCGGAAGTATTGTACTTTCAAATAAAAAAAGAAATTTGAGAAAATATTCAGTAGTTTTTTTTATAGCATTTAAAAAAAAAAAATTATTTGGCGGACCCTTTAGTTGTTTCTTGTTTTTGTTGAATTTCTGTCGTTTTTTCTCTGCGTGTATTGACTATTTATCTTTTTCAAACGTTTGTTAGGGTATTCAATGCAAGCATTTATCAAGCTCCTAATTTATATATATTATTAGAAAACTAACGCGCTTGAAACCCTGCCCCTAATTACTAGTCATGGTGTCATATATGGTACGTATGTATATGACAAAGGTCCTTGTGTGTCGTATTAGCAAATGCTGTTTGTCATTTCGTTGAAACATTGTTTTGTTGATTTTAGTGCTTTTCGAAAATGTTTTTTAATTAGCCTTCTTTTTTGTGCTAATTTTTCTGCTCTCTGCGCTCATTTAGTCGTCTTTGTTAAAAAAAAAATTTTATATTTTTTTTGTCATTTTTACTTATTTATCCAAGTATGGGTTACAAAATTTCTTCTCTTTTGAAACTATGTATGTGAAAGTAAAGTTTTCAACATTTATTTGTATTTAATGGCGTTTTGGTCTCATTTGGTTACTGCTTTTGGTAGAACGACAAACAGTTGGGTATGTTTGTATTCTTTCTTGTTTCACTGATGTTGTTTGTTGTTTATGGTTAAATGTCATTTGGGGAAAAGTAGCTAAAAAAAAAGTTCAAAAGGAAAATAAAAGCCAACAACTACAAGAAAAACACACACAATAACAAAAAACAGGATGACTATGTACAATGAAAACAATACAAGGGGAAGTATTAAAAAGAAAGTACAATTAATTTGATTTAATTTATTTACTTTTGTTGCACTTAAAGCTTAACAATAATAAGGAAAAGTACAGTGACGTGCCAAAAAGAAAGAGTCTCATAGAAAGCAGGTGAGTTTTTCTTAAAATATCACTTTCTAAAGGGTCCGCCATCTAATGTTTTTTTTCAACTAGTGCTTATTTCGTAAATGGTAACACTTAGCTCATGTCTGATTTGACAGATAATTAGTTTTATCCTTCCGCTGAACGAATATGGTTGTGTACACGTTTGAACAACTTCGCTTAGTGGGCCTGCGATCGAAATACAGAAGATTTTGCCAAAAAAAATCATCTCTTCTGATGAATCTCATTTTGATCTTGGCGGGTATGTAAACAAGCAAAATTGTCGCATTTTGGGGCACAAAAAACCCGCACGCATACATTGAAAAGCCGATATACCCAAGACGAGTCACTGTTTGGTGCGGATTTTGGTCCGGAGGCATAACTGGGCAATTTTTCTTCGAAAATGAGCAAGGAGTGGACGTTACAGTCAATGGCGATCGTTATCGGGCCATGCTGAACGAAGTTTTGTTTACAAAAATTGAAGAGAAGGATATTAGCAACATTTGGTTTCAACAGGACGGCGCTACGTGCCACACAGCCGAAGCTACACTCGATGTTTTGCGCCCTGTTTTTGAAGATCGCATTATCAGCCGCAGAGCTGATGTCGGTTGGCCACCTCGGAGCTGCGATTTGACACCGTTGGACTATTAGTTGTGGGGTGCCGTCAAAGATAAGTGTTACGCCATCAAGCCAGAGACACTTGACGCTTTAAAGGACAATATTCGTGAAGCCATTGGTGAAATACAGCTGCACACAATCGATAATGTGCTTTAAAATTTGACCGATCGTATAGGCTACTGCATGGCCAGCCGACACAGTCATTTGAATGAAATTATTTTCCATTAGTAACCGGAAGGTTTGTACTTTCAAAAAAAAAAAAAAAGAAATTTTAGAAAATATTCAGTAGTTTTTTTATAGCATTTTCACAAGAAAAAAAAAATTATTTGGCGGACCCTTTAAATACTACTTAGGCAAATAAAGTTCTTATATATTTATTTTTTCAATTTTATTTTTATTACTTTCTTTTAGTTGTTTGATTTAGTTGTACGAATTACCCTGTTCACATGCCACGTTTATAATTCGCTTTGATTTTTTTTCTTGTTATCTTAACTATCAATATAAAATCATACAAATTCATACGGATCTATACGGTTTAAATTGGATGACTTTGTTCTCTGCTATTATGAAAAGTCATGACGTTTACTTAAATCAGCTTATATATCATATTTAATGGATATTAAAATGTAATAAGTAATGCTTGCCTCATAGTCATTTTCATTTAAATTCAACATCTATATACCCTTATTGAAAAACCCTTTAAATGTAAGCAAAAACTTAAATATGTATAAGCATTTTTAATACTTAAACATAAAGAAAGATAATAATGTAACTGTGCAACACAAACAAACACTTGTACAATATAACCAGGCAACAGACATATGAGTACGGCATCAGAAAACAAGTGAAAATAAAAGTAATTTTTGTTACGTTTGATGAAAACTTTTTAAAAACAATATCAGCTGCACATGTTTGTTTATAAAAAGTTGTTTTTTATTAAAATTAAAATAATTTTTTTAATTAAAAACTTTAATAGTTTATTTATATTTGTTAGTTTATACAATAAAAATTATTATTTAAACTTCTTAAAAAGGTGCAAATGCTTAAAACCAAATGATAAAATTAATAAAGAAAATCTTATAAGAAAGAGAGATTTCCTGTAATTAAAAAATAATAAATTCTTTGCAATCGACAATAGGCTTTTCCATATATATTTTTTAATATAAAACTTTACTTTTATAAAAACGGAAGGTTTATAAAATAACAATCGAATAACAAGTGGCAAAGTGCTCAGTATATAATAAGAGAGTTCTAGAACTAAAGCTTAATAACCATCGCTTGAGTGGTTATTTAAACGAAAACTATAGAGTTACTTAATCTACGTGAAGTCATGACCCTTTGAAAGTTATGATGCTTGGCTGTGGTTGAATTTAAAAGGTTATATATCGATGGTCGATTCAGCAGTGGTTTATCTGCTATCTCTTAGCTTTAGATACGCCAATGTAAGTTACTTTCGATGGTTGTTACGCTCGCGTCCAAATACATATGTATGACAAGAGAAATCTGGGAATTCCAAGGCTTCTTGGCATAAGCATTGTAGGAAAATATCGAACTTTCTTCTCAGGTTAAATCAAAAAAGAATAATTTAATAAGCTGTTACGTCGAATATAAGAAACTTCGTGGTGGTCTTACGTTCAGCAACAGCATTCAAATCTACTGTACTAGGCTAAATCTACCATCCTTTTTAATACAGGTTTTTCTATTTTTGATCCCAATATTATACGTTAATTAAGAATTATAATTGAAATCCAATTGAATGTGCAATTTCGTGAATGAGATGGGCATTGAGCTTTGTTTCATATAAATCTCCGAACCAGGATGGAATTATTATTGCTAATTTGCAGAATAATGCTGACATAGTAATTCCTTGGCTGATGGCTATTTATAAGGCATGCTTAGCATGATTTTATACAACTGAGCCTTGGACCGTGTGTATGGTGGTATTTATTTCGAAGAGGAGTAAAACCTTCCACAGTGGACCAATGGACTTCAGACCCATCAGTTCGTCTTCTTTTCTCTTGAAGACCATGGAAAGGTTGATCGATCCAACATACACCTACACGAGATGCAAATCTGTTCTTACTACGCTTCACTCGCTTGTTGAGTATATTGAAAAGGAAGACATTGGACCTACAGGATCATTGTCTCCACTATAATTCTGCCACCGTCTGTAGGGTGACCGTAAGGAGCACCACACAGGGTTTTATTTCCGCTTCAGCGAAATTTTACCGTTAATACTAGCTCGTAAGACTTTATTCGATGAAATTCCAGACTGTAAAGGTTGCGGATGATGTTGCTGTGGCTATGTCGGGTAACTTCCTCCACACAATGTCGCAATGGTTTTAGACATCTCTGGGCCTTCTTAATCGGTCGGCCACTGACAGTGGGCTAAGCGTGAACCCAAGAAAGACGGAACGGATGCTGTTCACGCGCAGGTACAAAATTCCGTTTTTTATCCTACCGCGCCTGCATGGGGTGGTCTGTGGCTGTCGGATAGTGCGAGGCAAATGGCAGTAATCCTGGACTCTAAGCTGTTCTAGGCAAGGGCGGAAGGGGCGAACGTTGCGCTGTACCCGTATCATAGAGCCAGTGGTAAGTCCTGGGGCTTCAAACCTAGAAAAGTGGATTTTTGTATGTGTATAGTGAGGTTGTGTGGTGAAAGTATCTGGAGAAGTCCACATGTAGTGGAATCTTTGACGGGGTTCTACGAAGCGATTAGGTCCACTTCTTCGAAAGCCTTGTTTGTATTTTTGAACTGGATTCCGGTGAACCTGATGATTAAGTAGATGGCAATTATGTCTGCGATAAGGTTGAGGATGTCGACGACATGGTCTGACAATGGTCATGAGCACTACTAGCTTCACGAGCTTACTGCTTAAAAACTCTCTTCACACTGAGTTCAAACTCTCTTCCAACCAATAACACGTTCGCTGAGCTTACAAAAAATAAGCTGTACTCGCTGAATTTACGACACATAAACTCTTTGTTGTTCGCACCGATGTGCTTTTTATATGGCTGAGTAAACAACACTTCTAAATCTCTCGAACCTCTCGATTATTCAGGTGGATTCCATTTCTTTGTTTTACTTTCTTTTTAGTTCTTATGTAGCCATGCGAATGTGAACATCTACCTCTTTCAGCTCTTAGTATTTGTTGTTGCTTGTTATTGTCTGTTACCTGTTTTCTTTGCTGTTCTGTTTTCTTTGTTTGCTACTAATGCTTGCTGCTGTCTATTTGGTTATTTGTAAACAGCACGTATATTTGTTCTTGCAGCTTTTGTTTTTTTAAATGCATGAGTGCCCAACCTGATTTTTGTATTATTATTATTTATATTTGTTAATCTACTTTGTATATTTACTAAAATTACTAAATTTGTTACGCCACCATAGAAATTCTGGTTTCCAAAAATTATAAGTTCATATGTCATGATTACAACTTACATACTCTTTAACTAGCGAAGGTCATTATAACTCATGCCATTAATTAAATTAAGCCTGAAGTTCTTGAAAAAGTGGTCAAAAATTGTCTTGACAGGAAGCGCTACAAAATAGCGTAGTATACTTTTTAAATAGAATTTTTGAAACATAATGCCTTTTAACTTCTTTTTTATTATTATTTTATTATAGTTTTATATCAAACTAAATTTATGAAGGAAAAAAATAACACTCTTTACTTCTCAAAAAGTCATAAATATGAGCCACAATTTTTAAGAGCAGAAATTTGCAGACAAAACGTTTACAATAACCTTAACAAGTCATTTTATTCCTCTCTACTGCACTAGAAATTTGCTGCAGTTTCATAGAAATGAAATGAAAATAAAAAATCCTTTGGAAAATCTTGTATTTCGAAGAATTCAAGTTTTTAAAAAGAAACGATTTCAAAAAGAGAAACATAAAGTTAACAAATTTCTGCTTAACCTTACATTGTCATAATACAGGAAATGAAAGATTGTTTTTATTATAGAGGAACGACAGAAATTCCTAGAGTTGAAAAAAGAATACCAGAAAACCTCATTGTGATAAAATTAAGTGAGTTAGCGTTAAAAAAAAAATAAAATAAAATAAAATAAAATAAAATAAAATAAAATAAAATAAAATAAAATAAAATAAAGTAAAAGTTAAAATAGAAAACAAAAAATACAACAATAATAGTGGTGTTACAGTAAGAAATATTTCTGTGGAAAATATCGAACAAAACTAAAACTGTATAAGTGTAGAAAAAATACCGTTAAAGAGAACAAGATAACTATACTAATATGTCGCAAGTAATGGTAGTGTTGATAACAAATTATTTTTACGATGTCATCGTCCAAGCATAAGTAACATCCGGTTTCCGGTGTAGTGTTCATAGATAGCAATATCACTTACACCATAATGACTTACACCGGCCATGACTTCATTTCCTTTACTGCTTTTGCTTTTTTCTAATTGAACCGAGTAAAGTTGTATGTCTGTTGACTCGTAATTAACGATCTAAGACTTTTGTAGAATTTAAAGAAAAACACTATTAATCACTATCAATCTAATGTAGATCTTAGCTTAAAATCATTAAATAATGACACATAAATAAGTCGGATTAATGTTTAATTGATGCACAAAACAATACATTCCTACTTAACCCATTATTGCCCGGTATTCGAAAACGTTAGGCAATATTAATGAAACTTAGTACGTAGTGGTCTTTAGGTCCAACTAAAATATACCACCTTGATCGTTCCGACTTAAGTTTTTTTTAGTTAAATTGGTACATCTGTCAAAGATTTTACAATTTTAGAAATGGATTAAATTTGCAACAACGAATATGTAGTAAATTTTGCGTAATCGTGAGTCAATCGAAGATGATGAACGCAGTGGCGACCAACGACATCGAAAACCAACGAAAACATTGATAGAGTAAAAGAAATGTTGGTCAATAACCGCAAATTAATGTTAATCAGGACTTAAACAGGATCCGTCCAAGATATACTGGATAATGATTTGGGTTTTCGTCTTGTAGCAGCATAGTTGGCGACAAATGACCTCAATTTCACGCAATGAGAAGACCATAATTATTCGAAATTTTTTGAAGAAAAATGCAACAAATACCATCCAACAGCCACCAAATTCACCAAAGTTGGCTCCCAATGACTTCTTTCTGTTCAATCGGGTTAAAAAGCAATTACAGGAATGCAATTCAGCAGCCGAGAGGAAACAATGGAAAAATCGCAGGAAGCATTGTTGGACATACGGAAAACCGATTAAAAAAATGCTTTGCTGGCATAAGTATGTTGCAGTCGATGGGGATTACTTTGAAAGGGACAATATAGATATTAATGAGTAAACTTGTATTTTTAATTTGCTGAATAAATTCCGGGAAGTTTTTGATCAAAATGGTATTTTAAGTTTGAAGAAAATGGAAAAATTGATTTTTGAGATCTAAAATGGTGAGTTTGTTTACCAGTGGGAAGATATATTAAGTGTTTTCAGAATAATACACCCAAATTTAGTCAACAGTAAAACTCATATTAAAATTAATTGCGTCCGTTTTTTAACTCAAAAAGATAATGTATTAACAGATTTATCAAAATAAAAATTTATCAAATCACTGCTTACTTTTGTTCCCCACCTCTGAGCCAATAACCAAATTCCGTTTCAAAAAAAAATCTCGTTCTTCGAGGCGATCTATTCTGAATTTGATTTTCTATTTCTTAAAGAGAAGTGATTCATCGAAACAGCCAACAGTCAGAAGGAGCAATGTTTGTAGAAAACGGCGGTTGTGTCATTTGATCGCTTTTAACATTTGTTAGGCAAGGTTGCGATGCGAAACCGAGTGCTGTCATGCAAAAGGAAAACGTTCTCAAAATGCACGGTTCCAACAAAGTAATTGCAGCCTGCTGCGATTACCTAGTCTTAGCAGCTCATAGTACACAATGCCAAAAGAATGCAAAATTGCACTGTAAATACTAAAATAACGTAATTCTAACAACAAACAAAAAATATTGTCGAAATGAACGAAATTTTTAAACAGGTACCGAATAAAACCCGGTATGTTGTTTTTTTTAACCCGTGTTTTTGCCAACCCTGCTCTGCATACTTGGTATTCATATGATGTAGTAGTGTGACAAAGCTTACAGCGTTTTGGGTTGCCAGACCGTTTCGAAATAAATGAATGAATTGTTTAGTTAAGGAGTTGCAATTGCGACAAATGGTATCTTAATAGTGAGAGATGTTCACTTCCGGGCGGTCTATTACAGATCAACAGTTCATTTACAACAGCTGTACGATATAGTAGCTGTAAAACCAACATGTAAAATATCGATGCATTTACCATTAAAGTTCCTTAGAAATTTATAAATAATATCCAACGCCACTTTTTGAATTATACTGCAGTTCTGTGATTAGCCAACCCCTTATAAAGTAGATCTACTCCATCCATATGCTTGTTGGTATGAAGTGAAAAAGACAAATTAAGTTTCTTGTGCTGGCTTGCGACTCATAGTACATTGTTTTTCGAACTTTGTTTAAAATTCTCAGTGTCAGTTATTTTTTTGTGTGACTGGTGGCTTTATAACTCGCTTCTTAATACTTTTTCAGCTCGGAGTATGATTTTGTGTACCGCCCTTAAAACAAATCAGGCAATCTATCTAATTTGTCTTTAAAACTACGTCTTTTACAGAGGATAACTTTTTATAAAAGACGCAAATTCCAAGAAATTCCCTTAATGTCTTATATTTGAAAACATTTATTTTACAGCAAAGAATTCAGGTAAAGATCTTTTTTGTTGTTGTTGTTGTTATAGTTGTAATGTGTGGGTCTGGAAGTCTTTAAGAGGTACAGTAAGGGGATGTATACAAAAATATACTTTGAAAACATTTAGTTTACGAACTTGTAAGTTGTAAGCGTAATTGAAAGAAAAGTTCAATTTTTTATGTATTATTAGGTTCAGATCTGTTTAAAGTGCTGCTAAATTAAATTTTCAGCTGAGCAATATTGGGTTAAACTGAATCATTTTACACTAAATTAGTATAGTGGTAGTCTTAGCTATGGAATTTATTGGTTTGTGTCAAGGCTCTTATGTAAATTTCACTGTCCTAATTGTCTGTGCTATGTTTACTACTTGTATGTTTGTCAGTGTTGCCAGCTTGAATCATTTTTGTGTGTTATGATTTTATTACCTTTTGAATTTAACGTAAATGGAAAAATGTAGAAACTACAAGAATATTCGATATTGATGATGGTTCGATATAAAAGGTGGCACATCGCGGCTGGCAGTTCAGTTATAGTTTGAAAGTTATTGTGTAAAGTTCTAATTTAAAAGATATAAAGAAAAGTTGTGTTTAGGCGTAAATAAAAGTGTAATTGTGTATTAAATGGAATTAAATAGTTGCTATATGAATATAAAATATGGAAAAAAAAGCCTAAGCATTTATTTTATTTTACGCAATTTAAAAGGACTTAATCGTTTTAGCAACATATCAGTATTGCAGACGCGTTGATGATCAAGTGTAATTTTATTTTTAGGTAATTTTACGACCAATTGAGTGTTGAGTGTTGTTTATTATCTTCTCCAAAACTGCTTGATGTTAATTAGTAAGAAAATTAAATTTATGGAAAATAATGTTACAAAAGGTTTTTACAGATTTTTCCTTTTTTCTTGTTCTTCTATATTTGTTTTTCTATCAAAAGATAAAATATTTAATAACAAGGAATTTGGTTTTATTTCAAGTTGCAAAATTTCTACCGAGACATTGTGCACTTTGGGAAATGAATACACATAAGTTTTTTTCTAACAATTTTCTTTTAAAAACTTTTAGGATTAAAAGAATAATAATAAAAAAAACACATTTTTCTCTTGCGGCTTTTCCAAAAGCTCTAAAATATTACTTAATGCCATTTTTTTTTTCTAAAAATAAATCATAATTAATGGCTGCTGCTTCTCCAAAGAGTCTAACAAATATACATACAAACATCCATAGAAGTGTTTTACTGTGAAATGCTACTTTTAATGTTTATTTTCCACTGCCAACAATAGTAAAGTACTGCTCGTAGTCAGTGTTGCTGTTGTAACTACTCATAGTACATACTCTGCCTTTAAAGATACCCTTCAACTTTTACTGACAGAGCAGACAGCATTGAACAATGGAGAAAATTATAATCCTTACAACAACACCAGCAGCAACCTCACTGATAACAGCAACATTGTATTTGTAGTTATTCACTTCTAATTTTATGACGCGAAGGCGTTTAAAGATGTTGTCTTACTATGAACGCTGCCATTGCTGCTGATAACAATGATAATGACGATAATGACGATAATAACGATGAAGGTGATTATAATGTGGTATCGTAAAGCTGTTTTTATTGTGAAAATTAAGAATTTATGCATAATTTATAATTTGTTGTTGGCTGATGGAAACAACAAAGTCAGCAAGATTTAATGGAGTTGGTGGTAAGTATAGTTATGATTTTAAGCGAAAATATCTGTTATCTAGTGTAGTTTGGCATACAGTTTCAACAAACATGCTTCAAAAACATTGTTTTAAAAGAGTCAGCAAAACAATAAAGGTTTACGACGGTTTTGCAAAGAAATCGTATTAAAACTAAATTGTTTACTAGTGTCTATGTTAACTAAGGACCTTCAATTCAAATTTCAGCGTTTTTTGTATACTTTTTTTTGGTACAAAAAATTTTTGTAAATAATAGCATCATGCATGTTTACATAAAGAAAAACCGAGAGCTTTATTTCGTTTTTGACGTTTTGGTGTGTTGAAAATGATTAGTGTTTCCGTTCAATGTTATAAAATGATACTACAAGTCATCAAACATTTTTTTAAAGAAGTTACACTGTTGCGTGTTTGATTATGCCCTTGTCGGCCAACCGACTAAACTAAGCTTTCTTTGATGCATGTTCGTCAGAAGAAATTCATAGTCACAGTCACACAAACTCTGCTAAACTATTAAGATTGCTGTCGAACTTCTTCAAATATACCTTTGAATTTCTCTCTTTTGGTCGAGTCCAAAAAGAGTTGTCCAACCGTAACGCACGATATTAATTGTGAGTCACACCTTAACGTCAACATGTTTTGCCATTTCTTTGTTTCAGTGTTCGACAAATTCAACCATGGATAGGTACACCATTGAGCGGTGGATTAAGATTGTTGAAAGCTTTTCCGAAAACGGGCATTCAAATCAAAATGCATTTCGTGCACTTCGACCAAATGTGTTCACACTCGGGAGAAATCCGAATTTCAGGAAATGTGGAAGCATATATGCACGATTGCCCAGTTCGTTCTGTGGTTTATGGGTCAGCCAAGCAGTTACCGTAATGGTATTCTCTAACGCGAGATGATAGCAGACTTCTTGTTGCCAGAAATTGAGGATATGGTTTTGAACGATATGTGGTTCCGCAAGGATGGTGACACTTGCCACTCAGTCAACGAAACAATGGCTCCTTTGAGCGAGAAATTCAATAGCCGTGTTATCTCGTGTCTTGGCGATGTTAATTTGTGATTTGACATCGTTGGACTTCTTTCTTTGGGGACATTTAAAAGAAAAATTGTGCGTTAATAAGCGAAGAACAATTCAACAGCTAGAGGATGAAATAAATTGGCACATTAATGACATGGAACCTCAATTATGTCGCAGAGTCATTGAATATAAGAACCGACGGATAGAGGTATACCACCGAAGACATGGTGAGCATTTGGATATTATTTCACTCATAATTGTCATAGATCCTTATATTATAGCGAAAAATATTAAGATAATTCTCTGAAAACTCTTTGTTTTATTTACAATTAACTTCATGCGTTTTGTTTGGACTAGCCTTTAGGTTATAAGGTTAGGTTATAAAGGTGTTGCTTGCGTAACACACCTAGTAACCAAACACAGGTCCATTGTTGAAAAGTGCCACAATAACTCGTCAAACATTCTTTAAAGGAAATTGCACTGTTGCGTTTGTGATTATACCTTTTTTAGCCAATAGACTCAACTAAGCTTACTTTGATGCTTGTCCGCCAGAAGAAAGTCATTATTTTTTTTTAGTCACTGAGCTCTGTTGTGGTTTAATGGGTTCATGTTTAGTTCACAGTCACACAAACTGTGTAAAAATTTGTTTAGATTGCACTTTAACGTCCTCAACTGTACCTTTAAATAGTTCACACGTTTGAACTAGTGGTCAAGTCCAAATATTCATGTAAAATACTCGGTTGAATGTTTAAAACCCTATCCATTTCATCCAGTTTTATTCGAAAATTATTCAATAAAATTTTCTGGAATCTATCAAATATTTCTTATCAGATTTTAATGGCTGTGGAGTAATAGATGAATGTTGCTCAAAATACAATAGCAGTCCAATAATAAACAAGAATTAAGCGGCACAGTATTGCATTAAAAGAGTGCTTCCATTACCCCTCTTGGTAGCACATGGTATGGCTTCCACAAGGCATTAGTTGGTCTGCCGATATCGTTCCCGCACCTTCCCGAGCAAGGTTACACCGACCTAGGCATTGCAGTATCGTCCGTCTCCAGGTGTTTTTTAGACGGATGAGGCTTTTTTAGTCCTAAGGAATGCCACTAAAGCATTCTTATAATGCTTTCCATCTTTTACCTGTTGGTATTGCCGATCCACTTCCATTTTCTACATTTTAACAGTTTGAATATGGGTTCTTCGCTAATTAACTCTCACAAATCTGTTTTGCTGATGTTAGGTTAGGTTAAAATCAGCCGCTGGTTCTAGGAGTCGTCGCACACTATAATGACTCTGAATAAGAGAGGAAAAACGGACCAACGTGACCACCGAGTCCAAGTAGGTTTCGATAACGATAACGAAATGACAGATGCAACACACCGATGCTTGCGGTAGGAATTCGGTGTCCATAAGGTGCCTTCCCAGGACCCTTAAGCTCAGTCTCCATGGCGCCGAATATTACAAAAGCAAGTGTTACTACCTCCTTCTCACAGCTATAGCTGCCCAATGTTAATCCATTGTACCCATGACGGACCGCATGCCTGACCACAATACGATGGCCCGATAGTATACCTACAACAGCCGAAATTCTTCGTCTTGGTACATTCATCAGCTGATTAGACTGTAATGTTATATGTGCTTATGTGGTTAAATACAATGGCTTTGATTTTCTTTGTTTTTATGCCAAGGCCAAGATTGTACTGTAATCCCTCCAGATCTTCATATTTAGCTTGTGTGTTACAGATTTAGTGCTGTAATAAAGATATACTATACCATCCGCATAATCCAATCCTTAGTTGTCGTGGGATAATAGATAAAATTCCCATTTTCTCTGAGCAGACTTCACTCATAACGTCATCCATGATGATGGTTTATAGTTGAGGACATGGCGAGCATCATTGCTTTTCTCCGGCATTGCTATGAAATGGTTGGTTGGTATTCCCGTTTTGAAGAACTGACAATTCTGTATCCTCGTGCAAATATCGAAACATTTTCTGTAGTATTTCTTTTCTTCTCAATGCTATTCATATGGAAATTTGTTTGTTAGTATCGAAGGCTTTATTGAAATGTACGAATAGTAAATACAGGGAAGTACGTCATTCTAGAGATTGCTGTATTCTAATGCATTAATTTCTAGAATTTCAGCTGGTGTGCCTTCTTCGCTCTATGATCGAGAGCCTCTCAGTTTCCAGATGGCTTCTAGTATTTCATTCAGACTGGGAGGCTATCACGAAGAAGAAAAAACTTATATCAAGTGATAAAACTACACTTACGTAAAAAGTAAAAAAAAAAAAATCATATACGAGTGAAACTAAAATAAAGTAAATTTTTAAAGACAAATAAAACTTAAATGCGCCAATTATTTTAAACTTTTGATAATCAAAGAATTTATTTTAAAGGTAATTAAGTGAATTAATAAGAAAGATATCAAAATCTTGCCTGATTTGAAAATTATACAATTTGAAGATTCATTCGATTTCAATTTCGCTCGATTTTGGTTTATAGAATAATCCGAATAAATTATTTCAGAGTTTATTTCTTACTCAAGCAAAACACAACAAATTAAATGTGATATACATATGATATAATGACATCGTGCTCGAATTTGACACTCTTTTGCGACAAGCGTGGCCCCCAGCGGATAAACAGAATTCAAGTACGCTGAATTCAGTGGTGCTAACCGTGTTTTTATGTCAGCTCTTATTTTCGAAAAATACCCATATTTCGAAAATGGAGGAGGTTGATAACACATATTCGCACAAGTCGAACACAGTTCGTTTTATTTAATAAACTAAAAAAAGAACCGGAATTTCAAAATAAAATAAACATTTTATATATATATTTTTAATGTTCAAGTATTTTATACACTTTTTTGGCAAAGGAACAGTGCGATCACATCATTGTGTAAGAACCAACTTATGAAGGAGATATATCACTCATATGTACGTATTTACGTAGTTTGCAATGTGATCTTTTGCCAAAATATAAAACTTCCTTAGAGCTAAACGTTTGTATAACACACTGACTTCCCACTTTTTATAATCGGTGGTCAGTAAAAGAATAGTTACATTGTCGCATTAAAAAAGTTACGAGTAAACCTAATCACAGTTATATTAAGCAAATGTGGTGTAACTCTTACTTTAGAAATTGTAATTAAAATAACAAAATTGAAAGTAAAAAAAATAAAATATTGTTAAGAAAATAAACAATGTCTTAAAAAAAAGAGATGCACCACACCAGTGCCTTTTAAACAGTATTGTGGGATTTGGGTCTTTTGGCTAGTGCCTAGGTTGTTAATGTGTCACCCTGGCAATACCGTGCTTATTTATTTATTTGGCAGCATTGTCATTTCGACTAACTTTGGTGTTACATTTGGATTTAACGAAAATAAATCGAATGTTGTAGGAAGAACATTCGGAAATAGTTTAAACTGTATAAGAAAGGCGGCGCTTCATGCATTTTTTAGTATAGTTATCGTGTTTAAGCGTAAATAAAAGTGTTGTATAAACGAATATTAAGTGCAAGATAAATAAGTTGCTGTATTAGGATAAACTGTATAAAGATAAAATGAGGAAATAAAAACTGAAAAGCAACAACAAGGTGGTGTTTATTTTATTTTGACGCAGTTAAAGAGAACTAAAAAACACTGCACAATTAACAGAAGAACTAATTTTTTAAACAAAAAACTTCAGAACTCTTCAGTGCTTAAAAAAAACTGCAAAATACAGGTAAATCGACGCATTTGGCAATTTAGTCTATCATCTGATGTAGCTTTGTTATGTTGCTGCTTCCCTTTCTATAACTTTTAGCCGCTCCTACATCCATCCTTCGTCTTTTCTTGCGGTCTTCTTTACTTGCTTAGTTGGTGTCTCTGTCGCGTAGTATTATTGTTGTCCAGCTGCAGCAACTTAAAATTTTTTTGGGAAACTATATCTTTGAAAAACCAGGTTCCAGCTGTAGTTTAATATCCAGAATTGCCTTTGTGGCTGCGACATGGTCTTCCCATGAGTTTAAATATGCATTTTAACAACTGAAATATAAAATCTTCGGAAACAAAAACGATACAAATTTACTTTCGTGCACTTAATTTTCTTACTCGTATCTTTATTCTGGGATTACATTTTTTTACTTCTCAACTCTCTAAAGATTTAGTGACAAATGAGAGCTTTTAAAAATATTTTTAACAAATCATACAAAAATCTATTAGGGAAACTTTTAGCTATTCCTTGATTCCCTACACCCT
The DNA here is from genome assembly GCA_023159175.1 of Wohlfahrtia magnifica. Lineage (NCBI taxonomy): Eukaryota > Metazoa > Arthropoda > Insecta > Diptera > Sarcophagidae > Wohlfahrtia > Wohlfahrtia magnifica. The sequence continues at coordinate 1,538,890 of JAKWBJ010000148.1, read as the reverse complement.
ACAACAGAAGCAAAACAAGTTGATATCCTTCTCCTACGTGCTTACACATTATCATCTTGAGAGCTCAAAAAAACATCATAATGCACCACTTCTTGTAAAAGTAGTGAAAGTTTCTTAAAAGATGCTATAAATCAACGCTGTGGCATAATACAAATGTAGTTTGACTAATATTTTGTAAGTTAAAGGGTGCCTGTGAGTAGATTTCTTCTTTCTTTGAACAATAAATTCTAAGCAAATAATGAAGAAATAAATTCATAATTGAGTGCATAATTTCATTGAAAAATGTTAAACAAAGTTTAAGCTTTTCTATGCGTAAACTATTTCATTTTTTATATATTTTTCCCCCTTTCGAAAATATTTTAAGCTTCTCTGTGTAAGTATTTATTGAAAGAAGCAGCAGAAAAGGAAATCTACGAAAAAACTAAAACCATTGACTTCAACTCATAAAGTGTAAATGTTGGGTGGCATTGTGGTTACTGAAAACCCTTATAGGGTAAGGAGGAAAACGGATTTATTTTTTATGTCTTTTTTTATGATTTTATATATTTTGTATTCAAAACAAAAGGAACTAAATTCTTGAATAGAAAAAAAGAAAACTTTTTAAAGGCAGCGTCACTAGCTATGACCAGAAAGAGATGAGCAAAAAAAAATGGAATTTATGATGTGTAAACAAAAAATTAAAAATGCGCCCTCCAGCTAAAAGTAGTTAATTTTTCTATTAACTTCTTCAATAAGAAAGTAAAAAAAGCCAAAAAAAAAAAACGGAAAAGTTAACTCTTTTGTCCTAAAAGAAGTGTTTGTCATCAATGCCAAAAACAAAAGTTGTTGCAAAAGCTATGATCATATTTGAAGTAGACTTGGATTAAAACTAAAAATTATTCACTAGATATGCGTCTGAATGTAGTTTCGCATAGAAATGTATGATATTAATTTTGACAGAAATGTATTTTATATCCGGTTTTTTATTACAGTTACACAAGCTTAAATCATAATGAAACAAATAAATATAAGGGTGGTCTATCCATAACGAACGATGTTAATTGTGGGTCACACCTTCACGTCATGCGTTTTGCTCAACTTAATTTGACATTTCTTGGTTTCAGTATCTGACAAATTCAACCATTAACAGGTACACAATTGAGCGGGGCGTTAACATTGTTCTAACCTCTTACGAAAATGGACGTTCAATTCATTTCGTGCACTTTATGATTTTTTTGGTCAGCATATTCGAACAAATGTGTTCACAATCGGGAGAATTATGCACAAATTTCAGCAAACCGGGTCTGTAGGAAATCTGGAAACACCTATACTAGCAGTTCGTTCGTCTACGTTGTTCGCGATAGTGTGGCAGAAGAGCTGTCAACTTTGACTCGTCGTCGTACCCAACAATTGAACATCTCATGAATATCACTGATGCAAGTTTTGAATAAAGATTTGAATTTACACGCTTAAAAGGTCCATTTCAAGCGTCGTAAATACGCTGAATGATTAGTTCAACAGACAGAAGTGAATGGTGCCTTTACAAAAAGAAAAATCATCTTCGGCGTCGAGGCACACTTTCACCTCAATGGATTCGTTAACCAGCAGAACTGCCAGAAGAGAATCCACGAGTAACTGTTTGCTGCGGTTTATAGGCTGGCGGCGTTATTGGGGCATACTTCTTCGAAAATTAGGACGGCCACACAGTTACCGTGAATGGACGGATAACGGACATCTTGTGGCTTTAACAGGATGGTGCCACTTGCCACACAACCAACGAAACAATGGCTCTTTTGCGCGAGATATTCAATGGCCGTGTTATCTCATGTCCTGGCGATGTTAATTGGCCGCCACGATCATGTGATTTGCTACCGTTGAACTTCTTTCTTTGTGGATATTTTAAAGAAACTGTACGTGAATAAGCCAAGAAGAATTCAAGAGTTAAATGATAAGATAATTCTGAACATTAACTATACTAAACCTCAATTATGTCGCAGAGTCATTGAAAATATGTACCGACGCCGCCGAAGCCTTGGCGTTCATTTGACCGATATTTTAAATGACACATAATTGTCATAGATTCTTCTGTTATAACCAAAAATATAAAGATATTTCTCTGAAAACTTTTGATTTTATTTAGAATTAACTTATTACAATGAAAAGGCATTGCTGGATAGAAAATATATGTTTAGTTTAAATATGATTTCGAGCATGTGGCCGCCACGGCTAGCGCGTACAAGACGGAATCTGGAACACCAATTTTCAGAAATATTTCATAGCATATGCGGCCGTATTTCGCCAATAACTCTTCGAATGTTGATTTCCAGGTGATCAATTGTCTTTGGTTTATCGACGTAGACAAATAACTGTACAAAACCTCAAAGAAAATAAGCCAATGGGGTTATATCACTATCTTGCTAGCCAATTAAATGAACCATTACGTGAAATTACTCTTTCATCAAAAGTTGCTTTGTGTAAATCAATTATTGCTCACGTGTGTGGCATGTGGCTCTGTCCAGTTGTAGCCAAATGTCAGCAAAATAAGTGCCAGCTAATTGAGCTACGAAAAAATTTCTAATAATGTTCCTATACCGTTTATCATTTACAGTAACATTCTGACCATCATCGGTTTTAAAGACATATGGACCAATGACTCCACCAGCTCATAAAGTGCACAAAACAGCAATTTTCTGTGGATGTACTAGTATTTCGAAAAAAGCTTGTCAATTATCCTGCAAATGCGATAATTCTGAACAAAGGTTTGAGTGGAACTTCAATTAATAATACCGCTGAATTGGCGGCGGTGTAATTAAATCAAAGAGCTACTATCAGTTTTTAAATCCGCTTCTGGATATCAATTCAAATTTAACTTATGCATGTAAAGGTGAAAGATGAAACCTATGAAGTATTTTTTGATTTTCTTTTTGTAAACATTCCTAATTTCAGGGGGTTTCGCATAATTTATGTAAGTTTGTGAACAGACTTCGGTCATGATCGCATCCAGAACGATGATGAAAAGTAGAGGTGAAAGTGCACATCCTTGCATTACTCCAGCGTTAGTATGGAATGGTTGACTGATGTTCCCGATGTGAAAAATTGAGAGTTCATATGACAGTCCTTTTGATGGTATCAAAGGCATTCTTAAAGTCAACGAACAGTAGGTACAGAGGGGTACCTTCTACAGGTACAGCTTCTATTTGGCCGGAAGCCTTCCCTGTATTATGACTGCTAGTATCTTGTTAATCACATCTCAAGTATTGCAATCTTTCAATTCGCCACCTTTTGGCGACTTCACAATGCTATCTTTCTTCCAAATTAATGGCGGCGTCTCTTCCCCTCATGCTGATGTGATATGAGGCCGTAGTAATTCAACTGTAGTTGTTATATCTGCGCGTAAGATTTCCGTTAACTCTTAAAATATTTCATAACTTTTTAAAATATTTTAATTATTTCAAAAGTTAAAATTTTGGTAACGAAAAAAGTCAAAATGAACCACTGTGCGTCGTCGGTGCTGTATAAACAAGTTTTTACAGTTGCTCTTAACTGACACAAAATTTCCATTTCAAGGCGAAAACATACAATTTCAGTTGTGAAACCATTTTTCAGAGTCATGAAACAGGCAGTTAATATTAGAAAAACCACGCTTTTGATTTTGAAGAAGAAATTTGTTTATACTTTGAGTCTCTTATTACTTGTAATTCATATTTAAGTGTTTAGCGGAAGTTATTTTCTTGGAAATTTATGAAAAATTAGTCTTCTGTTCTTCTTAATTCGAATATTTTTTAAAACGAAACTCTTCATTGTTGTGCGCCAAATCCTGAGAGCAAAAAGAATAAATTTACAAAACTTTTGTGGAATTTTCTAAACAAAGTCTTTTGTTTACTATATTCTTCAAAGCCACATTTATCTTCGAATGTCAAGTATAATATCCACCAGCTATTATTTTCTCTTCTTTAAAGCTGTTAATGTGAATTGATCTGTTTAAGTTTCATTTAATATGTGTTAAAAAGAAGCATTAATTTTTACACCCCAACTAAGCCACAAAACGAATGCAAATGCTGTGTCTTTGCAAAGTATTTGCTTTTTATCATCATTTCCTTTTTATAAGTCATTTCCATGTTAAACGTGCCGTAACAAAATGTTCCTTTTTGTCTTTTAAAATTATTTGATTTGTCATTCTTTATAAGGTACGTAGGTATGTATGTGCAGGTAAAAATATATGTGACATGTTTTTTTTCGTAACATTTTATAGTCATCCTTTCGTAAAAGCAAATAAGTGTTGTCAATTTTATTTCCTGAACAGGAGGAGTTTTTAACAAACAAAAGCAGAAGACAGAAAGAAAAAGAAACGAACAGCTACCATTCACATGAGATCAGAGTGGATAATGATACATGAGCACTTGAAGGTACACATCTGCCATGTAGATATTAATGATGATGAGCATGATGAATATTATAAAATTCAATAATACCAAGTTATTTAGATTCATCATATCTACTCTTTTGGTAGGGGAGTATTTTGTATGTGCCGGTGGATGGTGCGATGTAGTGGTTAGAGTGCAGACATACAACACAAGCGGCACAGGTTCGAATCCATAGCGGAGGACATGACGAATAAAATTAAATTGCGGTTTCGAGTGTTTAATAAAAACGACTTCAACCAAGTTCAACTTCTAAACGAAGAAGCCTTCCTTACTTTCCAGCTTAGCTACTAAAAAGGCTTGGATGTCAACATTCGTGTTTGAAGAATGGCTTAAGAGACTGTTTATTAAATGTTAAACAATTTTTGACAAGCGTTAATAAGCCATTGAAAGCTCTTTCGGTATTGAATAATGCGCCATCGTACCCAAAAGAAAAGCAAACTAATACTGATCCTATCAACCAATGGATCAGTACTTAATTCAGAGTATAAAGGTACGGTATAGATAAACCCTCTTATATCATACTCTAAGAGAAGATGATGCAAACATTTGTATTGTTTTAAAATCATTTAATATAGGGTCCGCCATCTAACGTTTTTTTTCCAACTAGTGCTTATTTCGTGAATGGAAACACTTAGCTCATGTCTGATTTGACAGATAATTAGTTTTATCCTTCCGCTGAACGAATATGGTTGTGTATACGCTTCGCTAAGTGGGCCTGCGATCGACTTACAGAAGAAGCCGATTTTGCCAAAAAAAAGCATCTTTTCAGATGAAGCTCATTTTGATCTTGGCGGGTATGTAAACAAGCAAAATTGTCGTATTGGGGGCACAGAAAACCCGCACGCACACATTGAAAAGCCGAGTCACTGCTGGGTGCATCACTCTCATTATAATTATGCTAAGTTCCCTTTGTTAATTTCATACTGATTCTACATACTGTACCTACCAAGGCGAATTGAATAAGGTGGTGTTGTCATTTCGACTTACTGACTGCTTTTTTTAAATTGAAATGGTGATTAATGATTGTCAAAAGTTTTGTGTATGTTTACAATTGTTGTTGCTTGATTTTTAACGTTAGATTTGATTTTAATTTTTAATTAGCAGTTGTAGACAAATTTGTATAATTTTTTTTTCGAATTTATATTAAATAAAATAAAGAAATTAATACATATTGGGCGGCTAAGACCCATACAACCTTTTCTAACAATATCCTTAATATTGGAATCATCCAGCCTTCACTTACAATATTTGTACCATCACACCCACTCAATCTTCGCTTACAACGTCTGTTTCATCGGACCCATCTGACGGCCTAGGCCAACGATGTCAGTGGTCTCTTATCGAAAATGTTTATGGTAAAAATTGTATTGTGCTGTTATATTTAATAATTATGATATCCTGTAAGTGGCTGCTGAAGTGATCGTTAGTTAAGGGTAATAATAATTAAGAGCCAAGTATACTAGGTGCGATCATTACATCTGTTGTGAAGTTAATAAAACCATTTGAATCCAAATTTATGTATGTCTTGTGTATATATTTTTGTTTGAAAAAGCTCTTAGAAGTTAATAAAACTGTACCAAAAACACTTTTTGATAAATTCTTCACTTTTACTTTTAATATTCTTTCGCTATCCACTGGCCAATCGTCTTTGTCTGCTTCCACCATGCCTGAGCTTAACAACTCTCATGACGGTAATGTTTAGCATCGTCTAACGTAATGAAAAACTTCGAACTGTTTGTATTGGGTCATAAGTTAGCTATTAATAAAATACCAGCTCGCGTACGCTTCAAGTCTGTATGAATTTTATCGAAAATGCTATGATACGTCTTAATAATTCCGGCGAGTGTTAGGTAATTGTTTCTGATACAACTCCACTGTGGTTTCTCCAAGCTTTAATAAATACAATAATATCAAGACAAAATTGTTTTAATTTGGTTTTAATAAACTAAGCTTGTGTTTCCAATGTTAAATATCACACACAATTTCATATTTATGACCTCCGCACTTATAACATCCACTGGCTTATGGCAAGTTTTAGGAAAAAAGGTTAACACTTTTATAATATTTATATATTAATTAAATGGTTTTATTTCAAAAAAGTAATTTTTTTATTGTGAAAATTTTAATTTTTCCTCCAAAGCAAACTGAAGTAAAAGTAAATGTCATTGTATAAACACATTTAATTTCTGTCATATATTTTGACATTCATTAGTCACGCAAAAGAGCAACAAAATATATGTTGTTCTTGCTAAAATATTAGTTGTTGTAATGGCAACTCCACCTTGTTGAATTCGCCTTGGTACCTACTGTGCTTGCTCTAAATTACCGTTATTTGACTTGATTATTTTGTTTTGCTTTTATTTTTACTGTCGAGCAAAATAAAAAAAAAAAAACAGCAACAATCACCCCCATCATGAATAATTTTTTGCCTCGAAATGTTTTCCCATTTCCCACAGTTGCAATCATGAATATCATCCCATGAAATATTTTCTGATTATTCAGTGGGGAATGATAGCCCTGTAAGAATTCCCCTGATCGTGAATAGTATTTTCCCTCGAAATATTTTTGCCTTCAAGAGTTGCATTTATCATTTAAGTATTTATTTCTTTTATTGGATAATTAAAGTTTTTATTAATTTATTTTAGAACTAGAAGTGTTAATAAAGTGCAAAACTATATAATTCACTATGAAATACAGAGTAAAAGATTTATTTCCTGTAGTTTAAGAGACGTGTTGCCTGAATTTTAAAATTCGCTCATGAAAAAATAAAAAAATATCGACCTTCTCCGAGCCATCAGATTTTTCGCCACTACCGAATATGGCATTAAATCCATCCTCACCTTGTTCTTCATCGGTTCCACTTAGTTCTTTGTTTGTTGATTTTTAATTTTATTTGATAGAAGTTGATCGATGGGTGGATATGTATGAGTTTTTTAGTTTATTTTTATATTCTTTTTGGCGTTAAAGCCATTTTTAAACTGTTACCGGTTGGCCATAGTCACCAATTTCTTTCCGCCCATCTTACTGAATAAAAGTTTGTTTTGTTTCTTCTCTTTCAGTTTCTGTTTGTGCAATTCCTTTGCATGATAATTACTTTGCAGGAGTTTGCTTTAATTTTAATAACTGTTTATTCAATTTTTTTATAATGATTATGTTTTTCTAAATTGATTTTTGTTAACATTCAACGTAAAATGATAGCTTATGAAAAGGGAACAAAAATTTCATGGACATCTCATGACAGCAAAAGTCATGGGAATAGAAATTTCCCATGTTATTCATGATAGGGCTGAATGTTTTTGAATTTTTTTCAAATGATACAGTGCTTGTTTTGTTTAGAATCAAAACCAAAGAACTTTTGCTTTTAGTAAAGCAAATGCGCTAAATACTGTCATATGTTTTACTGTATAGCAGTGTTGGCTAGGTTTCAAATGGTTTTGTGCAGCCCTCAATTATATGAACTTTATATTCTTTAAAATAAAGTTGTTTTGTTGGATAGAACTATCAGCTGATCAGAAAAATTGATGATAAATTTTATATTTTTATTTACAGCTTTTTAGAAGCTAACGTTACTTAATATCTTATATTTTATTGTTTTGTTTTTTTTTCACTTAAGAAACTCCTTTCAGCTGTTTCATAGTTACTACACGAAAAAGCTATTATTTAAAATTTATTACTTAAAAAAGTCCTTTTTTCTTATCAAAAGATGCCTTTATATTGAAGGGCTTGGTATCTTTTAAAGCCATTCAGAAATTAATTATATTACTATTAGTTAAGCACACTAAGTTCTCAATAAAAGCAGAAGAGTAGAAGAAATAGTTTAAAAAACTCTATTGCTGGGATATGACAACATAAAACGCCTTGGAATGCAGATAAAACTAAAGAATGCAAACATGGTACAGCAAAGACCGTAAGGTCATAAAAATAAATAATGGGCAAATAAAGAAAACAAATAATAATAAAAATAATCATTTTTGTAGGGGATTATGTAAAATAACAAAGTCATTTCAGAACTCTGAAAGAAACATCATCGTAATTATTTTGTTAGAGAAAGTAGAGCAAAGAATATTTTGCACAATGACCACCAAGAATATTTTTTATTAAAAATGCTTTTTTTTGTTGATATCTTTACAGGACAAGAGATTTAATGAAATATTACAAAGCTTTAATGATACCATATATTCGCAAAAGAATAGTAGCAAATATAGGGTCCGCCATTTAACGTTTTTTTTCAACTAGTGTCTGATTTGACAGATAATTAGTTTTATTTTTCCGCTGAACGAAAATGGTTGTGTATACGCTTGAACAACGCTGGGAATCTGGGCCTGCGATCGACTTACAGAAGATGCCGATTTTGCCAAAAAAATCATCTTTTCAGATGAAGCTCATTTTGATCTTGGCGGGTATGTAAACAAGCAAAATTGTCGCATTTGGGGCACATAAAACCCGCACGCATACATTGAAAAGCCAATACACCCAAGACAAGTCACTATTTGGTGCGGATTTTGGTCCAGAGGCATAATTAGGCCACTTTTCTTCGAAAATGAGCAAGGAGTGGCTGTTACAGTCAATGGCGTTCGTTATCGTTTTGTTCACAAAAATTGAAGAGGAGGATATTAGCAACATTTGGTTTAAACAGGACGGCGCTACATGCCACACAGCCGAAGCTGCACTCGATGTTTTGCGCCCTGTTTTTGAAGATCGCATTATGGGATGCCGTCAAAGATAAGTGTTACGTCAACAAGCCAGAGACAATTGATGCTTTAAAGGACAATATTCGTGAAGCCATTGGTGAAATACAGCTGTACACAATCGATAATGTGCTTAAAAATTGGACCGATCGTGTAGGCTACTGCATGGCCAGCCGAGGCAGTCATTTGAATGAAATTATTTTCCATTATTAACCGGAAGGATTGTACTTCCAAATAAAATGAGAAATTTGAGAAAATATTCAGTAGCATTTAAAAAAAAAAAAATTATTTGGCGGACCCTATATAAGTATGTGGTAAATTTAATTACTTGTTTTTTAATTAAATATCTTATTTCATAAAAAATGATATTTACTTTTAATTGTCAAGATATGAGTTGGCTTTATAGATTTCATTGTTTCTTTTTCTTAACATAAATTGTTTTAACATTGAAAACATCAAAAAGCTTAGAATATATATGTTTATATTTGTACATATTAGGCATTAACTTATAGTCCAATTTTGAGCTTAACTTTAAGATTTGTCACACTTACTCACACATACAATATTTTTTAAATGACATCATATCCATTTGATTTTTACCATAAATGGTGGGAAATTCATATACAAGAAAAGGGAATTTAAAAAAATAGAGTTCAAAATATGTACATAAGAATGTAACTTTCGAATTTCAATTCAATAAATGGCACGTTGCCAAATGCAAATCTGTTAGCTTTACCAAAATGCACAAATCGAAATTTCCACTTAACAATAAAGAACAAAATGGAGAAAGTTTTCAAATAAAACAAAAAAAAAATACGTAAGTAAAAGGATTAGATCGATAATGTTGTTAAAAACTATCATGGCTTTGTTAAGGCTTTAAACAAAAATAAACGCAAGTGTTGGGATTTTAGAAAGATCAGTGTTCACTTTTCGTATCGCAGAAATTAAACCCTTTATACAGTACAGTTTTACGGAAGAAAAGCAAAACAACTTCATGCAGCAAAAAATGTGGTTTTTCATTTCAAACTTTGTATTCAAAGAATTCCTGAAATAGATGCAGGCAAGGCGGTGGCATAAAACGTATCATATACTTTCTTCCATTTACAGCTTTAACTATTGTTCCGATGTTACTAAATTTGAAAAACTAAGATGTTTAATAAAAAATCGGAATTATAGACGTCTAATAAGAACCTGAAAAGCATCAGGTTTATAAGGCTCTTAAACTTGTATTCCGGGTTAAAGCATTATAAATAATAACATAATTTTGAACAGAAACATTAATGTTATATCGAGTTTTCTTTTAAATTTAAGAGATTTCAGAGATTTCATAACTACTGACATACACACACCTTCTTTATTCCGAGTTGTTTGATGCAATATAATAAAGCAAAGATGAAAACCTTTAAATTTTTTTTTGTGTCGGAGGGAGTATGCTTGCAGCTCATATGTGACTCCCGGTGTTGACAGGAAAAATTCTCTTCATCATAATTTCGAATTTCAAAGCAAATTCGATCCACCCATAAATGATAAAAGGACAGCAAAAAGAAAAAACATAAAACTTTATAAGGCTCGTCGACGTCACCTCTCGAGAAGAAACGGAAAGAAAAACGGTCTATGATAAGAAAAGAATATTACACCAGAAGGCGTTTTTTCTAGAAAACGACATATGGCAATACCATAGTTCATTGCAGACCTGCTACAGTGGATTGATGACACGCTCTGAAACCGAAACAAGCCAAAAACACTTTGTAGAAGCTATATAATCCCAAGAAGGGTAACGAAAAAAGGGGGTTTAGCGATTATAAACGAAAAACGGTATATATTCTTTTATCAAAGACATTTTAGCAAAATGGCGAAACTGTTTATATACTTACCTAATTAATTTCAAAATTTCAAGGCTATGTCTGATTCTCTTGGCCCTCATAGACCTTTTCTGTACTTCAGAATTTTTTGTTTCCCAGTTTGTTTGCCATTATCGCCAGAGGTATGCGGGAAGGTCTGGGGATTTTTTCTTTATTTTTTAGATGAAGTTGTCTAGAGGAAAGCTGAAGCCTCTTCTGCTGGGGCTGGAACCTGGAACCCCATAAATACCGTATAAACATGTGTTTTTTCAGAAAGAAATCAATTAAAAAATAAAAATCGTTGATTATTGTCTTCTTCAATTGCCACAAAAGAATACAATAAATATTGGTGTATTTTTGGATTTACATTGGTGCATGATAGCCGATAAAGCTTTCAAACACACTACATTTGATTGGGATAATAATTTACAATAATATTGTGAGTGGCCGTATGAGCCAATAAATTGTATAGTCACACGATTGGCATCTAAAATACTCTAATTATTGGTGCATTACGACAATCGTGTGATCCTACCTTAACAGTTGTGAAAGGTTCCAACAAGTAAAGTATCGAAAACATCACATTTTTCCGATAAGCTCCTGTTGAACAATTAATTTCTTGTTTAAAAATCTGAAAGATATACAGATGAATAACACTGTGCGACGAAGAAGAACGAAGTTGAAATAATTAGGAAATTATACTGATAAGCGCCGTCAAGTAGAACAAGAATCTGTTTTATGAATTTTCAAAACTCCTCCAAAATATTGAGTTACGGGTAAAAAACCGGGTTTTAAGACCTTCATGTACTTATAAGCTAATAACTTCACACGATTTTAAGATTCGGATTTGGAAAGAATCACCTTTTGAATCATATACATATACACGTCGTTAAGTAATCTTAAAGGACTTGGGTGTTTCTCTCAAGAAAACACACTTTTAATCCAATTTTACCCACATTTTTCAAGCTTAGATTCGTTTGTGCGCATTATTTTATATAGGAACCGTACTATTTGTAAATTAATTAAGGTTTTCGGTTGGAAGTTGACGGTGGTATTAAGCTTTTTCGTAATGCTAATCATGAAAAAATCAAAGAATTCTGTAATTAAAGTATGATATTTTCATCAGCTGCTTTATTAAAAATAATTATTAAAATAATTTAATAATTCCGTCCACTTCAATTGCACTAATGTTATAAAAATTTATGAAAAAATTTAAATGTAAATTAAACCAAAGATTTGTATAACACTTTCCATTAAATATCTTTAAAATTTTCGTTGTTTTTTCTGATTAAAAAAACCTTTTTTTTATTTCTTAAAGTAAACAAATTAATAGTACTTACATGCCCACAATTTATTTTGCTGTTTCGTTGTTCACATCAAGCAAAAACTTTAATAAAGGAATAGCACAAAAAATCTTCTTCAAAAAAGCAGAAATCGATAGACCGGAACTACATAAATTATGCACTTTACACCACAACTGTAGGAAAGACGAAAATTATGAATTATAGTGAAGTCAATTTTGAAGGATTTACTTATAGCTCATGTTCATGCACATGCTTGCATGTACAATCGTACATGATGTACAACATGGTAGACATCAAAATCCATGCAACATGTGTAAACATGGATAAGTTCTCTGTGTTCAGTTGAACAGACTGTACGAAAAAATTCCTACAATTTTGAAAAAACAATTTCAAAAAAAAAAAAAACTTTAAAAAAAATACGACAATGGATGTGATCCTTTAAATGCTTAATAATGATATACATATAGGGATAGAAGCTTAACTAAGACATTTAGGATTTAAACACTTTCATAGCGTAATATGTATAATCAGTTGCTAGCTAATGTTGTGATGTATTAACGCTGGTCTGGGAATAAACCAAGGACCTCTTGATTAGTTGCCTTAACGGCAATGAGTCTTTAAGTAGAATCTGGTGCGTTTCATTGATTGAGAGAAGCACTTCTTTTTCCAGTTGGAATGTTGCGGGAATTGTGTATTTGTTGCAATATTCTTTGTAAATTACACTAGCCGATAAGGTATTGGACTGGAGCAACAAAAAATATCTAATTTGGTGGGCTGAATTCAAATCTGTAATTGGTTTTTCTCTTTACGTCAGGTTTTCGAGATACAAAAAAAAAAAAATGTTTTTATTCGTTATTTACAAATCAATGAATTTTCAAAAGTGATTGGCATTATTTGAAAGTCGTTTGTATTTGATTGGCTCGGTTTTACGTTTTAGAATCCACCAATAGTCTCCCGGCATGCTTTTGTACCAAAATTCTTGATAATTTCTTTCAATTGTCATTAAGTCTTGGTGAGCACGCTCCCCTTGCTCGTCGCTAAGAAAATGTATTTTGTGTGACCTTCGTGCACCAAATTCGTAATGATTTTTCAATAATTCAGCAATAATTTGTCTGTAGTTTTCACCCTTATTGTTTCCAAGAAAACTGTTTACGATGCTCTTGAAAGGTTTCCAGGCTGCATATTCTTTCTCCAATAAACACTGTGAAAAATTGTCATTATAGCTTCCTGATCTGAGGGCCAACAAGTATGACTTCTTTGATTTTAGCATAAAAAAATTTTAGGAAAAACCGCTAAGCCTTTGGCCAAAGCCTTGACAAAGTTCTTAAAAAGGCCCAATTTTATGCGCTGCAGCGGAAGAAGAACGTCATTTGGATCAATTAATGGTTTATTTGAAATGTTTTGCTCTCCGGGTGAGTACTCGGTTCTTTTTGGCCACTCTGTTCTGATGTAACGACGACATGTAGCATGACTATCCCATAGACAAAGAAAACAACAATATTTGAAACCTCTCTGCATACCAATGACCTGAAACAGATTAATTTACAGTTATTTACAATGGTCTGTACTATATATACAAATAAATTGAAATCACACACCTTAAGATCACCACAGATCTTCCATTTATTATCTTTGTATTTGAGTACGACAAAATTACAGTCATTGATTCGTAATTTTTCTTTGTATTAATGGCATGAGCAATTGGTATGCAAAAGAAGAGCCTTTAAGCTGTGCTTAGAGCATTCAGTTTTGTCATACGGCTGGTTCAATTATTGAAATAAGCTCTGAACATCAGTACAGTATAGAATAGAGTGTTTCTTTTCAAATAATGCAGCCGGTTTCAAGCTTCTATCTCTATGCTGCATGCGTGAAGCTAGTAACTTTGCGTCCCGCTTCGTTAAATATAAATCCCAAATTAGATCATTGAGCTCATCTTGAGTCAATAAATAGCCTTCATTATTAACCTTAAACAAACTACCACTGCTAATGAACGATGTTTCGGACTCACTGTTCGAAGCACCGTGAATGACTGGTAATGGATCTTTTGATGGACGTTGAACTGGTTGGGAAACCGATGGGACATTCGCGTAAGTAATATTTTTTTGTTTGTTTTTTATATTGAACCCAGCAACTTTTGTTAAAGGGAATTAACAATCGGTTTGAATCGAAATAGATCTTCTTGCCATTTCACCACTTGTATACAACAGTTCTGCAACTATTGGAAAACATTGTCGGTGCCCACGGTTTGTTTGACAGCAAAACAAAAATTTCAATTTTAATGATTCTGATATTTTAATGATTCTGATATTGCATATCCTATTTGCCAAGCAAATATTAGCGCACGATCTCCTTGACATGCTTAAACGTTGCTATTATGAACAGTTAGAATGAATGTAGGCTTCTGTCTGACTGTTTACAGTATTGCCAGCATGCGATAAAAAATGAACAGGATGTGAAAGCCCAATTTTTATGCCAGATTCGAATGCAGCGTAGCCAGATTAGTTAAAAGGCATGCTTCGTTTCTGCATTCAATTTTGTTTCCATATTTGCAGAACAGTGTTATCAAGTTTCCCTCTTTCTTATTAACTTATATTTGTTTTTTGTTTACATAATTCTTGTTACACTGTAAATAGAAATTCTCAAGGATATGATACAATATTCGTTAACTTGTGCACTAAATCTGCATGGCTTCGATTTTCACGTAAACACGCATCCACACACACACACACACACGCACTTCCTTTCATGTAGACACAACACAACAACACAAGTTTTTATTAATTGCCAATACAAACAATACTTCTTTTGTTTTATTCCTTTTTACACACACATACACACACTTACACCTTCACCAAAACTTGCAGGATTTCACATTTGAACACTCGCATACATAGCTGTTAAGACAGTCAGTTATAACTGATTGTGTAGACAAGTTACAATAGGAAGAATAGAATGGGATTATAATTTATTGCATTTAAAATGAAGTAAAATTTAATTATATTTTAACAGAATACCCAAAAAGAGGTGTTAAAAACAAGAAAAAGAAAAAGTATTAAATTTTAATTCAGTCTGTCCAGGTATGGAACAAACGTCTGGTTAATTTGAAATTGTATGGGCAAAAATTTATCTTTGCAGCTAACGATCCTTTTGAGATAGTTTTGAATCACTTTTCCACATACTTACCTTGATCAAAGTTTGAGATTTTTCTTATTAAGTTAATACGTCTGTCGTTGATATTCCAGCTTAATCTTAACGTTATAGCTTGACATTTGCAAAAGCTACGTAGCCAGGAGTACATCTATCTCTATGTGTGTTGGCGATTTTTTACAATTTTGCCCGTGTTAAAGTCGCAAAAGACATGATTTGCGAGGCTGAAACCGATCCCATATTCAACAAAAGGATCATTACTGTAGACGAGACGTGGGTTTATGCGTACGACACGCAAAAAAAAGTTTCTTGACACCAAAACATATTACACAACTATTAAATAAGGACGTTAGTAAAGGGGTCATGCTCTGAGTTCTTCATAAAAGAGGCTATGAAGCAGTAATCAGAAGGATTACGACAGATTTCGTCGTCAACAATTTCAAGTCACGCCTAAAATTTCCAAAAAACTAAAGTACAGGAATTGCGTGATTTTGTCCGAGGAGGTAAAAATAAGTCGTTTTCAGTTGAACTTTGGCTTGTACAGACTTACAGAGAGCAACCTTAAACATGACGTGAGGTCAACCTCTTAATGCCGAAAAGTTAGTTTGATGATGTGGGAATGCTAAAAGAGAATTTTTGGATAAAATAATAAAAAACGCATGGAAAAATTTAATTAGGCTTCGAGGAACATGTTGGAGCATGCATGGTAACAGATGCATTAGGGATGACTGGGACCAGATTTCTCTTACGTGTTTGGGTAATATTGTAGAGAGTTTATTTAAATTCTTAAAAAACGTAACAAAAAATAGGAAAATAAGTTCCTCTCTATTTAAACGAAAAGGGCAAATCTAAGTGCACGCGAATTCTTTTATATGATCGGCTTTCTTTCATTCATTATTAATGTTTTTGAAAGGAAATAACGATGAATAACTGTACACAGTTATTTGTTTGTTTTATTTGAATGAATATTTAACGAACTTTTTCGTTCAACTTCAAAACATCCATTTGGTTTTGCTGCCCACTGTATGTAATACATATGTAAAATTTCGAATATCCGAATAAGACTTTAGAAGTTATTTAAAAAATGTTAGTTGTGTAGTCGCAAATGTCATGAAACTTTCCTTTTAACAAAGTTCAAAAATTCAATAACTTGCTGTGTTTTACAGTTACACAAGTTCTAATCATAATTAAAACAAACAAATATATTTTTAATATCGATGAAACGGGCTTTGTTAGATAGAAAATTTTATGACATTCAAGTTTAAATATGATTTCGGCCATGTGGACGCCACGGCTGGCGTGTACAAGGCGCATCATTTTTCGCAAACTTTTCACAACAAATGCGACCATAATTCGCCAATAATTCTTCAAATGTCGATTTCGAGGTGTTCAATTGTCTCTGGTTTATAGACGAATACAAGTGACTTTACAAACCAGAAAAAAAAAAAAATAATCCAATGGGTTAGAATCACATGAACTTCGTGGCAAATTCATTGAACTTTCACTTAATAGTCCATGGTCTTAATGGTCTTCCATCAAAAGTTTCGTTGAGTGAGTCAATTCAAAGCGCGCTGTGTGTCATATGGCTCCGTCCTGCTGGAAACACATGTCAGCAAGATTAAGACCAGGTAATATTCTGGCCATCATCGTTCTTGAAGGCATATGGCCAGTTCATAAAGCGCATAAAACAGTAGTTTTCTGTGGATGTAGGGTGTTTTGACAAAAGCTTGTGGAATATCCTCAATTCAAATGCGACAAATCTATTTATTTATGTACCCATTTACTCAAAAATTAGTATCGGAGAACAAAATTTTGAATGCAAATTCAATGTAAATATCAAGTTGTGCTTAGCCCCTTTGCTGAATTGGGGGCAATAATGAAATTTTAAGTCAAACTAAACAACAAACAGGTATCAGCAGTTAAATAGCAGTGCTGCCAACTTAAAGTTATGAACCTCAAAAATAAAACAACCGATATATCTGTTTAATTTGTATAAAAACATAATCTAGCAAACATTTTTCCATTTTATATGTCACCGTTGCTAATGCATAGTTATTGTATGCTTTGCAATACAAAACTTAATTTTATAATTTTTTTTTTTAATAATTTGAAAGCAAATTCTTTCAGCAAAATTAGAACTTTAAATCATAATTTACAATATTCTTCTCTCTGCATAATCATAACGAATTTATTTCATGCCTTTTCATTCGTCTGTAAATTTAATTAATGTTGGACAGGAGTGCTCGCAATGTGCTTAACCCTGCGATACATAATACTTAGTTTGCGATACATTCAGCATTATTGCTTTGCATATTGTTAATAAGATTAAAACAAAAGTTACTTAATTTCTTACTGCATTTAAGGGTTAATATTGGGCGTTTTTTGTTTTTAATTCAATGTTTATTTCCATAAATAAAACAATACATATAATGAGTCCAGAAAATACACAGAAGGCAATTATAATCTTGTATATAAATCCCTTGCACTTTCTTACTTGATTACATTACAAAAGATGAAAATTGTAATTAAATACGGATATGCATGACGAAAAGACGTATAAGAGAAAGTTTTACCGGTAGCGAAGCAAGTAAACGAGGGTGGAAATAAGAGAGTTTTAAAAATGTAATACATTATTGAATTTAAAGTTCAAACAAATTTCGAAAATTGATAGCGTATTTCGGCAATTGCAAAATCTACCTCGTGTTTACAAAGTATGCATGACATAAAGCAACGTTATGGCCTATAAAGTATGAAATTAAGTTTTATATATGCAAAGAAATCCTTACATAATAATTATATTATTAAATTAATTAAAAAGGTAATTATACTACAGAGAGAATTTATTGAATAAAATCAAAAATATATGCAAATTAAAAATATTATGGTTTATAATCCTAAAACACTCTTTGGCTAATTGTGTAAATGCGGTTGAGATTTTTGCAATTGTATACTTGATCATCACCATAGATGGTTGAAATATATTGGATGATGCTATTGCTTACTTGTATATGGCAGACTTAATAGCATAATGTTCTTGTGTGGCATTTAACAGTATGTCTGCCAATGGTCCTTAAGCCTTGGGCTTAAGGTGGATGGCATGGATATAACAAATAAATTTTAGTACCATTAGTTCGAGCTTTAAAATTCTAGATCGAAGATTGATGCTATACATTCTTTGTATGAACGGATATTTATGCAATATGACGAATTGCTCGAACAACTACTATGTTTTTGTGTATAGACGTTAGAATTGATTTCAATATTGCGACCTATGTTTGCCGCCATTTTGGCAAACATTAGTCTTGACAGTTCATATTTGGCCGTCGTGAAGTAGAGACGTGGCAAACTTATTATGAAAAATATTCAGTAAACCAACGTGCTTTAATCGTTAAAATATTTTAACAAAATCAATCATTGATTACTGTTACGACGAGAAAGTTACATGAAATTTTTGGGAGGAACAACGTGCCAACAAGACGCACTATTTATCGTGTAGTGAATGATTTCGAAGAAAGAGGGACTGTAGCTGATAGGCCCAATCATGGACCACAACGTACTGCAAGGTCGGCTGAAAAGATTACTGCTGTTCAAGAAAGTGTACCAAACAATCTATCAACCTCAATTCGACGCCGTGCTCAGGAGCTTGGTTTTCAAAGAACAACTTTGGCTACAATTTTGCACAAAAATTTGCATTTGTTTCCATTTAAGATTCAGTTGACACAAAAGCTTCTTCCAGAAGACCATTTACGCCACCGTAACGTATATGCCAATAAGATGTTACAGCTCGCCCATGACAACCCCGATTTTCATGAAAAAATCATAATAAGTGACGAGTCACATTTTCATTTGAATGATTATCTGAATAACAGAATAGTCGATTCTGTACCATGGAAAACCCCCAAATTATTCATCAGTCATCTTTGCATCCATTAAAAGTGGCCGTCTGATGTGCAATTTGGTCAGCAGGAATCATTGGACCTTAATTCTTTGAAACTGAAAACGGCCTAACGGTAACTGTCGATGGGAAGCGATATCGTGATATGATTGAAAACTTTCAACGCCACAACTGTATGCTTTGGGCTTGACTAACATGTGGTTTCAACAAGACGGTGCCACATCACATACAGTCAGGTTTACAATGGAATTACTGCAAGACTCTTTCCACAACAAATTATTTCAAGGAATGGTGATGTTGATTGGCCTCCACGGTCACCTGATTTGACTGCTCCGGACTACTTTTGGTGGGTATATCTAAAAAGCAAGGTTTATGCAAACAAACCGGAAACACTGGAGCAACTCCAATAAAATATCCGCGTGAAATGTGTGAGAATGTAATGTAATATATGCTCAATATGGCTCGCATTTGTGACATTAAGTAACACATTTATCAATATAAGATCCATTCTCTTTCATATAATCCAAAATTAGAAACAAACAAAGTGAATATGTCTTCCCGGCGGACACCCTGTATATGAAAATCGTGTGAGCGTTACAGCACTCTGCGTAGTAAAGTCATAGGCCATGAACGCTTACACTATATCTAGTGCAACTGTAAATAAATAGAATACCTAAGGATACTTTTAAGTACTTGGGCTTGATAATAGACAGCATATTGTCTTTTAATAAATATCATACATAAAGTATACCAAACAAAGTTAACATTACACAAGTTTACAAAAGTTTTTTCTTGTACTTAATGAAATTTACTAATACAATATGTATGGAATATAGAAAATATGCTTTTTATCTAACACATGTAATGTACGAATTTGAAATTTTGGTTTGAAAGGAAAAGAAAATCATTAAAATATTTTCTTTAGAAAAGCCTTAAACACATTTTTAAATTCCATTTTAAAATAAGCTGAATCGGTATTTTTCCACATTTTTCGTTTTTGTTAATACACAAACCCATTATCCCACAGGAAATTACTTGGCTTTTGTTAAGATTTCTTTTTTTTTGTTTTTGATTATTTTAGTACGTATTACGAAAAAATATCATTTAATGGAAATTTTTTCCAAAAGGTGCCAAAATGATTTCCTATTTCTTCTCCACCACTCCGGCTTTAATCTAAGTTTTGATTTTACTGATAAGCAGTTAGTTAATATTGTATTCAGGGGAATACAATAGGTAAAGCAAAAGAAAAAAATATTTAAAATATTTTTTTTTTTTCATAATAATGGGTCCGCCATCTAACGTTTTTTTTTCAACTAGTGCTTATTTCGTGAATGGTAACACTTAGCTCATGTCTGATTCGACAGATAATTAGTTTTATCCTTCCGCTTAAAGAATATGGTTGTGTATACGTTTGAACAACGCTGGGAAATATTGCTACATTGCTTTGAAAATCATGGTAAGATTGCAGAATATGTGCGATGTGTTCAGATGAAGCTCATTTTGATCTTGGCGGGTATGTAAACAAGCAAAATTGTCGCATTTGGGGCACAGAAAACCCGCACGCATACATTGAAAAGCCGATACACCCAAGACGAGTCACTGTTTGGTGCGGATTTTGGTCCAAAGGCATAATTCGAAAATGTGCAAGGAGTGGCCGTTACAGTCAATGACGATTGTTTTCAGGCCATATTAAACGAATTTTTGTTCACAAAAATTGGAGCGGAGGATATTATCAACATTTGGTTTCAACAGGACGGCGCTACGTGCCACCCAGCCGAAGCTACACTCGATGTTTTGCGCCCTGTTTTAAAAAAAAAAAAAAAAAAAATTATTTGGCGGACCCTATAGCTCTGATGTTAAAAGTGCGCAAATTGAAAACCCACTCCTTTTTTTTGTCAATTAGATTTTATACCAATTTATTCTTTCTTTTTTTTAATAATACCGGGGCGAATAAGAAAGTGTTGGCATTTTCATTTTCTTTTATCATATAATTTGTAGAGCTTTCCTAAGCGTCAGCTATGAATTCTCGTCATCTGCCATACAGTGTGATTATATTGCTTTTCAAGTGTTGGCACTTTCAAGAATTTTAAGCATTTTTTTCTTTATCACAAAATATTAAAGAAGAAAACTTTATTCAGAGACACTCTAGCGTTATAAGTTACAATTTTTTAATATTTAATCCAACTAACAACTACATTTTAAATCCAATCTACTAAATTGTATTTGTAGTTTTTCTAGTTCTTATTTCTTATATATTTTGGCTAATCTGAGGACATTAATTATTTTTAAAATTTGTATTAATTTTTTTTTTTAAATAAAATCCCGCCTTTAAAGCAAAATCATAATGCAGCGTCAGCAATATTCGATATTTTATTTGCATTTAAAAATGAAAAAAAAGAAATCATTTTAAAATTTAATAAAATAAATAATTTCTTAATTCTCTTCCTTATAAGCTTATTTAAGCTTGAAGGGCAAAAATTAAATTATAAAAACAAAGAAATTTTTAAATTCTCTTTAATTTTTTAAATAAAATCACATTTTGTATTGCTGTTGTCCTATCTCGTTGCGAAATGTGTTAAATTTATGGCCATTTATAGGCAAATGTTTTTTTGTTTTGTTTTTTTTTTTTTTTTGTTAAACATATTCTATTGCATGTAATAAAAAATCAGAAAAAATGTGGGCAAATAAAATATAAAAAACAAAGAAAGACAAACAAACAATTCAAAGGAACACTAACATGCATAATCTGAAAGCCTGATTTTTATGAGAGTTAAAGCATGCACAGTGGGTGATGAAAGTAAGAAATTTGAAACAAATGCGCCTCAACACACATTCGAATAGAAACACTAATAAAAAAAAAAAAAAAAATTAAAACAGACCATTAAACCAAAGTTAGGTTCTTATTACTCAAGGCACATTTAAGAAGGTGAAGTTGCCGGTTCGGCTGACTGCCTTTTTAATCTAATTTACTGAATCCTCAGTGTTTTTTTTTTTTTTTTTGTTTAAACCTAGTCCTGTTTTTGCATGATTTTTTGTATGGTATCGTTTAAAAAGTAAGGCCAATGTAAAAACAGGTTCAGATGTATTTTATTACAATTGTCGAATGTTTTTTGTTTTTACACCAATTTTTGCTCGCTATCGTTTTGAGAGTGTCTAACGTGTAATATCTGTTACTTGTTTTTACATTTAAATAAAAAAAAAAAAAAAACAAAATCAACACTACCTGGTCTAATGTTCCTTGCTATGAATCTTGACCTTGTTACAAACTTAAAAATTTTTGATTATTGTTCTTATATACATATGTATGTATAAAGGGTCCGCCAAATAATTTTTTTTTTTTGAAAATGCTATAAAAAAACTACTGAATATTTGCTCCAATTTCTCTTTTTTATTTGAAAGTACAATCCTTCCGGTTAATAATGAAAAATAATTTTATTCAAATAGCTGCCGCGGCTGGCCATGCAGTGGCCTACACGATCGGTCCAACTTTTAAGCAATTAATCGATTGTGTGCAGCTGTATTTCACCAATGGCTTCACGAATATTGTCCCTTAAAGCGTCAATTGTCTCTGGCTTGTTGGCGTAACATTTGTCTTTGACGACACCCCACAAATAATAGTCCAACGGTGTCAAATCGCAGCTCCGAGGTGGCCAAACGACATCAGCTCTGTGGCTGATAATACGATCTTCAAAAACAGAGCCAAAACATCGAGTGTAGCTTCGGCTGTGTGGCGTGTAGTGCCGTCCTGTTAAAACCAAATGTTGCTAATATCCTCCTCATCAATTCTTGTGAACACAAATTCGTTCAACATGGCCCGATAACGATCGCCATTGACTGTAACGGCCGCTTCTTGCTCTAAGAAAAATGGCCTAGTTATGCCTCTGGACCAAAATCCGCACCAAACAGTGACTCGTCTTGGGTGTATCGGCTTTTCAATGTATGCGTGCGGGCTTTCTGTGCCCCAAATGCGACAATTTTGCATTTTACATACCCGCCAAGATCAAAATGAGCTTTATCTGAAAAGATGATTTTTTTGGTGAAATCTGCATCTTCTGTAAGTCGATCACAGGTCCACTTAGCGAAGCCTATACACAACCATATTCGTTCAGCGGAAGGATGAAACTAATTATCTGTCAAATCAGACATTAGATATATGTCATCGTTCACGAAATAAGCACTAGTTGAAAAAAAAACGTTAGATGGCGGACCCTATATATGTATTAAGGCATTAAACCAACGTATGAAACGTAATTGGTGCATGCATGGTGCAGTATGCCCAAATTGTATAAGTTGGGCAAATTTCCAACCACACATTGGAAAAGAACAGAGGTTTCAATATATTATTGAAGAAATCATGTAATGTGGATCAGTAAACAAGTGGATGTAAACAAATCTTCCAAAGTATCAGTAACTCTATTGACAATGGTAAAGATCAAATTTTTAACATCACCTTGGAAATAGCGCCAGTTGAGAAGACTAACGATAACATCCCCACATCCATAGCAATGGAATGGATGCTTTGTGGAAAGCCAGTATGATATCTAGAGGAGTGACGGAAAAAAATAAAATAAAAGCAGAGTGACATGCAGAGCACAATTAAATTTCTCGTCACTCTCTACAAAAGTATATCCAAAAAACGCAGGCTATGTTCATTGACGTCAATAACGTTACAAGCTGCCGATAATGTCGAAATCCAATAAGTGCAAATCTGATGAGAATGATGTGAATACTTTTAATTGGGTAAACATTTAGAGGTCTACATAAAGTATGTTGAACACCACAAATATCTATACATAACACATGGGCTAAAAAGTCACGGCTCTAATACATAGATGGCGCTGGTTTTATTTCATTCACCTCTTTTCCAGTTAGTGCTAAATTTCCAAAGACGGCTGATAATATTTCCTGATATTCTATTAATTAGTTTATGAGTTAATGCGCTAAGAGTGGCGCTTCTTTTGTTATTTTCAGAACCATGGATCAAAAAAAATTTCGTGTTTTAAATCTACACTGCTTCTGGTTGGGAAAAAATACTGGTCAAGCAAAGCAATGGACTATGCTCCATTAGCAACAAACGTGATCTTAGAGACACCGGTGATACAGAACGCAGTGGACATCCAAATGAGGCAGTAACACCAGAGAACATCAATAATATCCACAAAAGCATTTTGAATAATCGAAAAGTGAAGTTATGTAAGTTAGTTGACATTGTAAAGATATCAATAGAACGTGTTGGTTTTATCTCACATGACCATTTGACTACAAGAAAGCTCTGTCCAAAGTGAGTGCCGCGTTTGCTCACTGCTGATAGAAAACAAGAACGTGTTGATGATGATGAAACGATGGCAAAACTACATGAATTGTATTTCGAATTGCTCCCACATCCACCGTATTCTCCAAATTTGGCTACTATCCAGCGACTACTGGCTGCTCAAAAAATGCTTTCCCACAAGAAATATCGCACGAATGAAGAGGTTATCACTGGAACTGAGATATATTTTGAGGTAAAAGAAAAGTCGTTTTTCAAAAGTGATATCGACGGAGAATACGTTAGTGAAGGAAGCTTGTTTTGAACAAAAACAAAAGTATTTCCTTTGTTAGGCCCGAGACTTTTCAGCCCATGTGTAAGCAATCTGTAAGTATTCAGCACATGCATTAAAACAACTCTACTTCAGGGTAGCTTACGTCGGGATGCATGGTTAGAAAACTACATACGCAAGTCAATAAATTCTTGCGAATTATATGGCATATGTTTTGGCTTTATACCATTAGCAGCATCGAATTATGGATGAAGAAGTAAGTTGTGTTAGCTGAGGTCACACCTCTAGTAAAGTACCCGAAAGCATTTGACTTGAAATAGAACTCACAGAACTGACAGAAGGCGTCGTCCACCGCAAAACGTTTGGCGAAGATTTTCAACGCTGTTCACCGAAATTATGAATATGTCATGCAATTTGTTGATTTATATTTTAACCAAACTCATACATAATCAATCGCTAAAATTTACTTTATTAAGTTCGAATTGAATCACAGTTAAGGAAAACGAAAAAATACATTCTTTTTTCTCGCACTGTAATTTAACGCATTTGCGTGTGTGTTCTTATGAAACCGAATACATTGGCTTGCTTATGTTGAAGTGAGATAAGATAAAACAGTTTTTTTTTCTTTATAATGTTTCCGTTTTCTGTTGTTTCAGAAAAAAGAAAAATCACTGTGATATATGGGTGAAAACAGTGGTGTGTACATTCCTTTTTTTAGGTGCTCATCTATATGTGTGCTTGCGTGATAAGTGTCTGAAACAACAGTTGCTTTAAGCTTTATTTTTTATTGTCGTTTAAAGAGGAAAATTGCTTTTATTAAGGAAACTTATTTATGTTCTATATACATATGCATATGTATGTATGTATATGCACATGTTGAGCAATCATTTAAAAAAAAGTTTAAATGTTTGTTTTCTATTCTGTTTTAATTTTCTATTTTCGCTTTTCTTTTTTAATCGCTACTGACAATGAAAACGTTGTTTAATTATCCATAAAAATGTTTTTAAAACCTTCAGGTATATATTGAAATGTCAAATCACTTTTCTCAGCAAATATGATTTGAAAGAGAAAACAGATTTTAAGATTTTATATATAAATGTTTGCATTTAGCAATTAAAGGATTTATATTATGTATTAAGGGATTTAAAATTATTTTTTAGGAATTGTATTATTTTGTTTTGCGAATTTAGCAATTTTTGGGAAAGTAGATATACTTTGTTTAGTAAAATCGTATTTTAAAATGTTTGCATTTCCCAAAATTAATTAATTAATACATAAATTGATAATTAGGTTTTAAAAATAGGCATATAAATTCGCTTGATATAAATTTGTAATCACTTAGCCATTTAATCAAATTTGGAAACGGGAAATAGTCGCAAGATCTAAATTTGTAGACAATGATGAATATC
Source organism: Wohlfahrtia magnifica (assembly GCA_023159175.1). Taxonomy (NCBI): domain Eukaryota; kingdom Metazoa; phylum Arthropoda; class Insecta; order Diptera; family Sarcophagidae; genus Wohlfahrtia; species Wohlfahrtia magnifica. The sequence goes on along the minus strand of JAKWBJ010000148.1, from coordinate 1,512,663 downwards.
TTAAAGTTGTTTGTGAGATGATTTCAATCGGGTTTGTAAATTAGATATAATCACTCGTGACTTAATCCGGCTAATAGGGCGTCTGACGGAGCAACTCGTGACCCAACTGATAAATTTTTGTCATGAAAACTGCCCGTATATGTACTCTTGTGTTGTACTGGTGAAAAAACAACTTTTTTCTTGGCCAAATGAGGTGGTTTTCTCTTTAAATCAAGGGGCGGTTTAATGCCCCAATAGTTAGCATAATATTTGCCATTGGTTACTCATTTAAAGGTAGTCAATGTAGAACAAGGAGATCGATTATTCGATTTTTTCAAAAACCGGTTTTCAAATAATTCGAAAAATAACAATTTAAAAAACCGAATTTCGGACAAAAATTATTCAAATAACTGGTTAACCGATTCTTTTATTACAATAATATTTTACCCAATTCTTGCTGCATTAGCAAATAAAATTGATAAGTTTTTGTCCCATGTTGTAGTTTCTAGCAAGTAAGTATGCCAGAACAACGTTCGGATTTTTTCAGGCTTTAATGGACATTTCTTTCTCGACAGAGCAACGTCCTAATATATCATCCAGTGATTTATTTTAACAGTGTATTTGGCAGGAGTTTTATTTGCCAGAACCTTGGTATGGAATTAAGTATTCCTTGCAGCACAATAACGTCAATCTTGTGGACATTTTTAAAGTGGCTAATAATTCCTGGTGTCGAAGAGCCTTTTCAGCTTAGTATTTAAAGACAATATATTTAGACTTATCCTTTCCATCGGTTTCCAAATATTTTCGCACTTCAGAGAACATCTGTAAAATATAAATGCTTGCACGACGTACAGTGTGAGCTACTGTGGTATGTTAGGTAAGACACCCGCCTACCAACAAAGAAGTACTCGGTTCCATCCCAGGCCACACCATCTAACAATTTTCAATAGCGGTATCACCTCACAACATTACTGGCGACTTATTATGGGTATTTTCGCAGTGGAAAACTTTACTAACTAACCGGTTATTTTGTTCGTGTTAAAATAACCGGTTTATTCGGTATTCGAAAAATGAACATTTTAAAAAACCCTATTCGACAAAACCGGTACCTAATGTGGAATACGCCTTGACATTACTGACTGACAAACCCAACTTGGCCTTTGGCGATAAGCCCACTGCTTTTACTGTTGTATGATCTCTGGTGTGCCATGGTGGATCTATGGCGATGGAGCAAAAGCTTGACCATATTGCGGTTGAACATTTCTTAACATCTCTCTTAACACTCCTACAAAGTTTTCACACGATTGCCTTTGTAGTGGATTGTGAGCAAATGCGGCACCTATTTTGTAAAAGCTTTCTCACACCCCAAATGAATACTCAAAATTTTAAATACTTATTCATATGCGATGCTTATGGCTTTCACAAACTCTCGCGCTTTCAATCTTCGATCGGCCAACACTTTATCGTGAATTTTTTTAATTGCTTCAATTGGAAGTCCAGAGCGTTCGGCACCTTTCGTGCTAATACAACTACAACAAAATTCAGTAAACCATTTTTAACCATTGAAATTGATGGTGCAGAATAATATTTATCAAGCTTAGCCTTGGTTTTAGTTATAGATTTTCCGTACAAAGTTCACTTTTTTCACTTTTTCCTTAAATTACGCAGCATTCTACTATCTATGGCTGTTAAACACAAACCAAATGTTGCAGCTTGTTCTGATTTTCGCAGAGGCCAACTGACATGTGTCTCTTAACAGCCGCAATATTGGAATTTAGTTAAAAGTCGTAAAATTCAAAACATTACGCACTTATTGACCCACTCTCGTATGAACTTATTAAGCTTTTATTTAAATAGTATTTCGTTATGCGCTTTCTATCTTTAAATTTAAATAAAAAAGTGTGTGTGATATGTTATCGGAATCATTTGAAAGGACCTTTGTATGGAATATAATACTCATGTCCATCATCTTAAGCGATCATCATCTTTGTCTTCAGCGATTAAGTAATTTCTGAATAATACCAATCCAACACTTAAAACAAAAAAAAAAAATGTTGAATGTGGAACGATAGCAATCCACTTGAGATCCAAGAGCCTGCAATGCAGCGAAAAGTTACTGTTTGTTTTTGTTCTGGCGACGTCATTCGTCCGTATTTCTTTGAGAAAGACGATGCAAGGCCTTCACCATTAGCGGCAAGCGCTATAGATGATTGTCAACTTCCTTTGGTCTGATGAGGGTGATAAGGACACCACTGAAATGTAGTTTTAAAAGGGAGGCGTTATGTGTTGCATACCTCATGCCATATTGGACAATCTGCACGAGCATTTTGAGGGCATGGTCGTGTCGCGTGAAAGTGATCGTGCGATTTGAACACATAATACATTCTCTTGTGTGGCTTACTTAATTCCACAGATCTATGAGAAGAAGCAACAAACCGCAGAGGCTTTCAAAGCCTACATAACCCATACCTTTGATAACATTTAGCCTGAGTTATGCGCTAGTCATGGAAAATTAAATTTTTCAAATGTTTTATTCCAAAAATAATGGCATCGATAGGTGTTGCAACCCAATAAAAAAATTTGACGATATCTTACACACACATTATTTCATTTAAAATTACAGATAGGAAGCGCTTTACAGTTAAAAATAATGTTTTATTAGAACACGAAATTAATTAAAATTGCTGAGATTGTCCATGATCATGCTTTTTGCGGCTTTAAAGATGGTTCCCTACCAAAAGATAAAGTGGGCCATTAAGTGTTATCAGGCATCATATAAATAAGTTTTATTTATATTTTCTTCCTGTACTGCGCTAAGCTGAAAAAAAAGAATTTTGGCTTAAATTTCTTATTGTTTCGTAATTTAATGCTGATTGAATTTAAAATATTTATTAAAATAATTCTTGGTTTCATTAATGTCTTAATATTTACAATAATTGGCACTTTGGCAATGAAGCCAAATATCATTTTTGCTTCAACGATCTTTTCGAAATAATGCTTGTCTTAGCTCATACAAATAACTTGTCATTTAACAAATAACTGGAGCAAGATTGTCAGTTAAAACAATTGACAAGAAATGCCAACTAATGGTGATAAAGGCAAGTGGAAACAAATAGATATTATTTAAGATGTAACAAAATAAAAAATAAAAAAAAAATTAATACAAAAAGTAGTTTTATGGAAAGCAATAGTTTTATTTTTAAATAAGAAGGCCTCTGATAAAGTTGATCAAAACTGCTTCATAAACTGGCTTTGGTATTACTGATGGACTTCAGCGCTGGATAGACTTTTACCTCTTCTTTAGGACTCAGAATGTTTTGTTCCGGAATGTGTTCTCTACGACAGTGTGTATTTCTTCTAAAGTTCCACACCTAGTATTGATTCCGATTTTTTACATTGTATACTGAATTTTAGCATCCCGGTCGGATTTTCTCTCGCACTGTACTTTTACAGAACGAACTGTGCAAATTCTTTTCTTTTTCATAGATTATGCAATGATTACAATTTACCTTACGAGTTTATTGGTTTTAACTGTGATATCACTAACATTAAACGTATGTAGTGTGATTTCTAGCATTAATCTGTAAATTAAATATTTAGTATGTGCTTACGTTATTAATTCATGTATATTTTTATTAGTTTTAAGTATTGTTAAATTTTAACCTTTTTAAAACGTTTGAGTTCCTTTTAATTGCGTCAAAATAATATAAACACTACGTTTTTGTTGTTTTACAGTTTTTATTTCCTCGCTTTATCTTTAAACAGTTTATCTTAATACAGTAACTTATTTATCATGCACTTAATATTCCTTTATACAACACTTTTATTTACGCCGAAACACGACTTTACTTTATGACTGCAAAACCATAACTATATCGACATAGGCAAAGTAGCCTCCTTGTATACCTAACTACCTACAATTTGGAAAGTTCCGGAAATGTCTCAAACACTCTCATATCCTCTATTTTATATCCGTTTATTTTAAACATGTAAGATTGTATTACCCAAAGATGATCGAATTGGCAATGCCGTCAAATACACATATCAGTACAGCATTACCAGGGTAACATATTATCAACCTTGACACAAACCAATGGACAAAAATCCCACAATACAGTATCTGATGTGGTGTAAGTTCTTTTTATGTATTTTTATTTTCATAATAGTATGCATGTTATATCACTTGCTTTTATATATAGCTTGTGATTAAGTTCTGCAGCTGATTCATGTTCTCGTTGCCATGGCTTATTTTCTTGTATCCACAATAGCTCGGGCTGTAGTGTGTACTTGTCTTTACGCCATGCAGACGAACCCTGAACGGTCGGGATAGAACGGAGAAGTAAGTGGTGGGACCGTTCGGAGAAAAAATATATACAATGGATATGCCAAAAGTAGCCAACTTAAGAAAGAAACACAAGAAGCTTGGATTTTTTGTTGGATTTTTCAATATATATAATCTGAGATCTGTTTAGGTGCTTAAAATATTTAACAACCGTAGACTCCACCTCGTCATCGAGTCATTTTTTCAAATTTGAAAATATAAAATACTCCGAGGGTTCTAAGCATAGCGAAGAATATATTGTGCATTGGCCCCTCCCGCTTGGCTTAATATTTGCAATAAGCGATGGTTCGCTATTAGCGAAGAATTTTCGAAACAAAAAAATTTGTCAAACTGTCGTGAACTAAACCAAAAAAACGAATGTTCGCAACGATTAACTAATGGCGAGGAGGTCTCGAAATTAGTTGTGAATGACACAACTAAAAAGTTTTTCCTTACTAACTTCTCGCCAAAAATTTATAAATAATAGAAACAAGCAAACAATTCCTTTTGTTTTTTGTATGGAGAGGAAAAAAATGTAAAAGCAATAGTAATGTCAAAAACAGAAAAACTATTGCCAAACTATTGAAAACGAATGTTTAGCGATATCAAAATGAAATAATTAAAAAGAGTATTAGTGAATTATTTAGCGAATTTGGTGATGTCGTTGAAATTATTCGCCTTAGATATTGCTAAAGTTTTGCTGCTGATATCACAGGCAAACCTTTAAAATCGAAAGATTTGCTGCCACAAGCTGAGCGACCAATAAACTCTATAAGTTCTTATTCGCTTCGCTTACAATAGTCGTTCTCGAATGTTTTATCAGCTTAATGTTTGCAAATGTTTGAAAGTGATGCTATTATCGAATGTCGTGGTCAAGCGGGCTACGGAATAATATTTTTTCACCGAAATAATTTTTTCCAAAAAACTGTCGCCTTTTATAGGACAGATTTGGTAATTTTGGCATCACTCTCGTATATTGTTTTTAAATTAATTTAGAAATTATTTTTAAATTTCTTTTAATTCATTATAAAATCCACCTGTTCGCCAATGTATTTTACGGAAGAAACTTGAAAGAGAAAAGTTTAAATTAAGCAGTTTGCCACACACTATTGACTACGACATTTAAAATAATATAATGTGACCACCTATTTGGTTCCGGTAAAATTAAGTTTATGTTGAAGGCTTCATATTTGTTTCAGGAAATGAGTTTCTTTTTTAATTAATAATTTTGTTTTTGTACAAATTTTATATTTTAAAAGCTTTCCAATTATTCTAAAACTTATTTACTCGTATTTTTATAAAAATATTAATGAAATGGTGAAAGACAAATTGGTCACATTAATCACGCAACTTCGTTAACAAATCGACACGTAAAACAAACGTAGAACAAGGACAAACTTTTGCTTTAACAATGGTATTGTACTGTTTCATGGGCTTTTACTTCGACTTTCAAACGGAACCAAACATTGAAAGATTAAAGGTACAAAAGAAATGCAAATTAATTGAATTGGAATATAGCGAGAAATAAAATTAAAAAAAAAACAATTAAGAAAGATATTGCTGGTTGCAGCTGACTATAGAATACCCTATGTCGTAACATAACTTTAAGAGAAATTAATAATTTCATATTAAAATGGGAATTTGATAATTGGACTTTTGGAAAAGAGATTTGTTTCTTAATATTGCCTCCTATAATCCTGATTTATTGAAGTTAAGCGGCTCGAAATTTGTGATCAGTAGTAAGAATATTCAGTAATTAGCAAAAATTTGACTGGTAATGAATACGAAATTTCATTATCAGTAAGGCAGTGTCCATTTATCATTGACTTACGTTATGTATATATTTAATAATATCATGTCTAGGTATGAAAGTAGATGACAGCTCATCCCTTTATAAAAATGATAGTGGAACTGAATTTTCATTTCACTATAGTTCTAATGGATTTATAGTCCATTACCACTAATCATTCATAATTAGTGCACTCAGTTTCCAGTATCACTAAAATCATTTCATTAAGTGCACTCAAGTTTCACTACTACTTAATATTAGGGGCGATAATGCACTATTTTTTCCACTACCACTAAAAGTAGTGGAAAATAAAATCCAATGCAATAAGCTCAACTCTGACCAATATAATATATTTTAGCCATACACATATGTACATTACTAGAGGAAATGTTGAAATGTTTGAAATGTTGAATAAGAGAAGAAGTTTACGAAATACCATCCTTGCAATTGGCTGACAATTGGGAGCTTGAGAGTGTCTGCGATATTTGTTGAAGAAGATTTTGCGGCAAAAACTGCCCTGCAACCGATTAATTGAACAAAATCAACGCTTTCATTAAGCGGCTGAGTTCCAGACAAAAGTTGGACAGAAGCTGTAAGGACTTTCGTTTCAAAGTAAACACATGGCAGCATAATGAGAGCTACCTTCTGGACCAAAGTGAGCCTTCTCGGTGACGGCTACCGATTGAACCTAACCTAACCTAGTAATGAGGAAACTTACGATCATCAACTTACGGAATAAAGAAGAAAGATGATCTCACAAAGTGTAAATGGTGAACAAGATGATTGCAAATACTATCAGCAAAAGACTTGCTAACTGCCTGGACAAAGAGTTGCGTTGCAAAAAGTCTGGAAACAGCAATTTGGTTTTTATGTGTAAGAAAAAGATTCTTGAAATGTGACAATGCCAAAAATGCCATTTTACCACGAATAGGCTAACAAACGAGTACATCGTTCAATTTTATTACCAAAATTCGTACTGTATGAGAAATGTGTTACCACTTTCAATCAGAATCGAACTGTAAACTAAATTGATACAAGATTTCAAGTGATTTTTTTAAATTTAATATTTAAAATTTTTATTTGAAATCAAAGAAGTCTATTGAAAAGCCTTTATTTGTTTTATTAATAAGTGAGAGCGTTTGATTAAATATTATTTAACTATTAATTGAAACTATCTTTTGTTCCATTTATTCCCTATATTTTACTTATAAGCACTAAGAAATTAAAATAATTAAAAAATAACTATTATCAGATACTCTATCTACAATTCTGTAGGCCATAAGTAAAAACAGATGATGTTCAACCATCCAGAGTAGAGATGTCTGACGTAAAGATTTTGTACAGAAAAAGGGATAGACAGGAGCCTTGGGGGCACCCTGCATCAACACTTATCAGTGAGGACTTTTTACCACAAGCATGTACTTTAAATTTACGCACAGACAGGAAGATCGTTTTTGGATCATTTTTATAGTGCTTGTAGGGAAATTGTAATTAATCATTTTGAAGATAAATGCAACCATGCCACACTGAGTCAAAAGCTGCTTTGATATCTAACAGGATCATGCCAGTAGACTTTCCATTATAAAATTTGTTTTGTACTAATTTTCTGATATATAGTAGAGAGTGTAGGGTAAATATATATAATCCATAAGGGAAGGATGCCTTTCTCTTCAACAAACTTATTAAGTTTTTCCTTAATAATTTTTTCCAGAATTTTGCTTAGGTCTTATAGGAGGCTAATTGGTCTGTAGGAAGATGGATCTTCTGGAGGCTTACTTGGTTTCCTGATGGGGATAACTTTGGATTCTTTCATTGCTTTAGAGAAATAACTGAGGCGGAGGCATAAATTTATAATAGAGGTGAGATATTTTATACCCTTCTTTGAGAGAGCTTTCAAGCACCTATTGTCAATATCAGCTATTCCCGGAGACTTACGAGGTTTAAGCTTTTTGATATAATTTGATATGTATATAATTGAATATGCGTCAGAAGTGTTAAATACTTGTAGGGTCTCATTTACTACACTTTTTGTATCAATGTCACTTAGATTTGATGTAAGTTGATGATTAGAACGAAGTGTTTGTGCAAGTATTACGCATTTTTCTATTCCATTAGAAACGCGAGACCCATTATGTATTAAAGTTGTAATATTATTTGGCTTCTTCCTATGAATTCATTTACATATGCAAGCATAATACTGTGAAATATCAACTATTTGTATAATATTTTATATCTGTTTTTGCATATGTATATATAATTTAATTTTCTGTTTTATGCCATTTCACCTTCATGAAGCAATAATCCATTTAGCGTCATCAATACGAAACGATGTCGTTTTGCGTCGGTTGTTTTAAATCAGTATGTCCATCATCAATATCAAATTTAATCGATAAGCGTCGTTGCATTTTTCGTATGCCGTACGCAACGTTAACGGCGACATCGATTTAAATTGGCTCTGATTTTATCGTCGGTCTGGCTTGTGTCGAAACAGTTTTAGTTTTTTGAATTTTTTTTTTTGCAATAGCAAAGTTTTTAAGTTAAAAAAAATGGAAAAAGAAAAAAATTACAATGAGTATACAGTTTATTAAATTAGTGGAGGAGATGCAAAAACATCCACCGCTTGCCAAGTGTTTCCAAAAGCAGCCTTCCCAGTGTCTTCAAAGAGCAGTGGGAAAGAATTGCAACGATAATAAATGCTCTTGGTTCACCGAAAAAGCAGGTGATGGTTGGCAAAAGGTAAGATAAATAGTCATAAAAAGATTATTGAATAATAAAATTGATTTTAAAGGTTTGGCGGGATTTAAAATTCAAAGTGAAGAAAAAATTAGTGGCAAATAAAGAAGAGTGTACGTTGACTGGGGCGGAATTTATAAACGACTGATACTTAGCCCGCTGGAAGAAGCCGTGGCTAACCTGCTTCGATTTTAGAAGCAGCTGAACCCAAAAGGATCTGTTCAGGGAGTGGAATTTATTGTACATGAGGATGTGGAAATAGATGTTGTGGAAAGCAACGAATTGTTTCCTCAAAATGAAAGTGAAATACTGCCAGCTTCAGCTACAATACAGAGCGCCGAAAATTGCACCCCTTTAAGAAGAAAGGAAAAATCTACCTCGAAGAAACCAGGATCATCAAATGATCACTACGAACTGCTCCAAAAGCATAGTGATGAACAGGCGCATATGTTAAAAGAAATGAATAATTCAATGTCATCAATGAAAAGAACCCTAAAAGACTTAAGTAGTTACCAAAAAGATTTTGTAGAAATAGCAAAGAAAAAATATCAGTTATTATTGGAGGAAAATAAAAGAAAAAAAGAACAGCATGAATCCGAAATGAAAATTAAAAAAATTAAATTACTCATCAAGGAAAAAAAAATTGGAGAGACTAAACAAAAGCTAGACAAATTTCATAGTTTATGTTAAATTGTAGGTCCTTTTTATTTTAATTTTTTATATTTTTGTGAATATTTCGCTACCATTCAAAAAAAAAAAAAAAAAAAAAAACTATAAAAACCTAAAATAAAAAAACCAGCTGTCAAAATTGTTAGAGATGTGCTTTAAAAATCGATAAACCATCGACATCGTTACACTGCTCTTATGGCATACTAGTTTTGTATTGAATTGATGACGATGTCGATAAAATTTGAGATTGATATTAAATTGATGACGATGACAATGACGACGACGCTAAATGGAATAAGGGTGAAAGATGACGTCGACAAGTTTTCAAAATAATTTTCTAAAATAAATCTTATTTATGTCAACAAATTTTGTCGTTATCGTTTTGTTATTGTAATTTTTTGTTATAGATATGTGCCCAGAGGTAATGTTTTTAGAAAATGCTGGCTTTCTGCAAGAAGTATTTCCTTTTTTAATAGTACTAAAAAATTCATCAAAAGCTTGACTTTAAAACAAATTCATTACTTATTTTCATATACCCTTGTTTTGACATAATTATTACCTGGATACTTTTTGGTACGTACTGCACTACATTTTTGCAGCAGTCTCCACCATGCAATTGAAATTACATGTTTAATCTTAACCTATACATGTTCTATTACGTTTATATTCAGAAATTGTGTTGACCAGTCAAGATCTGCGAAGCCATTACTCTGGGTTCAAGTTTAAAAATGATGTCTGAAACACTTTGAGCCAAATTTCAAAACTTTCATAGAAACATTAGTGCAATATATCAACGTGTGTTGTATTGACGTCTATTCTTCCCGAAAAATTAACGCATTTGCTTAGCCCATCTATTCCCATACACCTACACGTCATTATGCTACCACCTACGGACTTCACTCTGGATTAAACAATTCAATTGAAAATTTTTATAATTTTTTTTTTTTTAATTTGTAAAAGTCCTTGAAAGCACAAAAAATTAATTTTTTTTAAATATTTTTAATAAATAAAATTATTTTATAAGAAAAAGCCTTAAAAACACGTCAATTAGATTTTGATTTAAATAGCAGTAGAAATTTTTAAGAAGTTAAGTTATTGGGCTTAAGCTAGAGGCGCAGTAAAAGTGAACATTGCGTATACGCAATGCTGTGCCTTAATAAGTTAATAAGAAAAAAATAAAAATATCGTACAAAGCTTTCTTATTATAACTTTTATAGCCGAACACCTCAATTGGAATATTTAATTTAATTTTTTTTATTGCATTTTTCGTTTATAATTAATAACTATTTTATTATTATTTGATTCACGCTTCATCTTCAGTTGCTCGCGTGTAAATTTATATGCCAGCTTGTCACTGTTCCGATGCGTGCGTTAATTATTGAACAGCAAAAACAAAAACAAAAACAAAAACTTACATTGGTACAAATTAAAAGCTGTGTGTAAATTTATACGTTTTTTAAATTCTTTACATCTCTTTCACACATGTATTCAATTGCGAAGTATGAAGTATTATTTACACGACGATATTCCATATACAAATGCAATTTGAACTTATTGAGTGTAGGTTATCAAAAAAAAAAAAAAAATATAATAAAATGTTTATTTCTTGAGGCGAAATATGTAAAGTACATACGCCATCATTAAATAATAAGTAAAAGTTATTTGATTGCAAATTTATTGACTGGTTTTAATAACACTATGCAACAAGCAAGAATACCTTTAATATTTAATTAATATTTTTGATGCACTGTAGTCGCCTAACTTCAAACTGACATGCTGATGATTTTTGAAGTTGGGCGAGCATAGTGGTTATCCATGGTCAGAAATTTGTTTCTATTTGTGGCATAGTGTAATGATGCTTGGAACACTAAAATATTCCTTGGGCGTCGCTCCTACATTCTCTGACGGAGTTTCTTACAGCTCATTGTGTATCTGAAAAGAATGGCCTGCCTGTTAATTTTGCAGTAATGTTTCCATTGTAGCATATATGTGTTACAATATAACAATATCTTCTGGATGGTGTTAAGCAATGCTATACTACTCTAGTTGGCACATTCACTAAGGTCAACATTTTCAAGTACAGTTACAATCATCTTCCTCTCATGTCAATTAGCTGGTAGGGTACAGGATAACTGAGCATTTTGTATTAACGACAGGTTTGCCGCAGTCATAATATTTATTGAATAAAAAAATTCCGATGGGATATTATCCGGCACGGTGTCCTTGATGTTCTTGATTTTGCCGATTGCCAACTCTATCTCTGCAAATGTGGGCTGTGATGTCGTTATATATGTATCTTGATTACGTTTTTAAATATTATTAAATGGCTCATATCCAGAGTATTCGAAAAACCCTTTCCACCGAAGGCAGACGTAACAAGCCGAGATCTAAAGGTCTCTCCACCTGTGAGATCAACGAGTGGAGTGCTCTCTCTACTGGTCTGCCACTAAATAAAACAAAAACGGCTTGAAGTTTTGCCAAATTTATCTTTTTGTTGTGAAGTACAATTGTTTCGGTTCAAAATGAAACATTATTTCATTCATATGACTAACGCAGCGGGCCTCACAATACCTTCGTATCTCGGCAATGTCATCATAAATGTTGACCTTCAAATGCTCAATTGTCTCTGGTTTGTCGCCATAACATTTATCTTTAACGGCGTCCCACAGAAAATAGTCCAACGGTGTCAATTCGCAGCTTCTTGGCGGACAACTGACATCATCATTGCGGCTAATTAAACGGCCATAAAACGTTTGACGCAATAAATCGATTGTGGCATGGGATGTGTGGCAAGTTGCACAATCCAGTTGTAACTAAATATCGTTCACATCAATACAATGAAGACCAGGCACAAAAAAATTGGTTTTCATGGTGCGATAAGTGCGTCAATTGACCGTAATGGTTGCGAAATATCAGTTTTGCTTATTAGCATACCCACCAAGATGAAAATGAGCTGCATCCGAAAAGATGATTTTAAATGATGATAAATTTCTCAACGTAGCTCAAATATATAAGTATTGCCGGATTCGAAATAACCGATGGTTCAAATTTAAACTCTTAAATTGCCCACCCTATATATGCATGCTGAGAGGCAGACAAAAGAAAGGCTGAAAGAGTTCCTCATATGGTGGTCAAGAAATTTTTCGAGTGTCTTTAAGCAAACATAACAAAGACAAATGGATCTAGAGTTCTTAGGGTCAGTGTGTGATGCCCTTGCGGCCTTGGGAATGAACTCCACCACAGAGGAATGTAAATGAGAAGGATAGAAGGATAAGATGTCTCCCATATTGCATATCAGCCGGATTGGCCGCCCGTAGATTTACAGCCAGATCATCACCAATATCCATAAATGGAATGGATACCCGGGAATTGGGTGCGTTAAAGGCTACTGAGCTAGGAATTAAAAGTTTAGAAATTCAAAATTTAAGGATTTAAATACTAAAATAAAAGAACTAATGTGTAAAATAACTTACAATCAACTATGACAATATTTTCTTTTAATTTCAAAAACTTCTATCAACAAAAGATACTTTTTCCCATTTCAATTTCTCTTTCTTCCAACAAATTGATACCATTTTGCGGCGCCATAAAGACATTGATGTCATATGGGCTCAATGGATGAGAATAGGCAAGAAAAGACAAGCAACAGTATAGAGAATGCATTTATTATAGTCCATTTGTATAGTACGAGTATGTGCAAATATTTATGTACTAGCGTATGTGTGTATATGTGTATCCGCATGTAAACAAAGTTATGGTTACTTTTAGCATATGAGCTGGTTATAGTATATGGGCATTTCCACAGAAATGTAAACGTAACTCCAGGACAATTATTGCTCATACATATCTTCAAATCCTTTGGCTTAATTTTTCTACTTGTTTACGGAGTATAGCGCTGCTTAATTACTATACAGACGTTTCGGTGGAATGACCCATATGTTAGAGAGACAGAGAGAGAGAATAAAAGGAAGAGTAAGTGAATCAATGAGAGTGAGTCTATTTATAATTTTAATATTTGTTTATTTGACGGTGTGTACTGTATAGTATTGTTTTGTTGTATTTATCCCTTCAGTGTGATAGTTGACTTAATTCTTTAGTTTACTTTCACTGATGTTCTTACTCTTGTAGACGCTCTTTCTCTCTCTCTCTCCTTTTTCTGTTTCTGTTTACTTTGTAAAACCGATTTATGCTCATAAATAAATGCAGGAATGTATGTATGCGTTTGTTAGTTTTCCTGAAAGTTCCTTATCATGCGTTTTTAGATGGAAAGCAGAAATTTATATATGTAACTGGCATTGTATGCAATCGGCGCTTGGTAGACTTTCTTCCTGGGCACCCATTAGATATCTTAATATTAATCCTTCCAAGACTAAGATAGTTTTCTTCTCCAGGAAATATAAATTGGAGAGATTTGAACAATCCAGGCTAAACGCGATGGTCTGATGTGGCCAAGTATTTAGGAGATTTTTTGGATATAAAACTGGACTAGAGAAAAAACACCCATTTGAGGATGAGTAAAAGTTTCAATGCCTAATATGCGAGGATAGTTAATGGATCCTTGACTCTATTGTCATACATATGCTTACTTAAAGCCGTATTTTATGGCTGAGGGCTCTGGAGAATGCCAGTTGGAGAAGGCTTTCGCATTAGGTGCATAGGTGTGTTGCTCTATGCATATTCAGGAATACACCACAGGCAGCGCAGGACATTATCCTGGGTCTAGCCTCTTTGCATTTTGCCTTGAAGAGGATAGCTGCTAGGAACTTTTTGAGGAATTTGGCATTCTGCCATCTTGAGAAGGCTAGATTCGAGTTTTACGGATTACAGTATCAGGGAATGCGACTTCAGTAGGAGACCTTCGGCAGAGACTGGGCGCTATGTCAGCTCGAAGCTGGTTCCACTGTGCAGGAGAACTCTCATATCACTACTTGATGTGTTTAACTTCAAGCTGTGCTGGATTCCTGGGCATACTGGCGTGCGGGAGATGGAAATTGCCAATGAGCTGGCGAGAACGGGAGCGACCAAAGGTATTGAAATGGCGGATGGTGGTCTGTAAGACCACCGCTGGGGTATGGAGAATGTAGGAGCTGTGGAGGTGCAAAGGAGATTGTAGGGTTCCAGGCTGCTTTGGCCTAAGCTCGATCGGATTGGGTCTAGGACGGAATGGGTCCTCAATTTGAGAAAGGAATCACTCAAGAAGCTGATAGGCTTTCGGACTGGACACTGCACTCTAAGGTTAAGGACTAGGCTATAGGAAACAGGAACCCATAATTTCTGCCGAGTTTGTGGAACATATTCTCTGTCATTGTCTTGCTGGGGCAGGTCTAGGTGCGGTTGTGTCACCCAGTAGGGTTGGTTATATATCAGGTATAGGCTGTCTTGTCAGGTGACGCACGGTTTTCTTTTTAGTTTCTTTATTCCGTACCTAATTCGTATCTTTTTTTTTTACAAAGGTTTTCAGAATGAACCTCTGTGGTGGCGGCATCTGGACATACTTTTTCGACCCAACCTAAGCTAATCTAACTGACATGGTATTTGATATGATAAAAATTAAAGCAAAAAGAAAAATTTTTTTCATGTCTCAGATTCATAAAAATGGCGCAGAACTCATTTGGATTGCGCTTAAACATCTACAAACACTCGTTTGAAGTAATCACATGATGGCGCTTATGGCTGAATGTGTGTAATTGAGGCGTCCAATGCACCGATAATTGTCTAAAATTGAAATATACGGTCATCTTAAGCATTTTTTATTCCCGATTCCATGGATTCTATCGATTTTTTCCTGTGTGAAAACCTGCTCATGGTTACTCTGTGCGGAGTTACCATTTCGCTTAATTTTTTTTCTATCATTGCTTTAGGGAGCATATTGGCTTTACACAAAGCATTCATTGCTTTCTTTCATTTTCTTTAATTAATTTGATCTTTCCACTGTAGCTTCCTCCATATGATTTTGCGTAGTGGTGAAGATCCTTACTAATTGGTGGTAATCTTTACATTTAACATTTTTTCCAGCAGGTGGCGTGTTTTCCTGATCATTCGTCTGATGTTTGTCATCATCGGCAAAGGTATGCAGTATGGTCAGGTGACTTGTTACACAATTAAATTTTTCTTGGTCAAGTCCTTTGGTTGGGCTCGAACTTGAGTGGTTTGTGTTGTTTTGCGTGTGCTCTAAACACTACACCACGCAACCCCTATTAAATTTATTTAATTTAATGAGGGTATAAATGACTGTCAAGCTTGTTCGAAGTCCGACAGTAATTCAGTCATATATAACAGTTAGGGGAATAAGTATTACAATGGGTTGAGAAAAAAATTTTTGAATTTAGTTGCGAAATGCTAGCTTATCTTACATACTCTACAGATTTAGTATTTTGTTTTATTAGGACTCAAAATTTTCAGGCACCTCTCGTTAAATCTTGTATTTGCATGCTTTCAGTTGTGTTTGCGTATGTGTATTTACACAACTGGTTATTTCCATATGACAAATGCAATTGTAGTCTACATTTCACAGAGAAGATTTCTCAACGGTCCAGTCTGACTATAAAATACTCTACAGTTTAGTGCACTTTTTGGTGCAATTAGCTTTACAATTAGAGATGATAAGGAACAGCTGTAATGCTGTAAAGTATATATGCATGTGTCACTTATGTGAATTTAAAAATTAGACAGGCACACTGACTTGCTTATTGTATACTCGAGTGAAAAGATTGACTGCATATGACGACAAAAACTAGAAATGTTTGTTTTATGGAAAAATCTGTACCTTATTCTCTAGCTCTTCGTGTGTTGTTTTATATCCTTCTTTTGTGAACGAATATTGCTGTCGTAGGTCGTACTTGACCCAATTGGCAAAAGTCAACAAAAATGATAAAATATTTTTCTACCAAAAACAAACAAATTTTCCACATCCACAAATGGGTATGCAATAGCAATATTTGGAAAAAAATTTTCTTTTCTTTTTTTAATCCTTTTTAGAAAACTTTCGTTAAACTTATTTGCAGTCGTATTTTATATGCCTGGTTTTATTAAAATA
The DNA here is from genome assembly GCA_023159175.1 of Wohlfahrtia magnifica. Classification (NCBI taxonomy): domain Eukaryota; kingdom Metazoa; phylum Arthropoda; class Insecta; order Diptera; family Sarcophagidae; genus Wohlfahrtia; species Wohlfahrtia magnifica. Next base: position 1,496,136 of record JAKWBJ010000148.1, on the reverse strand, counting down.
AATGCAGTTTTTTTTTTATAAAAATATTCAAGTCAAGAGTTGATAAAATATTAAGCTTCATCTGAACTGGAGTATTCAAGGGTCGGTAAGAACAACCGCAGATGCCCAAACATAATGATGGATATGTTGCCTAAGCACTTTCACCTAAACCTATCAAGAACACCACATTTACACAATAAGTGTTTCTCTTCAGATGCGCCCTTGGTCAACAGTGGCTAATAAGAACAGTTAACGGAGTTTCTAATCCAGCCTACTGAACTTAAGAACCTTAGAGCGACGCCTCTTTAACTAATGCGTTCTAAGCATCTGGCAATTTCCCAATTTTTGATTAGATTGAGGATGCTAGTAAGTGGTGCTGCACAGCAAGGTTCCGGACCGAAATATGAAAAGCATCCACCATTTCATTACCATCTACTCCACACATGGTGCTCAAAACAACTGGACCTTATTTTCAAGCGAAACTTATGCAAAGTATTTTAGCAATATTTGGTCAGTCCAGTTTTTAAGGCAGCTTGGCTGTCAGAGAATATATTAATAGTCTTAACTTTGAGCCCACTGTCCAGGTTGATCACCGCACATATAGAAATCGCCAAAATATCAGCCTGGAAGATACTGAGCGATCTTCTCAGTGGTTTCTTGGTTGGGTACATGAACACCAGCACCGATACAGTCATTCACTTTCGAGCCATCGGTATAGCAGCTTAAATCAACTCACTCCCAATGGAGTCTCAATAAGACCTACAATCCCGGTCCGGAATTCAACCCTCACTATCCTGTCAAAGCACAGATCCAAAGACATAACATCCAGGACCGAAAATAGTTCTCAGACCATCCTGCGTAGAATGGACACACGCCCTGAGGCATTTCGAAGTCAATTGGAGAAAAATTTTGCCGCTATCATCATCACATACATAGATGTGAAGTGGTGTCAAACCAACCATGGCCTTAAAAACCGCTTTTGGACACGTTTTCTATGGCCGAAGTATACCAAGGCGGTTGAGCTTATGTACCCTACCAAATTTATATATGTTGGCGGTTTCCTCAGTCTTTCCCCAGCAAGCTATCGCTGCATAAGTGATAATGAGCCGAATAATAGAGGTATATATCACATGTCTTACCGTAGGAAAAGTGATTTGCCTACAAAGCCCTGCTCGCCTTGGTCTGGACGGCACCAATGTGAGAGCCCTCTATCCAAAATGACATCTAGATTCTCTACCTCCTTAGTAGTATCTCCTGATAGTACCCATAAAAGAAAAACAGTCACACAATAACGTATCTCTTTGTAAAAGCTAGGACAACGCTTTTTGAGGGATTTTCCAAAAGCCCTTTTTGTCTGCACCAATTTGTCACCTCGCCCAGGACCGTTCTCATGAGATCAAACAATGTACTCTCATATATCCCACGGACCGTAATAACGAGGTCATCAACGTAACCAATTACAGTGACACACCTATGAGCCAAAATGTAGAGCAAGCCATCAACTACTACCGTCCATAACAATGGAGAAAGCACTTCACCCTGAGGGCACTCTTTCGATGCCATCACATTGGATTTCTATCCATCAAGAGACGAGCCGATGATTCTGCTCCTCAGCATCGAACTGATCCAAGCTACAATTGTCATGTTCAACCCCTTTCGTTTCAAAGACCTAGAAATGGAGTCAAAGCTTGTATCGTCAAGCCCTGAATATCTAAAAAGGCACAAAAAATCACTCAGATAGGTTTTTTACAATAACTGATGAACGACTAGAGCGTCCTAAGATGAAATTAAGCTCCAATTTAATATGATTATTCTGAATTTAAGTATTTCAGCATATTTCTATCATACACTACCTAAAGGTACACTCTGCTGCATTACATCATATACATATAGATTCGATATTGATCAATAAAAACTTTATTTTATTTCCGAAACTGTTTTTAGGAACTTGGCACAAATTGTTGTCTTTACCTCATTGACAAATAACAACAATAATAGCAAGCAAGTCAAACAATGCAGTACCGATATCCAAATAAGAGCAACAACAACATTTCATGTTGCAACATCAAAAATTTATACGAAATTGTCTAGCTGTTATGGAATAGCACTCAGTGTTCAATAATGTTCCAAAAGGAATTTTTTTTTCATGTGGACACTTAGCAAAAGCAAACTAAACAACAAAATTAAAAATGAGATAAAACTTGGTTTGGTGAACCAAATAGAGTAGAAAAGCAGCAAACAATAATTGTGTAGGTTTCGTAAGAGATGCCCAAAATTCGATTTAATTTTTTTATTTTTGTCTGTTAGAATTTTATCATAAAAAAAACAAAAAAAAAAAGCTATTTTTTTTATAGAAAAATAAACCATAAAATATGAACCATAAATATTAATATTCATAAAACGTTCAAAATGATTAAAGTATTTAAGCAATTTGGAACTTATTTTTGGGAGTGACTTAAAAATATCAAATAAATTAAAAAGATATGCAATTAAAGATACGTGAGTATAGTTGAAAAAATCGGGATTTTCTTTGTGAGACTTAATTGCTTCTGCTAAAGAATATTTTTATAAGAGCAACCAAAATTCAGTGCGAAATAAGCCAAAACAAAATCAATAAATTAAATGAATTTTTTATTTAGTTTGAAAACACATCTAAACAAAGTACATATCGCACACCCACTTCAAAAGCGACTCAACTGAAAATGTATAATTTTTTAGAAAACAAAAAATCTAAATTAGAACTTCGAACAAATTTTAGCAACAGTTAACAACAGTTTGCTTTATAGACAAACAAGTGTATTGTGCATAGTTGCACATAAACTCGAAAATTTAATATTTTGAGTTGAGTCACTTTTAAACTAAGTGTGCGGTATGTATATAATCCAGAAGCGTCAAAATTCATTGCCTTTTAGACCAAGAAATAAGTCTATTTTATGAAATAATGTATGTTTTCGTTTGGAAAGTAGTACAAGACTAGGCAATTGTAACAGTTAAGCTGAAAGTTGAAGGCAACATTTTTTAAAGTTTGTAATATTTTCGGTCAACATTATAGTCTTTTTGATACTTTTATGTAAATTTGTCAAATACATTCAAAAACAGACCGTTTTTTCAGATCAAGCCCAATTCAGTTGTGTGAATACGTCAACAAGCAAAATTCTTACACTTAGACTTCTGATAATCCAAGAGCAAGTGGTGGGAAGCTCTTGCATGCTAAAAGTGTCACGGTATAGTGCACTATGTGGCTTGGAGGCCTGTCTGGATATTTTTTTTTTATTCTACTGGAATTGCGATTATGATAACCGTTTCACGCTATCAAATGATGTTATAAACTTAATTTTGGCTCTTTAATAATAATATAGATACCACCGGCGTACAACACTGACAGCCCAAGTTCGAGACCCAGCAGAGGACATTAAGGAAAAACACTAATTGGCGGTTCTCGAGTATTTAATTAAGAGACTTCAACCCCTCCAGGCGAAAACATGTAAAAGAAGCCTCCCTGACATTCCAGCTTAGCTCTGGCGAAGCTGGAAATCATTACAAGAATGATCAGGAGAAAAACGCCACCTACTGGGAAAAAAGAAATGGCAATGCTTTAGCAGTAAAGATCCACACCACTACACTACACAATACAATTCAATGGAGGCGATAAGATGGCAGCCCGATCATCCTGGACTAATCATCTAATTTGCTTGAAGAAATAAAGATTACAAAAACTGAAACAAGGCAGAGCAATGAACAGAATAAAACGGTAACGACCTTTGGCATACGAAATAGGATGTGCAGTGTGCAATGGAATTTACGGACTCTTCACGGCTTGCGCAACTCTTGACATCTTGGGTATAAGTGGGATGAGATGGAATTGAGATGGCGATGACGCTGCCAGATAATAAACTGCACAAAACAGTCACTCTTTGTGGATGCATCGGCTTTTCAACAATCACATGTAGATTCTCATTTGCCCAAATGCGATAGCCTGGAAATGGGATATATTCCTAAGTAGTGAAAATAGGGGTTAGAGTGCTGTTCAGCCCTAAGGCTGAGAGGATCAACCATGATACCGCAAAAGTTTATGGACCAATCAGTATGTCATCGTTTCTACTGAAAACGCTTGAAAGACTTATCGATGCATATGGCAGGATTATCCTCACTTCGAAATCTACTCTGGGGCACAATACACATACCTCAATGGAAAGTCGGTGGAAACAGCCCTACATGATGTTGCTGGGACAATTGAAGCAACGATTGACAGGAAGAAATATATTATGGCATCCTTCTTCGATATACCTCCATAGTCCATGCTCTGTATGATTTGGGTGTTGACTGGAGGATATAGATTTGACTGGAGGATTAGATCTGCCTTGCAATAAGCATACCACCCCTGGATAATTTTGTCAAATGTATCTCCGCAAAGTCTGCACTTAGACTCAGGGAATCGAGTAGACTGAAGCACGTTCGGATTGGCCACGCTATCGTCCTACAACGAGTGGACGGACTGATTTTAACGCGTAGGACAGATTGGACGATGCCTACTTTGAACTCCGGTAGAGCTTATCCGTCCAGGATGCCTTCTAGGGATGAGTGGATGCTGCATCTGTTTTTCGAGATAACACAATCGCAGTCTATACCGATGGCTCGAAGAGAGAAATGGGTACAAGGTCGGATTTTTACTATGATGACCTGGACCTCAGGTTCTTTCTCAGACTATCAAATGATTGCACTGTTTTTCAGGCGGAAGTCTACGCTAATTAGGGCTGCGAGGCGAATTCGGTAACTAAATACTGAGGCCTCTGAGCTTGGTAGGATCTATGTAGATAGTCTCGCCGCAATTATTGTGTGATTTAATCGAGATGTGGCGCCACAGCTGCATTCACTAAGTGGCCCATGTGGAACGATATCATATCGAACCGATATGGGTTTCAGGTAAAGTGGTCATTTGAGGGAATGAAATTACTGATGAGTGCACTACTATATGTTTCGTTCATTCTGTCTTTCGTGCAGAGAGATGTGTATGCCCCTGTATGTGCGTCGTCGATTTTGTTGGATAAATGAGCACTGAGCAGGAGTGAACACAGGTGGACCAATATAACCACTTGTACAATATCCAGAATGCTTTGGCCTTTTCTTTCCATGAAAAGAACAGGGACTCTTTAGGTTTGGAAGGGCGTCGATCGGGCTTCTTTCAGGCATAATTACCAGGCATTGTACGATAGATGCATGGAATGGCCTGATCATAGCTGCTGTAGGATCTGTCGGGACAAAGAAGAGGAGGAAGCGGTACAACACTTTCTCTTCGACTGACCTGCTCTGTGGGAGCTTAGACTTAAGCACTAGGGTAACTATGTTAGGAATGTGAAGGGTACCGGTTAGCTCAAATAAGGTTACTGATATTTTTGGGTCTTTAGATGGGGATCTTTCTTCTGTGTCTGTCCTTGTTGGGGCATCACAAGGAGCCATAGAGCCTCCGAGTGAACCATTTAAACTAAAACAAGGAAAGTTAGGATTCCGACTCCATAATTATACTATAGACCATAAAAGGGGCTTGAGTGTCATATAATCTGTAGGATGGCTATTGACCCTAACCTCGCTTTATTGACTTTGAAAAGGTTTGTGACAATATTACATATAATTTGGAGCTATGCCAGAACGCCAGCTACCGTATAGTTGCAGAATTAAAGTCGGAACGGCAGTCCTGCAAGGTTGTGTACTATATCCACTTCTTTAGTGCTGGACACAATCTAGAAAAGGTCAGTGCATAATAGCTAAGGGATAACTTAAGAATTGCACAGACACGGAATGTATATGTATGTCTGTCAACAAACAAATCTAAAAATCCAAAAGCAGTTATTAAGCAACTTTTGTAAGCTAGACATGTTACGGTATACATATATGTGGTCTCAAGATGACTGAGAATGCAATAACGTTAATTATCCTATCCAGAGATATGAACTTCTTAGATTTGGTCTATTACTGATGGTGACATTGGCATGTGGAACTAAATGCAAACAAAATTTTCCGATTGAAAAATTGCACGAAATTCATTCCCAATCAAGCGATTTAATACCACTGTTGTATTGTTTGTCGACCTATATTAACAGTAGCTCCTATACAGGGCTATTCGAATGTATTGCAGAGAAAGACTATTCAAATTTTACCAAAATGTGATAAAAAATTTTGCCAAAATAAAGGACAGTTATATGCTTGGTAGTGGTGGCCATCTGGTGTAACATTCTTTAGGTTTTCCGTGATATTTGTATACATAAATTCTCATTTTAGTCTAAAAAGCAAACTTTATTTCCTCAATTTTATTAAATACTACTCGTAATTTCATTGCTCACTTGGTGTACATTTAGCAATCTGTTCATTTTCACTGCATCACGCTGATGACTAATATTGTTCATATAAGTTGCACATGGCATTAAAATCTACTTTAGTCTGTATCAGTATTACTTTTCCTGCAGGCTAATAAAAATTTATTTCAACATGACATGTTTCCTGTTTGCCACTACTTCGTGTTGCCACATTCTATAAGACTTGATAAAACACTTTTCAAAAAAGTCCTTTAAAAGGGAAACATTTTACCAGAAACAGATATGGGCAGTAATATTTTGAACAGAAACTATTAAAATGTGTTTTCTCTTGTTTGGTAATAAAAATAAACAAAATGTGTTAAAAATTATTTTTTATGGCTAAGCACTTTGCGGAGAGATAATGCAAATGTGATGACATTATGACGGCAATAATATTTATTTTTTTCTAACACAAAATTTGCATTTTTCATTTTAATAGCTTTTCATAATAACACAGAAGAATGAAAGCAATAAACTGTAAAATTGCAAAGAAATTATTATTTTTATTTTATGTTTATTTTTTAATAGTGTATTAAAAAGCAATAAAAACTTTATTTTCAAAACTCAATTTATCAACTGCATAATAAAATTCTTCTACCTTAGGATGAACAATTATTGAATGTTAAATTGGAATGTTCTATACACCGAAAGCTAGTGAAATTTCAATCGAGTAAATTTTCAAAGACAAATAAAACCTAAACTGTGCTCGAATTTGACACTTTGTTTCCGACAAGTAGGGCACCCGACGAGTAAACCGGATTCGAGTACGCTGAGTACAATTTTGCTAACCGTTTTTTTATATTAGCTCTTGTTTTCATCTTATATCGTTATTTCAAAAGTACGCGTTCGTGTCAGAAATATATATTCCTGTTAGAAAATACCAACTTATATACTTAACAAAAATTATATTTTTTTCATATATTTTTATCAACATTTTTTAGTTCACAAAAAAATTCTGATTTTTCCCTTTGTTTTTTAATGACAGACCATAACTCTGGCAACGCGTAAATAAAGCCACTAAATAGTCAGCATTCACTTGCATTGTTGCTAAAGTACCGTTACTTTTTGAGACTTTTTTCATTTTTATTTTCACAAAAGATCGTTTAACAAGGTCAGGTTAACATTTTTATTGTAGTGTACTAAACATTCTTAAATATGGAAAACAAAGATAAGAAAATTACTGTTGCGGAAAGAAAAATTATGATAAAGTTGTGGCAGAAAAGGAAAAAGCTTCTGAAAATTTGGCAAGACTGTTGGGAGATCGTATTCATCTGTCCACCGAGTTATCAACAACTTCAAAGAAACCAGAGATTTAACATCTAAGCCGCGGTCTGGGCGTCCAAAAAAGTTACAATATTGTGACGTTTTAGCCTTTTTAAAACGTTTGAGTTCATTTAAATTGCGTTTAAAATAAAATAAATACCGTTTTTATTTTTTTGTTTTACTCTTATCTTTTACTTACTGCACAATAACTTTTATACAGTTTACAACAACTTAATATTCACTATACATCACTTTTAGTTCCGCTTTAACACGTCTTTATATTACGACATAACTAACTCACATGTAGATAAAACAGCCCTTTATATACTTAATTGCCTGCATTTTAGAAGGTTCAGGATATATCGACCATCTTCTATTTCCATATCCGCTAATTCAAATGTAGCTTAAAGATATTCGATGTGGCAGTGCTGCCAACTTTGCATATACCAAAATCCCAATATTATAAATGGAAGAACGCAAAACAATTAATAAGGCAAAGGTAAATTCTCGCAGTTCGGCCAAACATCAAGTTGGTCCTTCATAGCACCGATAGTAGCTACGATGACGTACAAGCACAGTCTGACAGTCTTATGTACATAAATTTACCATATTGTTACAATAATGAGGTTGAGCACCTCTGTTGTTTATTACATTGCAATACGTCCACAAAAACTGGTGAAAGTATTCATCAATCGCTTAAGAAAGGTATGCGTGTCAAAACCGCCAGTAAAATTTTGCGTAAAGTCAGATATCATGACAGAGTAGCGCAACGTAAGCCCTTTATATTTGCTGTGGACAGACAAAAGCGTATTAAACTTGCTCATAATTATATAAATAAGCCCCCTGAATTTTGAAAACAAGTTTTATTTTTAGACTAGAGTAAGTTCTGCATATTGGCTATAAAAGATCGTCAAATTGTGTGAAGACACAGAATCTTGTTGGTGCAGTAAAGCATTGTAGTGGTGGAGTTACAGTGTGGATATGCATGGTGACTTCCGGGGTGTGTCAGCTAAAATTTATGGAATCTGCAATGTAAAAATATGAATGCCTGGATATTTTAAAGAGTAGTTAAAAAAAGTGTAGCAAAAGTTAATTTGCGAACGTCGTTTTGGTTCTAACGAGATAACGATCCAAAGCATAGAGCGGAGATCGTCAGAATTTAGGTTTTGTGTAGTGTTCAAAAACAGCTTAAAATACCCCCAATTGCATGACCTTAATCATAGTAAACATCTTTGGGATCTATTAAAGATCCCAGCATGTAATTACCAGCAAAGAGATTTGAGTACTGTTATGCTAGAATAATGGGAGATTATAACTGCAGATAAAATAGAGATGCTAGTAAATTTAACGCCAAATATACTGAGAAAAGTTTTAAAACAGCTTAACTATCCAACAAGATATTGAACTTAGCATTTTTGTTTATTCCTTAGAACTTTTATAATTTATTTTAAGACTACACGCTGACTCTTTGGTGGTTATATTTACTTGTGGTGGCATTTAAAATCCCTTATCATTTTTAAGTTTATACTTTTGATAAAACACACAAGTGAAAGAATATTTATTAAAACTAAGACAAGACAAAGAGACGATCAGAAAAACTTTTTAATGCAATTTTATCGCTATCAACAACATCGCACCGCAAGGTTCTAGTTTTTCTCCTACGCTATTTCTAATATTTCTTAACGACTTTCTTCTTCTTACTTCCAATCCTATCTTCTCCTTCGCAGATGACAGCAATATTTGTCATTCATATTATTTCGTTCGTATGCCGAGCCTCCTGGAGATTGGGTCGAATAGAATGAATATGAACGACACATTTACAAGTGACCTGGAGAAAATTTCCGAGTGGTATCATGCGAACAGTCTCAATTTTAATGCAAGCAAGACCCCATGTTGTTTCTTAACACTCAGACGCGGTGGTGTGTTGTCATCTATGTCCATGGGTGATGTAGATGCTTGGAAATCAGATGCTCTTGATATTCTGGGCATGAGAATTCATCGTGGCGTTCGTTGGATCAATTACATATTTTTGTGTGTCGAAAAAAGCATTCAAACATTAACACAGTGCAAGAAATACTTCACTCCATCTGATCTTCTTAATATTTAGAAGACCTATAACCGACCCAAAATGGTGTACAGTGGTGCCAGTGCTTCAAAGCCTACTTTGGAGCTTCTATACCGCATACACGAGAGAGCGAAAGTTCTTATTAATGACGGTAGGGTAGCCAACTCTATCGACTCGTTAAAGCATCGTCGCAATGTTGTGTGTATCTCATTGCTCTATCGATACTATAACGGAATGACGAAATAAGGGAATTAATTTCCTAACAATCACATATTTTCACGTAGTACTAGTTTTTCTTGTAGAACGTATCCCTTTGTAGTTAATTGTCCAATGAATCGCATAATGCAATATAGAGAGAATTTATTATTTATTTGTCGATCTTCCCTCGACAGCTTACCCTGCCACTTACAACATAAATAAATTTAATTCAAACGTCCATACTCGATTCTATCCTCCTTCCCATAACCTATTTTCCTAGTACCAGCACAATGCACTACATGAGTAGGGGCCATCCTCTGAGTACAGGACTAATCCATCTCGTTTTTAAATTAAAAAAAGCAAAAAACCAAATACACATGTTTGTTTTCTCCCCATTAGATTATCGAGTTATACGAGTTATTCGAACAATTTGAAAACTTTACTCGATTAATCGAACAATTGTAGAAGTTTAAAATCAATTAATTTAGAAGTCGAATAATTGGGTACTCTACTAAGTACGTACGTACGTACGTATGAGTGCTATTTTATTAGTGAAGCGGATAATATCATTCATACATATGCACTCTTGTAGTCTGTAATGGGATTACACTGTTCTTTTGCAAAAGAACACACTGTTTAAATTCTCTGTTTCTCAGTGATCAGTGTTCAAAAAAATTGTAATTACATTGTCATATTTGAAAATGTCTAAGAAAACCTTACAATAGCTACTCTAATTAACCCTTTCATGCATTTGTTGTTTATATACAACATCACTATTTGAGAGCACATTTCTCTTATAAGTATATCGACATTCTATTTTTTATCAAATTAATTTCAAATGAAATTCTGTGATTTTGTATTAGTTTTTTACTAATTTGTGTTGAAGCAAAAAAATTTTCGTTCGGTCAAGTCAGCTGATTTTTTTGATATTCATTTTCTGAAAAAAATTAGTGCCAACATTTTTGTGGAAAAAACTTGAGATAATTCTGTGATAATTTTTTTCTAGTTACAATAGTTTATATTCAAGTGAAATATAACACAAAAATGGGAAACATTTTAATCAGACGATGATTATAATTTATCTGTTGTATATATATAGCGTGTTTTTTATTGAGGTATAGAACTTTAAGTTGGCATTACTTTTCAAGATGGTGACCGATTTAACAGCTGTCAAGTGATTTATTCTCAGTTTGGTTTGGCAATTCATCATGAATATACGCACGCCTGAACAACGCTTGCAAATAGTGCAATTTTCATGTTTCATAAGTGAATTTTTTTTTCAATTTTCATAAGCGAATTTTGTTTAGCGATGAAGCGCACTTCTGGTTGAATGGCTACGTCAACAAACAAAACTGCCGCAATGGAGTGAAGGTAATCCTCAAGTGTATGTGGAAACACTGTAACATCCAGAAAAACTGACTGTTTGGTGCGCTTTATGGGCTGGTGGAATCAGTGGCCCGTCCTTTTTCAAAAACGATGGTGATCAGAACGTTACAGTCAATGGTGATCGGTATAGAGCCATGATTACTAACTTTCTCATTCCTGAATTTAATAACCATGATGTCCAGGAGATGTGGTTTCAACAAGACGGCGCAACATATCAAACAGTTCGTGCCACAATAGATTTATTGAAAGACACGTTTGGTGACCGCCTAATTTCACGTTTTGGACCTGTGAATTGGCCTCCAAGATCTTGTGATTTAACACCGCTAGAGTAGTTTCTGTGGGGATATGTAAAGTCATTGGTCTATGCGGTAAAGCCACAAACGCTTGACCATTTGAAGACAGCATTCGCCGTGTTATCGCCGATATACGGCCACAAATGTTGGAAAAAGTCAACGAAAATTGAACGTCCAGATTGGACTACATCCGCGCCAGCCGTGGCGGTCATATGCCAGAAATCATATTTAAAATGCCACAAGATTGTCTTTCGGATAAATAAAATTCATGTCAATCGAATAATCCGTCGTTGTTTAATTGCAACTTAAAGTAGTACACCACTATAAAAAACACCTTATACATACAACATAACGCGTATACGTGGCTTTTTCTTCAATATTTTCTATTGCAGTTTTCTTTACTTTTGCGTTCTTTTCCAGCTTTTCACCTCCTATTTTGTACATTTGGTCAATTATGACCAGGGTTGGCAGAAACCCGGGTTTAAAAAAAAACCAGCCCACCGGGTATATTGGGTTTTTTGATGGTTTTATTTTGCTTCTCATATTTTTTATTTGTTAGTAAAATTACATTATTTTAGTATTTCGTGCTCTTGTATTTTGCACTCTTGGTCGGATCAAGGAGGTGTTGGGTACTATGGGCTGCTAAAACTGACTGCAATTACTTCGTTTGAAACGTGCGTTATAAGAAAAACGGCAGGAATACAAAGACGTGATTAAGTTATTCTTTTGCATTACAATGCTCGGCTTCATATCGCAAATGTTGCCAAACGATTGTCAGAAACGCCCAAACTCCACACCCACCTTATTTTCCAAACATTTAATCATACAATATCTTTTACCATTTCACCGAAACACTTTTTTTCAAGAAATGTAAAATTGGCTTCTAAGTTCGATCGCCTCAAAAGATGATAAGTTTTTCTGAAGCAGAATTCGGAAATTAGCTCAGAGGTGGGAAGGAATGTTAACAGTGATTTGACAGATTTTTATTTTGATTATTTTGTTACTTCATTACCATTTGTGAGATAAAAATAACAGATCAAGTTAATTTGTACTCCCAATACGTAATTTATACTTATTTTTGTTGTAAATAAGCTAAGCAAACATTTAAATAAAAAACCCACTCGGGTTTTATTGGGCTACCTAGTGGGTTGCCAACACTGATTATGACACGATAAAAGTCCTTAAAGCAAGAGGAATGCAACAATTTCTTGAGTCTAATATTAAGGCACAATCTGAAGTATTATTGATTCATGCTGACGAAGCGAACATTTCTGGTAATAATTTTGAAGAGGCTTGAGCTACCCGGTGAGTAGAAAAATTAGTGCTTAGAGCTGAATGAAATATACTATAATGTTATTGAAGGTTCTAGAATTAAGATGGAGAAAACTACGAAATAATCATATGTAAGTTTATATAGAAAAACTTAAAAATACATTAAATATAGGGTCCGCCAAATTATTTTTTTTTTGAAAGTGCTGTAAAAAAAACTGCTGAATATTTTCTCAAATTTCTTTTTTTATTTGAAAGTAAAATCCTTCCGGTTAATAACGGACAATAATTTCATTCAAATGGCTGCCTCGGCAGGCCATGCAATAGCCTACACGGTCGGTCCAATTTTTAAGCACATTATCGATTGTGTGCAGCTGTATTTCATCAATGGCTTCACGAATATTGTCCTTTAAAGCGTCAATTTTCTCTAGCTTCTTGGCTTAACAGTGATCTTTAATGGCACCCCACAAATAATAGTCCAACGGTGTCAAATCGCAGCTCCAAAGTGGCCAAACGACATCAGCTCTGCGGCTGATAATGCGATCTTCAAAAACAGGGCGCAAAACATCAAGTGTAGCTTCGGCTATGTGGCACGTAGCGCCATCCTGTTGAAACCAAATGTTGCTAATATCCTCCTCTTCAATTTTTGTGAACAAAAATTCGTTCAACATGGCCCGATAACGATCGCCATTGACTGTAACGGCCGCTCTTTGCTCATTTTCGAAAAAAAATGGCCCAATTATGCCTCTGGACCAAAATACGCACCAAACAGTGACTTGTCTTGGGTGTGTCGGCTTTTCAATGTATGCGTGTGGGTTTTCTTTGCCCCAAATGCGACAATTTTGCTTGTTTACATACCCGCCAAGATCAAAATGAGCTTCATCTGAACACATCGCACACATTCTGCAACATTACCATGATTTAATGTCGCAATATTTTCCAGCGTTGTTCAAGCGTATACACAACCATATTCGTTAAGCGGAAGGGTAAAATTAATTATCTGTCAAATCAGACATGAGCTAAGTGTTAACATTCACGAAATAAGCACTTGTTGAAAAAAAAACGTTATATGGCGGATCTTTATATCAAAAAATCATATAAAAATCTATTATTTTCTTCCAATTAAAGAAATTGGCTTCTTTATTCTGATTATGCGCCGTGTTGTTTGTCTAGAAAATTTTTTAAAAGTTACGCTTCGAAAGTAAATTGAACTCTTTTTTTACCTTAGTTGACCCCAATTTAGTTGGAAAGAAGGTCGACAAAAAAACATAGATGCTCTTACAAAGTTTAGTGCATAAGAGGGTTAAATTAACAAAATTGAAAGTGAAAAATTAAAATGTTCAAAACTGCAAAATCCGTACAATATACATAAAAACTTGTTTTTTAAACAAAAAATATCAAAACTATTCAATGCGTAAAAAAACTGCAAAATACAGATAAATCGGCACATTTGCCAATAACGCTAACAATGCACACAAAAGTAGGTAAATAAAGCAATGCTCTTCTAGGGTTAAGAAAAAACTATAAGTAAGAAAGTTATTGTTGTTTGAGTCTAACTACAAAATGCTTTACAGCCTTAAAAGGTACTTTTTTTGAAATTAAATACCTTAAACGATTTATTATCAGCCAAACATGTTAAAAATATGGTTTTTGTTCTATTAAAAAAACAAATTTCTCTTTTTTCATTTTAAAGCTGCCTTAAAACTTATAAGCTCTCTGGTTACATTTTAAAATAAATTTGAAAATATCTTTTGTTTAAACTTTTTAAATACACACTCTTTGAGTTTAATTTAAAAGTTTTACTTTTAGCCAAGAGAAAAAGAAACAAAAGTAGAACAAAATCCTTGGCAAAGATGATGAAAATAAATTTCAGTTAAAAAAAGATTTAAATTATGCGTATGCATGTGTCTTAAGAAACTTTAATTTAAGGAGATTTTAAGTTTTTAGCACCAAAAAGAAAAAATATCTTGAAAGATTAGCAAGAACGCTTGCAAGACATACATATTTATATAAATACTTTTATAAAAATACACACTATATGCCAACTTGTGACAAGATTTTGTTTGTTTAATTGAGTTTCAGAAATTAAGTGGATTTCAACTTAAATTGTGTTCTACGTAATGTACTGTACACAGTTCACATTTTGGTTGCAATTTTGTGTTGATAATAATGGAGTGTAGAAGCAAACCTCATTTAGGAGGTGTTCCAGTGTAGGTCACTTTGAATATTTTTATCTGATGATTTGTGTTGACTATAACGTCATTCAGATCAAATTGAAAAGCTTTTGCTTTCACCGTTATTGAAACATAAAGAAATCAAAGAATGGTAGCACGCCTACTTGTTCTATTCAGCCCTCTATTTGACTGATGATTTGCATTGAATACGAAGTCCTTCAAATACCTAAAACCTTAGCTTTAACCGTTTTCAAGATATACAGAAATCAATATTTAGTTTGTATGGGAGCTACCACGCCCACTTGTCAAATTCCGCCACTTTTTGACTGACAATTTACATTGACCACAAAGTCAACCATACCAAAATCTGAAACTTTAGGTGTAACCGTTCTCAAGATATACTACAATCAATATTTACTTTTCATACGAGATACCACGCCCACAAGTCTAACTCCGCCCACTTTTTGACTGATGATTTACCATGAATAAGAAACTATTTGGGTAAAATTTAGAGAATGTTTCTGTTAGCATTTTGAAGATATAGACAAATAAATATGGTATACACTTTATATGGGCGTGGCACCGCTTAGTTTTCCAGACAGACGAGAGATACAAACAAACACAGATTAATTTTTATATATAAGATTAATAAAGGGTGGTCCAACCATAATGCACAATGTCAATTTTGAGTCAAATTTTTGCTCAACTTAATTTGACATTTCTTTGTTTCAGTGATTGAAAATTCAATCATGTATTTGACAATTCAATCATGGAAAAGTACAGAAATGAGCAGCGCGTTAAGATTGTTGAAGCCTTTTACGAAAATGGGCGTTCAAATGAAAATGCATTTCGTGCACTTCATGATTATTTTTGGTCAGCAAAATCGACCAAATGTGTCCACAATCGGGAGAATTGTGTGCAAATTTAAGCAAATCGGGTCTGTAGAAAATGTGAAAATACCTGTACCTGCTCGATCAGTTCGTTCTGCGGAAGACATTGCTGTTGTTCGCGATAGTGTGTCAGAAGAACCGTCAACCTCGACTCGTCGTCATACCCATCAATTGAACGTCTCACAAACATCACTGATGCAAATTTTTAATAAAGATTTGAATTTATAAGTTTACAAGGTCCAATTTCCTTAGGTGCTGAGGCCTACTGACCATTTCAAGCATCGTCCGTACACCGAATGATAACTTAAACAGACAGAAGGGAATGGTAACTTACAAAGAAAATCATCTTCAGCGACGAGGCACACTTTCACACTTGCTACACAGCCAACGGAACAATGGCCTTTTTGCGCGAGAAATTCAATGGCAGTGTTGTCTCATGTCGTGGCTATGTTAATTGGCCGCAATGATCATATGATTTGACACCGTGGGACCTCTTTCTTTAAGAATATTTAAAGGAAAAAGTGTACGTTAATAAGCCAAAAATAATTCGAGATATAAAGGATGATTAAAATAGCACATTATCGACATTATATATAATATAATTCCCTTAACATTCCATGAAGGAACATGTGGACTTCTCTCAGTCAATGAGTTGCACGCAATTCTATTTTTAGACTCATTGAAAGGGGCCTAGATTTTAACGCCGCCTTCGAACGGCAAATGCGTTAGAGAAGTTTTCAATAGTAAGTAGTAATACTCATAACCAAATACTAGCTAATGTTATGATATGATACCACTGTTGAAAAACACTTTTTCTTTTTCAGATGGTTTGGTCTGGTTTTGAACCGACGACCTTCTGGTTGGTAGGCGGATGTCTTACCTACCATACTGCAGCGGCACACATTAACGACATTGAACCTCGATTATGTCTCAGAGTCGTTGAAAATATGGACCACCGAAGTTGTGGCGAGCATTTGGTTGTTATTTTATTTCACATATAATTGTCATTGATCTTTCTATCATAATAAAAAATATTAAGATAATTCTCTGAAAACTTTTTGTTCCATTTACAATTAACATCGTTCGTTGGTTGGCTGGACCACCCTTTACATAGCATTCATATATGACACTTATGATAGTCTATAACTTTCCAAAGCTATGGTCACATTGGTTAACTATTTGACGAAAAACACGTGACTACTATTTTCTAGACAAATTTTTTTTCTTGTTATTTATTTTATTAAATAAAATACTATTATTTGCTTTTAAATAATTTTTTAAGAAACCCTGACATAAAAGGAAATGTTTCCATAAAATGTTTTTATAAAATAGTAGTTACGTTATGTTGTCGTCAAATATATGACAAATCTGACAGTACCTGCACTTTTGTTCTATTATGAGTAAGTTAACAAAATTATATTCCAAAGCCCAATACAAATTTTATTTGATGGCATTAAAATATACAATTAAAGCAGTTTGTCATATTATTTTGCTGACATATTTAATCCATAAATTTAACTAATTTCGTTCATTTAAAATTTCAATCATGCTGTCACTTTTAATTCTGTTTTATCAAATGTGTCTAATGGTCAACTGATAAATGTTTTAACAAACATGTTCAATTTCACTAATCATAATCAGCAATCTATTGCACGACTATAACATACATACAAACGTATTCAATTTTGTACAATTAATTTATTAATTAAAAAACTAAATTTCTCTTAAATTATTAGCGCGTATGCAGGCAATCATATAATTACTTACACGGAACAGGTGAAGGGTACAATGAAAATTGGCTGAATGAATTGAAATGCGTTACTGCTTGTCAAATGAGCAGCAGCACATTTCTTGTATTGAATTTATAGATAATTGCTGATAATTAAAAAATCAATCAATTTTAATTAAAAAAAAATAAAGTGACATTTTAATTAAACAAATGAGCGAAAAGATAAAGAAGCAAAAAGAAAAAGAAGCATCCCCATTAAAGGTAAATGAAATAAATTATAATGAAAACTTTGTCATTACTAAATGGAATAGTTTAAGGGTGTAATTAAAATAAATTTCTCACATAATTTTTTATATTTTTTTCGTTTCTTTCTTTCTCTTTGCTTGCTGTTATTATTAATGAATCTGTTGTACGTTTACCCAGGGCTATGGGTCATTGTGTTGAAATGTGTCAAATGTTTAATATATTTTCATATTAAAATACACTTCTACTGTGTGTTACTGCGCCTTACTGTGAAAAGAAAGAAAACCATGATGCCAATGAACTTACTTAGAATTAAGTGTGACACTAAATGTAAAAAAAAGTATACTCTTCTAACCATATCTCATCTATTATTTGTGACATTTGTTATAAACCCATCATTGTCTACTGCCTTTATTAGCCTATAGCTGCTAGAATAATCAAAACTAATGCCTCACATATAAATTTTATTCAGAATTTCATGTCCATAATATATTTTTATATTTATGCAAATGATTATACACTAGACTTGGGTTCTTTAGCTCTTTTCCTGGATTGCTCTTTTTAGTTCAGCTCATTTAAATGAACTAGGTCGTTCACATAGTTCAGTAGTTATTATTTTGTTGAAAATTTTAATTTCCAAATATTTCGCTTTGTGGACGTTTTTCAATTCTCAACATTAAATATTTAGACTTAATTACTCGTATAAATATTTTATTTTTTAATGCATTTTACAGCATGTTTCTTGCAATAAGATATTTAACGAAATCCTTGGCTTATTCTTTTTAATAAGTCAGCATTTGAACGCAAAAATGCAAGCTGTCGGACAAACAACTTCACCTTATATAATTTCACCATGGCCGCAACCGTTGCCACAACTTCTGACTGATCATTGATTTTTAAAAAATTACACATATATAGTGCATATATAAAGGGTCCGCCATCTAACGTTTTTTTTTCAACTAGTGCTTATTTCGTGAATGGTAACACTTAGCTCATGTCTGATTTGACAGATAATTAGTTTTATCCTTCCGCTGAACGAATATGGTTGTCTCCAATGCGTTTTTGCTTCGCTAAGTGGGCCTGCGATCAACTTACAGAAGATGCCGATTTTGCCAAAAAAAATCATCGTTGCAGACGAAGCTCATTTTGATCTTGACGGGTATGTAAACAAGCAAAATTGTCGCATTTGGGGCACATAAAACCCGCACGCATACATTGAAAAGCCAATACACCCAAGACGAGTCACTGTTTGGTGCAGATTTTGGTCCAGAGGCATAATTAGGCCATTTTTCTTCGAAAATGAGCAAGGAGTGGCCGTTACAGTCAATGGCGATCGTTTTCGGGCCATGTTGAACGAATTTTTGTTCACAAAAATTGAAGAGGAGGATATTAGCAACATTTGGTTTCAACAAGACGGCGCAACGTGCCACACAGCCGAAGCTACACTCGATGTTTTGCGCCCTGTTTGTGAAGATCGCATTATCAGCCGCAGAGCTGATGTCGTTTGGCCACCTCTGAGCTGCGATTTGACACCGTTGTACTATTATTTGTGGGGTGCCGTTAAAGATAAGTGTTACGCCAACAAGCCAGAGACAATTGACGCTTTAAAGGACAATATTCTTGAAGCCATTGGTGACATACAGCTGCACACAACCGATAATGTGCTTAAAAATTGGACCGATCGTGTAGGCTACTGCATGGCCAGCCGAGGCAACCATTTAAATGAAATTATTTTCCATTATTAACCGGAAGGATTGTACTTTCAAATAAAAACAGAAATTTGAGAAAATATTCCGTAGTTTTTTTTTAAATTATAAAGTAATTATTTCGAGGATCCTTTATATATAATAGAATTTTTTTGCAGATAATTTTTAAAATAACATTTTAATCCGTTTTTTAAGGGTATTTTTTTTTTAAATTTATGTTATTGCAGGTACATATACACATATTGTTACGTTTTTACCTTTTTAAAACGTGTTTTTATGAGTTCGTAGATTGCAGTTAAATTAAAATGAATTTTGTGGTCGGTTTTAACTATAAATCCTTTATTTGACACAGTTTTGTGCACCACTGCTTGTAACCTTTTTACAGGCAATAACAATTTTCTATTCTTAATTACTCCATCTGTTTACAATCTTGTAAACAACAACAATTACTCGACAGATCTTTCTACTTAAAGATCTTCTAACCCGAACGTAGTTATAACTTAGCTTCGATCACAACCTTTTCAACCAGAGGTTATCCACATTTAACTCTCTTTGCTGAATCAGCTCCAACTAAACTGGTTTAACTTCACTACTAGCTTCACGAGTTTACTCCTTATAAACTCTCTTCACACAAACTGCACTCGCTGGGCTTACTTTACTTAAACTACACTCGCTGAGTTTACGACACATAAACTGATTGCTGTTCGCATCGATGTGCTTTTTATATGGCTGAGTAAACAATACATCGAACGCTCTCGAACCTCTCGATATTTCAGGTAGATTCCATTTCTTTCTTATAATTTGTTTTTAGTTCTTTTGTAGCCATGCGTGTGTAAACGTTTACCTCTTTCAGCACTTAGTGTTTATTGTTGCTTGTTTACTTTGCTGCTTAATTACTGTTGTTGCCGTGTTATTTTCATTTACTTTGTCTGCTAATGGTTGTTGTTATAGATTTGGTTATTTGTAAACAGCACGTATAGAGTTGTTCTTGCAGCTTTTGCTTATTTATTTTAGCGATGTAATAAACGCTGTGGTGCGCAATCTTATCGTCGTTACAATATTAAAAGGTTATTTGTCGCAAAATTTGCAAATGTACACTAGCATTTCAGGCAGTTTTTAATATTTTATTGCCGGGGTTTTAACTGATTTCTATATAAATGTCATTGGATTAATTATTTCTCTAAGTGAGGCTCACAATTAATGTGAAATTATTCTCTATACGAACTCGTTTTTCAATTTTTTATATTCTTTTGAATGAATTAGACCGTTAGAAAAATTAAAGTCAGCGAGACAAAAGACATATTTTAAGCGTAAAAAGAGAGAACAGAACAAAATCAATTGTGTTCGTTTTATAACTTTTTCATACGAATTTTCAATTGTTTATTTATTTATAAAAAGAAAAAATTTATGATATATTTTTTAACGTAATATATTTATATTTCTTGTGCTAAATTTGCATATTAAGATTGTGGCAAACTAATTATGAATATAATTTGCAAATTATTTAATTATTTTTCAAATTGAGTGCCAAACATATAAATGAAACAAATATGAACGAAGAAGAAACATAAACGAAAAGAAACATGTACTACGGAGCCAATAGAGAACTCATTGTCTGGCAACACTGATTGTATATGTTATTTCCAGTGTGGCACTACCAACGTATGTTCTTTTCATATAACATGCAAAAGGACACACGAACTAAAGAGAATCATGAACGAAAAAGAAACATGAAAGAACAAACGACCGATCGAACTACGGAGCTAAAAAGATTCATTGTAGTGACCGACTCTCTTAGCTCACTTGTGTGAGTAGTTCAATTGTACTAGATCGTCCGCGAACTACCCAACTCTACCATACACAGGAATCAAAGAAAAAGTAAGAAACATTTGGGGATTGTTGAGAAAATTAAAATAAGAATTAATGTTTTATGTTGAAAAATTACACTCTCAGACATAATGCTACACTAGGGAATAATCGCACAAGAGTGTGTTGCAAAAAAAAAAAATTTTAAATGTTGAAAATACATGCTTACAAAAACAAACAAAATAGGTAAAACAGTCATAATGAATCATACTTTATTTTGATATATTTAAGGTAATTTTAAGCATAAATTAAATAATTCAAGTGGCAAGCCATTTAAAAAACAGCATACATGATGTTCATATATTTTGTAGTACTTATGTTAGGTCAACAATTTGATATTGGGTTATATAACAAAAAAATATCTGCGGTTTTGAACTGAAATTGAATACAAAAATTAATCGATAATTCTATCGTCATTCAGGGTTTAAATGGCTTGCTTTAAATTAGCAACAGCACCAAAATTCAAGCTTTGCTTCCGTTTTTAGTTCAACTTAAATAACAGAGTTGCTGCATGCTTACTAAAAACTTTCAAAATATAATAAGCACAAGTAAAAAGCAAAGGCAAAAAAGTAAAATAGTAAATAACCAAACTATTTTCCAATTTTTTACAAAGTATTTTGTATTATAAATTAGTTGTGTTTAGCGCCCTCTTGAGAGAAATAGTCGAAAAAAAATTATCCGTATTTTATTTAGTGTATTATTACCTTTCAAAAAAATGTATTTTATTAAAATCTGTGATGAATGATTTTTTAATTTTTGTCTATGCGACTGAGCTCACTGAGCTCCCCACTCCGGCCATGATAGAAACAGGTATTACCGAAATGTACATATTTCAGACATTTAATCACAAAATACAAAAACTGTTCATTTGACTGGCTATGCCAGAAACTCATATCTATTAAGTATTAATATGTTAATATGTTAAAATGTTAATATGTAATATATGTTATATATTGTTACGTTTTTACCTTTTAAAAACGTATGTTTATGAAATAAATTTTGTGTTTGGTTTTTAATTAAAATCCCTTATCCAACACAGTTCTGTGCACCACTGCTTGTAACCCTTTTACAGGCAATAAAAATTTTTTATTCATATTTACTCCGTCTGTTTACCATCTTGTAAACAACAACAATTACTCGACAGATCTTTCTTCATAAAGATCTTCCAACGCGATGGTAGTTGTTACTTAGGTTCGATCACAACCTTTTCAACCAGAGTTTATCCACACTTAACTCTCTTCAATGAGTTAGCTCCAACTAAACTGGTTTTTACTTCACTACTAGCTTCTCGAGTTTACTCCTAATAAACTACCTTCACACCAATAACACTTTCGCTGAGTTAACTTTACTTAAAAACTGCACACGCTGAGTTTACGACACATAAACTGATTGCTGTTCATATTGATGTGCTTTTTATATGGCCGAGTAAACAACACATCGAAAGCTCTCGAACCTCTCGATATTTCAGGTAGATTCTGTTTCTTTCTTTTAATTTCTTTTTAGTTCGTTTGTAGCCATGCGTATGTAAACATCTACCTCTCTCAGCTCTTAGTATTTGTTGTTGCTTCTTTATTGTCTGTTACTTGTTTTCTTTGCTGCTTAATTATTATTGTTCCCGTGTTATTTTTATTTACTTTATCTCTGCTAATGGTTGTTATTGTAGATTTGGTTATTTGTAAACAGCACGTATAGTTGTTCCTGCAGCTTTTGTTTATTTATTTTAGCGATGTAATAAATGCTCTGGTGTCCAACCTTATTTTTGTAACAATATGTAATATATGTAATAAAGGGTCCGCCAAATATTTTTTTTTTTTTGAAAATGCTATAAAAAAAACCTACTGACTATTTCTCAAATTTTTTTTTTATTTGAAAGTACAATCCTTCCCATTAATAATGGAAAATAATTTCATTCAAATGGCTGCCTCGGCTGACCACGCAGTAGCCTACACGATCGGTCCAATTTTTAAGCACATTATCGATTGTGTGCAGCTGTATTTTACCAATGGCTTCACGAATATTGACCTTTAAAGCGTCAATTGTATCTGGCTTATTGGCGTAACACTTATCTTTGACGGCACCCCACAAAAAATAGTCCAACGGTGTCCAATCGCAGCTCTGAGGTGGCCAAACGACATCAGCTCTGCGGCTGATAATGCGATCTTCAAAAACAGGTTGCAAAACATCGAGTGGAGTTTCGGCTGTGTGGCATGTAGTGCCGTCCTGTTGAAACCAAATGTTGCTAATATCCTCCTCTTCAATTTTTGTGAACAAAGCCCGATAACGATCGCCATTGACTGTAACGGCCACTCCTTGCTCATTTTCGAAGAAAAATGGCCCCATTATGCTCTGGACCAAAATCCGCACCAAACAGTGACTCGTCTTGGGTGTATCGGCTTTTCAATGTATGCGTGCGGGTTTTCTGTGCCCCAAATTCGCAAATTTTGCTTTTTTACATACCCGCCAAGATCAAAACGAGCTTCATCTGAAAAGATAATTTTTTTGGCCAAATCGGCATCTTCTGTAAGTCGATCGCAGGCCTACTTAGCGAAGCGTTTACACAACCATATATGTTCAGCGGAAGTATAAAGCTAATTATATATCAAATCAGACATGAGCTAAGTGTTACCATTCACGAAATAAGCACTAGTTGAAAAAAACGTTAAATGGCGGACCCTATATATGTAATATATGTAATATATGTAATATATGTAATATATGTAATATATGTAATATATGTAATATATGTAATATATGTAATATATGTAATATATGTAATATATGTAATATATGTAATATATGTAATATATGTAATATATGTAATATATGTAATATATGTAATATATGTAATATATGTAATATATGTAATATATGTAATATATGTAATATACGTAATATATGTAATATTTGTAATATATTACATATATGTAATATATGTAATATATGTAGTATATGTAATATATGTAATATATGTAATATATGTAATATATGTAATATATGTAATATATGTAATATATGTAATATATGTAATATAATATGTAATATATGTAATATATGTAATATATGTAATATAATATGTAATATATGTAATATAATATGTAATATATGTAATATATGTAATATATGTATTATATGTATTATATGTAATATATGTAATATATGTAATATATGTAATATATGTAATATATGTAATATATTACATATATGTAATATATTACATATATGTAATATATGTAATATGTGTAATATATTACATATATGTAATATATGTAATATATGTAATATGTGTAATATATGTAATATATGTAATATATGTAATATATGTAATATATGTAATATATGTAATATATGTAATATATGTAATATATGTAATATATGTAATATATGTAATATATGTAATATATGTAATATATGCAATATATGTAATATATGTAATATATGTAATATATGTAATATATGTAATATATGTAATATATGTAATATATGTAATATATGTAATATATGTAATATATGTAATATATGTAATATATGTAATATATGTAATATATGTAATATATGTAATATATGTAATATATGTAATATATGTAATATATGTAATATATGTAATATATGTAATATATGTAATATATGTAATATATGTAATATATGTAATATATGTAATATATGTAATATATGTAATATATGTAATATATGTAATATATGTAATATATGTAATATATGTAATATATGTAATATATGTAATATATGTAATATATGTAATATATGTAATATATGTAATATATGTAATATATGTAATATATGTAATATATGTAATATATGTAATATATGTAATATATGTAATATATGTAATATATGTAATATATGTAATATATGTAATATATGTAATATATATAATATATGTAATATATGTAATATATGTAATATATGTAATATATGTAATATATGTAATATATTTAATATATGTAATATATGTAATATATGTAATATATGTAATATATGTAATATATGTAATATATGTAATATATGTAATATATGTAATATATGTAATGTATGTAATATATGTAATATATGTGATATATGTAATATATGTAATATATGTAATAATATATGTATTTATTTACCTTATCGTAAAAGAAATTAATTTTTTATTTAGCTTTTAATGTAAAATAATAATAATAAAATTTTTGTTTAATTAAGTTCATTATTCATTATTATAACCATATGTCATTGAACAAGTTGGGGTTAATAATAGACTCTGAGAGACCGTAATGGTAATTCTTGGTATGAATATCAATATATTTTTAATAAAGTTTAATTTAATATCTAATATTGGTTTTTAATTTAATATAAATGAGCTAAACAATATGCCTTCGCTATGATAATGTACAAGTACTTATATCATATTAAATGGAATACTAACAATATGTTTATTGAATATCTATTGTATTAGGTTGGTTACAATTATTACATTTATTCTTTATTATGTAAATTTATATAAAATATCTGCTTGTAATCTGAACCAGCAGCACCCAAATGCTTAGATTTGTAATTGCTTTGGGTATTTTTTTTTAATCGTAATTATAGGTCACGACAATAAAATTTATGATTTACATTAGCGCATCTCTATGATAAATTAAATAAATAAATAATTTAATAAATACAATAATTTAATTTATAATGCAAATAATTGAAAATATATTTTTAATGGTTTTTTAAGCATTTTTAGCACACGAGTGTAGATTCATAATTTTATAATTTTTTTTTTCTTTTGGCAAACAACGTTGTTTTAAATTTGTTAAGTATAATCTTCTTAATCTTTAATTACTTTCAAGGGTAACGTTAGTTTCTACATATAACAAAATGTTCTTAAGGGCTACAAGGCATTTGTTTAAATGACTGCTTCTTCAACTTATGAAAACCTCTAACCACTTAGATTTCAAAATAGAAAATAATTTTAAAAGGTCCTATTTAACATATTATATACATATGTATAATATGAAAGGCCGGACTTGAGATTTCTGACGGATTTTCCTACGATTCATTGCAGACTGAGAACGCATCTAGAGACAATGGCGGTCGAAAAAGGTCCAGTCGAACCATTAGAGCTATATACGATTCTTCTGAATCTTCAGCACTTCACAACCATTCTATATCAATGCCAGAGTTAAGCCAGGATGTCACCTATTATTTTCATCATTCTCCATTCTTATTATTATAATTGAGGTGTAAAAGTACTGCGACCTTCCCACCCATTGTACAGTTCTCCATCTATATAGGGCTTCCATATAATATCTCCCAACTTCGTAGGTCTTACGAAATTCAGAACGTCAGTTGGTACCAACCACGATATCTTCCTGCCTAGCATCTGATAAGCACTCAGATACTTCCTCCTAGAGTGCATAAGTGCCTCACATGTACTCAGTATGTGCTCTAGTGAATCGATTTTCTTATCGCAGAATCTGCACATCGAAACCGATCAAAAGCCCGGTCGGTATCCTCAGGTTGTCTCTGGATATTCCTATGAAAGATTCAAATCTTTTCCTATTATAATTACCAAACAAAAGTTCAAATTGTCTCAGACCCGTACGGCCGGAGAAGAGTATCCGCCTTTCATTATCCTCATTTTTGTTTATTTTGCCCTTCCAGGCCCCGGTCCCAGTCTACAGAATGGTTCTGGCACACACAAAAAGAGTGAAAGTTCCCTTTCTAGCCAGTTCATCGCCATTCAGTTCATTTCCCGGAATTCCTACATGAGCCGGAAGTCAGCATGATGTGATCGTATTGTTTCGGCCCAGCTGTTTCAGTTTTCTCAGACATTCCGAAACTAAACTTAAGTCATTCTCATTTGAGTCAAGTGCTCGAATGGCAGCCAGACTATCAGATAGTATGGCTGTGTCCTGTCCTCTATATTTCTTCTCCAGGTTAAATTGTGCACATCTCTCAATTGCATAAACTTCTGCCTAGAATATGCTAGCGAGTTTTCCCATTCACTATCGTGCTGGAGTGGCATGGAGCCTTTCACGCCAACTTGAGGATTTGGATTATGCAATGCTATTTGTTTAATCTTGTACAAGGCTGCCAACATTCTAGTAAATACGAGGATTTAGAGAGTTTAACACTCGAAATGTTGGTACTGGCGTAAATATCAAGAATACCAAGGCCATGAGACTTCACAACGTCTGATCGTCTGGATATATGTGAGCTCCTACATATTGACTTCGTCCGAATACCGCTCTCGATTTATTAGGACTTTTGTCTACGTCAGTACTTTCAAATAATGTTTTACGTGCTAGTATTGTTTATTTTCATGGCCTTGGTATTCTTGTTATTTATCTAAAGTCCATCATTGCGAACCAATCTTTCTAGGTTCTCCACTTTCGCCTGCATTTTTGGAAATATTATGCGTAAGTAGACAGATATCAATGTATTCATAAATCTAAGTGGATCAGCCATAGAAAGAAGCCTGAATAAGAAAGAGATGCTTTGTGGAATCTATGTGCTTCCAAGACGGCTAATGAAAAAACACACATACGTGTCAACTCTTTTCTTCACTTGGTGAGGTCTTCATTGCTTTGAATAAATATTAGATCTATTCGAAAACTCTGAATCATAATCGCCAGTAATCATTTTACCCTTTTTGAAGTTAATTTATGTAAATAATACAGTGTGCGTCCAGCAGAGCTGAGATTACGACCTAAATGTGATCCATCTTTTTATCTTCGGTGCATGTTTAGTTGAAAAAAATATAGCGCAAAAAGTAACTTGGCTATGCTTTAACAATTCAAATTGATTGAGCTTATGGTCGGATGCGAGCGGTCACCTCATCACCGAGCTGGTGGCTGCTTTCAGGTGTTAACACAGGGTTGCGTGTAGTATAGCCAAACTAGATTTTGTCTCTATTTTAATAAAAGTATTAGATTCTTTTTAACTAAACATACATGTTTTCGTATTTGAACGGCAGAATATGAACAATCGCTTGAATATTGTTCTGTTTTTACCATTTAAAAACGTTTATCAAATGATTAAAATCCTTTATTAACACAGTTATGTTTTCCACTGTTTGTAACCTTTCCACGAGCAATAACGAATACTCTTTATTATTCTCTGTTAACACACTTTGTATAAAACAATAACAGCTAAGTGTTACATAGATCTTTCCAACCCGATCGTTGTTATGACTAAGATTCGATCACGACCTCATCAACCAGCATTTATCCACACTCAACTCTCTTTTCGCACTGAGTTCAAACCAATAAACTTTATTCGCTGAGTGTACTTTACTTAAGCTGATTGCTGTCTGCATCGATGTGCTTTTTATATGTGCTGAGTAAATAATACTGCGAAAGTTCCCGTACCTTCTTTAGTTTTTATGCAGAGATCTGATCGCGTTGTTGTTGTTTCTTATTTGTTTCGTTATCTGCTTGCTTTGTTGTTGTAGTTTATTTTTATTTGTAAACAAGCACATAGTTGTTTTTGTAGCTTTTGTACATTTATTTTACTGCGTGTATTTGGTGGTCGATTGTCATTGTTAGTATGGAGTTTATTTATCTTTTTATCAATTTCGCAACAATATTAGAAATGACCTCACCTACCTCAGACACACTTTCATTCTCCGATCACCCAATATCATCGAGTTTGTCTTCCTTCAATGGCTGTCAGTAATAAACTAACAGACTTAGTTTACTAAAAACTAAACAGCAATTCAGTAATAGTTAAAGGTAAATTTGCAAAATTGTGCATTAAAGGTTATTGCTTTGGATGTTAAAAAACTGTTATGTCATTATCAAACTGCCTTCGTTTACCTATCTTAACAATTTATTGATTATTTTAATGGCTTTAACGCTCATAACACTTTTCAATATATGTATGCATATTTGATTTTCCTGAAAAAATTAAAAACTGTTTTTTATAGCACGTATATCGCATTAAAATTAAGCAATAAAAGTAAATTATGCTCTTCCCTGGCACTCGTATTTGACTCATAAAAAATTAAATCCAATTATTGTTTAAAATAATGATTAAACACATAAAGCTGTTGATATAGGAAGTTGGGATAGCTTTACACGCTTAAACTGCTGTTCTTCATGTTGTTGATGAAGATGACGGTACTGTTGATGATGCTGTCATTATAATATCACATATTTCATGCACGTACGTAATTTTAGGAAGGTTCAACGCCATTCAATTTTCTTTTTGTCATTGTCATAGGCTTTATTTACAATTTATATGATTTTATGTATATCGTTATTCAAATAACAATATCTGCTTAAAATTGTTTCTTTTGTTGTCTTAATTGTTTCATTCATGTCATGAATTTGATATCAGCAATTAGAATAGCATATACGTATTGACATATATTGTATAAGGACGTACATTTTTGGTTTTCAATACTTTAAAGAATATTAGAAACTCCATTGTACCGTAGTTACTCGAAATCATTGACCTAAAATTTAACTGACCATTAACTACATATTTTCGCTGTTTTTATGTTAAGTAATAATGCGCAAAATTTCACTTGTAAAATATTTTACAGTTAATATGTCTGTTATTGGTTTGGCTCATTTAACCAGATATCAGCAATAAGGTCTGCATCGAAATCAAATACACTATTGAAGGTAAAATTTAAATATTTTCCACATCGTTTAACATTGTAAAATTGTATTACAAAAACCTGCCTAAAAATGCTACAAAACTTATTATATATAAACAGTAAGTGAAGTATAATGATAGACGGAATTAATTTACAGTAGCTAAGAGCTCAAAATTTGTATGTAATACGTAAGATTCTAAAGACATTTTAGTAGCTAAGTTCTGTGGATAGGTCGAGAAGAGGTCATTACACCAGAAATATATGCTAAAATCTATTGTAGGACAGTTGCAGAATGAAAGTTTATGGGGCGGCTAAGATTATATGCCTATATCAACTGAACAGTTACATAACGATTTGCATAACTATTTGTTCCTTAAAAAGCTACCCAGCCGATGGGTGTTGTAATTGCTTACTTTCGATTAAAAAAAAGATTTTGGACAACTTCAAAGAAGGTGGCAATTTACAAGTTGTTTTACTCCTTAGCCAACCTTAAAATAGATATTCAGGCACTTTGATTTTCTGCACTTCTTCTTCAATATCCAACACTTTGCTTGGAGTTGTCTTCTTCTGTATGGTCTTTCCATCTCAGCTTAGGTCAAATCCTATTATGCGAGTCATCACCAGGATCATTGCCAAAAAGTGACCCAATCCGTTACTACCATATGTCAATGTCACGATATAGCTCATACAGCTCGTAATTCATACGATGTCGGTATCCAACATTAACGTAGATTGATCCTAGTATTGCCTTGTCTGCTTTCACAAGTACCCATGCTGATAACACTTATGAATCATTCATTTTGAAAAGGGGGGCAAGTCCAGTTTATTTTGTCTCGAGATTTTTAACATTATTATTTAATATATTATGTTGCTAGAGAGTGCAAGTTTATAATCCAATAGCGTTGTTGACTAAAGGAGGAGAGCTTTTTTATAGCTAAATGGACTTATTTTTATTGAAAAAGAAGCTTAAATATTGCTACGTTTTTCCTTTCTAAAACGTTTGAGTTCATTTAAATTGCGTTAAAATAAAATAAACACCGCTTTATTTTTGCTATAGTTTTATTAATATTCGTTAACTTCGTTAACACTTTTATTTCCGCTTTAACACATCTTTATCTTACGAAAATCAAACGATAACTAAACAAAAGGGTCCGCCATCTAACGTTTTTTTTCCACTAGTGCTTATTTCGTGAATGGTAACACTTAGCTCATATCTGATTTGACAGATAATTAGTTTTATCCTTCCGCTGAGCAAATATGGTTGCATATACGCTTGGACAACGCTGGGAATCTGGGCCTGCTATCGACTTACTTCATTTTGATCTTGACGGGTATGTAAACAAGCAAAATTGTCGCATTTGGGGCACAGAAAACCCGCACGCATACATTGAAAAGCCGATACACCCAAGACGAGTCATTTTTCTTCGAAAGTGAGCAAGGAGTGGCCGTTACAGTCAATAGCGATCGATATCGGGCCATGTTGAACGAATTTTTGTTCACAAAAATTGAAGAGGAGGATATTAGCAACATTTGGTTTCAACAGGACGGCGCTACGTGCCACACAGCCGAAGCTACACTCGATGTTTTGCGCCCTGTTTTTTGAAATCGTATTATCAGCCGCAGAGCTGATGTCGTTTTGCCAATTCGGAGCTGCGATTTGACACCGTTGGACTATTATTTGTGGGGTGCCGTCAAAGATAAGTGTTACTCCAACAAGCCAGAGACAATTGACGCTTTAAAGGACAATATTCGTGAAGCCATTGGTGAAATACAGCTGCACACAATCGATAATGTGCTTAAAAATTGGGCCGATCGTGTAAGCTACTGCACGGCCAGCCAAGGCCTTTCAAATAAAAAAGGAAATTTAAGAAAATATTCAGTAGTTTTTTTTATAGCATTTTCAAAAAAAAATTATTTGGCGGACCCTTTACGTAAGCAAAGCAGTCTCCTTATATACCTAATTGCCTAGAGTTTGGAAGGTTCCGGAAATATCGACCATCTTCTATTTTCATATCCGTTAATTTAAATGTAACGTAAAGATTGGCAGGGTAACACAAAATATACCAAAATCTCACAATGCACTGTTGTATTTTTATTTTCGTATCGATATTATATATCAATTCAGTAATCTTAGGGATTCTGTGTTTTGTATACAAATTCCTTAAGAAAATAAAGAGTCTTTGGTTTTAGAAAAACATTGGAAATTACCGGACTTATTAACTTATGTTTCAAGCCTAATGAGTAGCTTTATATTTCCGAAAATAGTTGGTTTTCCTAGCTGTGTTAAAAAGTTGATAATTTTGAATTCAACAACTCGATTAATCGAAGTTTTGTAAAACATGCGGTATAGTGCACCCCTTGTAACTCTGATCTAGCACATACTGAACTAATTAACAACTCAATTGGTATTTTTCTTTCTTTTTAAAACAGCTGTCTCCAGAGGTGAATTGAAAAGGCTTGTTCATTTCATGGACTAAAAACGTATTACCTTTTCAATAATTTGAAATTATAGATATTAAGGGAATTAATTTCCATTCCATGAAGGAACATGGCGCTTTCTCTAAGTAAATGAGCTGCACCCGATTCTATTTTTAGACTCTTTGAAAGGGACATACAGTTTAACATCGGCTCAGAAGTTTTCAACAGTAGTAATATACATAACCAGTTACTAGCTCATGTTATGAGGTGATATCGCTGTCGAAAAACTTTTTCTTTTTTAAGATGGTCTGGCCTGGTATTGGACCGAGAACCTTCTGGTTGGTGGGCCATACCACAGCGGCACAATTAAGAATTAAAATTATTTTGCGAATTGCCATTTCTACCACTCCAAAACCGCCATTGTTTGGTAAAAATTAATGTTCTGAAAATTAATTTTCTGATCAAGGACATTCATTTCACTGTAAGTGGACTGAACACTCTCTAAAGTACACATGTCACTATAAGTTATAACGTGTTTTTGAGTTACAGCAATATGCTCTTCGGGATGCTCTATTTTCATCCAAAGCGTAGATTTTCACACGTTATGTAAAGAGGTCACATTGCTTCTACGAACAGTAATCAGGGCTAAAATTTGCCATAAAACATTCGACCGAATAAAAGTTTCAATCCAAGATGGACTTGCCCAACTCTCAAAATAAACATATTTATCATACTGTTAAGAAGTAAAATTTCCATCTCCCAAATACCAGAATCTGATTTTTTTTTTTTTTGTTTTGGTAAAAACTGTTTTCACACAAGTAGATCACAATTTTTATTCATAACTACCATCATCTCGATTTTTTTTTCAAAAGTGGTCAAAATAAACGGCTCACATAATAGCACAAGTAGTACAAGTATTTTGTAGACCGTGAGCTTCGTTAGGTGAGAGCTGCTTAAGTTAAATAAGCATCTGTTAAAAATAATTCTTCGCTTTATCTTAAAATTGATGTTATTCGCTGTGATAATGGCTGAGCCAAGGTAGGTAAACTCACTGACAACCTCAAAGTGTAGTCACTAAGCTCTGAAGTCTGCTCAAGTTTCGTGAACGTTCTGTTCTGTACCATTAACTTAGTTTTGACTCCAATTATTCCCTGACCAATTTGTTTTGGTTTTTTTCAACTTTCTCAAAAGTTGCTGTTATCGCTCTCAACATCCTGTTTCAAGCTGTGTTGTTGCATATTTTTTCTTAAATCGTTTTACAAAAAAGCTTAAAATGTCCTTCAATATAAAAAATGAACTTAGTTCTTCAAAAATTATTCCTTTTGCTTCCAATTCCGCTAAGAAACTTGCGATCGGTCGATGTAAAGCTAATCTATTAACTTTTAAGTACACAAAAGTACGAAAAACCGGTTTTTTTACCCGAAACTTAAGATTTTGGAGATGCTTCATAAATTTCAAATACAGATTCTTATTTTACGCTATAGCGCATATCAGAAAACTAGCACCACTTTCTAGCTTTCCATTATTATTTGTCACATAGTGTTATTGACTTGACCATACATTGTAAGCATTTCGCCAAGTAAAGCGTATGTTGTTATTTTGATTCGTTCACTGCAATTTTGGCACATTTTGTTCAGAAATACAAATTATTATATCGCTGTCGCTACAAAATGTTTGTCACATTAAAATAACATGTAAATTAATGTTGCTTTTATTGTCGATTTAAAATGAATTACAAAAAAAATATACAAAATTGTGCGAAACTTTTGTGTTGTCATTAGAAATTACATATTCTATTATCAGTGCAAACTACTTGGGCATACTCGTACGTGATACAATAATTAAAGGGAATTTCATAGATTTTTTGGCGTCACTTTATGTTTTGTGTTTTAGGCAGCTTTTTATTTTCTTACAATGCGGTTGTTAATTTTGATTTTAATTTATTTTGTCAAATTTTTGACACTCAATACGTTATTAAACTCCGTAATAAGAACAAAATTTAAAAGTGTTTTAAATTAGTAGACGTCAAGAGCAGTAACTTAAAAACCCCTATAAGGCTCTTCTGTATTTCAATGAATCAAAATCAATATTTGGCAGAGTTTGTAACGCCATAAAAGTTATCTGCATAATATTGCATGTGTTATGCGAAACTCACTAAAATGAAAAATGTTATCAAAAAGAACACCAAAAATATTATCATGAATTCCGACTTTCGCTTTTACACCCATAAATATTTCTAATTTTTGTAATATTTGAAAATTATTCATGGTTCATACATATATGAAGGCATTGCTCATGCAGATAACTGTTAATTCCCATAACAATCCTTGAAGTAACATGGGAACATCTCTCAGTCAATGAGCTGTACCCGATTCTATTTTTTAAACTCATTGAAAGGGACCTACAGTTTAACGCCAGCTCCGAATGGCAAATGCATTAGAGAAGTTTTCAATAGTAGTAATGCTCATAACCAGTTGATAGCTAATGTTATGAGGTGTCGATTAACTTTTTATTTTTTGAGATGGTCTGGCCTGGTATTGAAACGACGTCCTTCTGGTCAGTAGGCGGCTGTCTTACCTACCATACCCTAGCGGCACCATTCAGATAATAAAAATATAAATAATTTCGGCCATGCTCTCCCTTAATTATGAGTTGGCATATATCAAGACGGAATGTATTTTTGGCCACCGATTTTAAATAAATTGTTTCTGTTTTAACTCTTAACCAAATTTTACAATAACGTGTCGTTACCGCCAAACAATAAATATATAAATTCATTGACAACATCTACTTACTTACCTACATATATAGCTCTTTAAATCTTCAATTGGTCAATAACCCAAGAGTGTCGATCTTGTGCGCGTTTTCTCCAGTTAGTCACATCAATTTTAAAAAGAAGTTCATCGACCTGGTATTTTCAACGCAGGTTTGTCGCCCTCTCTTTCGTTGACGGTCGGGTTCCAAGCTGGGGAATTTTTACTCATGAGCGCAACATGTCCTAGCCAACGCAATTGTGCACATAGATGCGCTTAACCACATTGATATCGGTATATAGTGCATATAGTTCAGAGTTCATCAGGTATCGATACTCGTTATTTAGGACAACAGGTCCGTATATTCTGCGGAGAATCTTTCTCTCTAAAACTCCCAGAATCGCCACATCAGCCTGTGTCATCACTCACGATTCGGCACGTACAGCAAAACAGGCAAAATTAACGTCTTGTAGAGGTGGAGTTTTGTGCTTCTACTCAAGGTCTTATCACGAAAATTCTTACCAAGTCTGTAATAGGATCTGTTGGCAAGCAAGATTCTTCTTTTTATTTCCAGACTGATATTATTATTTTTGTGCATGGCGGAACCGAGATAAAAGTTATCCACAACCTTAAAATTAATGTTATTTATGCCTAATGATGGTCCAAGGCGCATGTACTGTTTGTCGTTTTGCCATCGTCTGCATGAGCCGGTACAATGCCAGATATTTTCATCGGCAATTAAAGCGGAAAGACCTCGGTAATGGGCTTGTTTCTTGTACACAGATAATAAAGGTGTGCCGAAGATCTGGAGAGACCACTTTTAAAAGTTGCTCATGGGAGGGAACGAAGATGATGGTGACGACGACCAAATCGAAAGAGGACAATGTGGTCTGCCCACTTCCCAGCCGAGATGCGGTGAAAGAGACAATAGCGTGCCTCAAGAATAAAAAGCTGCAGGTGCCGATAACCTCTCGGCAGAACTTTTTAAGTATTGCGGCGATGAGCTGCTTGGATGCATACACTAGCTTTTGTGCACAGTATGGTCGAGAAAGAGAGAGCTTGCCATCAGATTGGAGTCTCGGTGTACTCTGTTCTATTTATCAAAAGGGTGATCTCAGTTTATGTTACAACTATCGTGGAATTAATCTTCTTCCCCTCTCTTATAAAATGTTATCCATCATAATGTGTGAGCGACTGAAACCTATCGTCGGTAGCTTGATCGGCAGCTATCAGTGTGGTTTTGTACCAGGAAAATCCACAACTAATCAAATTTTCACATTACGCCATATTCTAGACAAAACGCAACAAAACAAATCGATACAGTCTAACAAATCGGACAGTCTATATTGCTGTCTCTTCAAAATGGAGAGAAGAGTAATGACATAATTTATAACAAGACCCATATGCTTCTCGTATATGCTGACGATATCGACACAATGGAACGAAATTTACGAGAAGTCACGTCAGTATTTTCCAGAATTAAGAGAGAGAGTCAGGTAAAGCAGGACTGGTAGCGTTCCAATTCCTTACAACACCTACACCATCTCTTAAAATATCATTGTCACACAAAGTATCGTTACAAATTTGTAGCAAAAACAATTTTAACTTAAGTTCACACTCTTTGTTTGCTTACAGTTTTGAAGACAGCAGCTTCTTGGTTAAGCTAAAATTGTCTTTAAATAGTGACAGTAAAAAAAACATTTTAAGAAGGGTGCTCAAGGGCATAGCGAAAAATTGTTCATCAAATAAGCTCGAGAGAAATCATCGTTTGTGACATTCTTTCTTCTTAGACTGTTACAAAATGATGGTGTATCACGTATTAGTTCATATTCAAGCCCAATGGGCATATAAAAGTATTAAACAGTGCTCAGAGCCTAGAAAAACAACTCTAACAAACGACTCCTTTATTTAAAGAGCCTTAGTTGCAGGCCGCTTTAAGTCCCAACACCAATTCAAAGGGAGTTTTTCTAGCGAACAATTGGAAGAAAGAAACATGAAAAAAAATTGCTTGGATGCATTGCACAACTTGAAGTTCCGAATTTTATTTTTCTTGAGAATACAGTAAAGCAACTATTTTTTTGGAAAAATTTCCTCTGGAGTGACGGATCCAAATTTTTTCGATTTGGATCTGATGAATAATATAATATATGGCGTTCTTCAAGCATACAACACAACCCCAGGTACACGTCCATGACAGTAAAGTATGGTGCCGAAAATGTGATTGTTTGGGTGTCATTTTCAGGGCACGGTTATGGCTCCATAATCAAAATATATACGCACATGGATTAGTACGCTTAGAAGGAAACACTTTGGAATATAATGAATCCATTTGCAGAGGAAAACCTGCCACAGGGGTGTTGCTTAGAGCAAACTGGTTCCGAAATTTTTAATTGGCCAACTTAATTAGAAAGAAATGCTAAGCAAATACTTTTGTTTTTTGCTGAAAATAATTTTTTTTTTTAATTTGTGCTAAATGACTATTCAGCCATTTTCTCGGAACAAATATTCCTTAAACCGCGAGTGTTACATCAAGACAGAAATGATTAAAATAATAAACACGTAGAAAAAAAAAGATTTTTTTAGCTTAACTGACACAAATATCATCAGTAGGTTATAAGAGTAACAGCAAATAAAGCTTAAGTGACAAGAATTGCCGTTATTATACTAAAATGTGAGCAATATTAACTGTATTATGCATATCGGGAAAAATAACACTGACATACTACATATCAGGGTAATAACTGAAGAAAAAGCAAAGATTAAAAAAAAACTTCTCCTGCAAAATGCTACTTTTGTTGGTTAAGTTTTTTTTGGCGGTTACGGCACGATATCCATTCTATTTATATTAGAAATATTCAAACTGAAAAAAATTTTAAAATATTTGTATACCTCTCTAACAAATATTGAGACCTTTTAAATTTCTTTCAATTGCCCTCTGAAATTGTCTGTCTTCGGTTTTATAAACAACAAAGTTTTTAGGAAACAAATATCTGCACAAACAACTCAAATCATATAAGTTTTTATTGCTACATTTTGTTTACTGTTTTATTATAAACAAAAATATGTTGACCAACAAAATAGAAAAAGAAATCATGCCACGCGATTACTTACCTGCCTCCTCAGATAAAGAAGTTTA
This sequence comes from Wohlfahrtia magnifica, assembly GCA_023159175.1. Classification (NCBI taxonomy): domain Eukaryota; kingdom Metazoa; phylum Arthropoda; class Insecta; order Diptera; family Sarcophagidae; genus Wohlfahrtia; species Wohlfahrtia magnifica. The sequence continues at coordinate 1,457,831 of JAKWBJ010000148.1, read as the reverse complement.
TTTTATCAACTTTTAGATTGAATTGTTCCGGTCTACTATGAAAATATTATTACATAAATAGGATAAACTATTGCAAACGATTTACACAGATGTGTGGTAAATTATAGCACAGGCTAATTTATTTTTACCATATATGATCTTTATATATATATTTTAAAATGCTTTTTTACAGCCATTGAAAGCAGAGGACCATGTCAGAGCCACTGCAAACCATAGCCAAAAAAGAAAATTTATATAGAATTTTTAATCCAAAAATAAAAGTAAAAAAATATTCGGTCTATAAGCACTAGATACCGTACAGTGCTTATATTTGAACATAAATCTAATTAGGGAATGTTTTCAGATTTTTACAAGGATCCCTGACAACATATCAGAGGCCAAAGAAGCGTTCACTAAGAGCGTTCACTAAATAAAGCTAAAGTATGTTTGTTGGCAAACAAGGTCATGGCCACAGTTTTTTGGAACAACTAGAGTTGGTGCGATGCAAAAAAATTAACTGAGATCACAATACGATTTTCAATCATATTCATTCAATGGAATTTGCCCAAATACTTAATGAAAACAGCAAAGAAATTCACGTTCAAATAGTATCTCAATATCTTGTCAGCAATCAAGCAATAAGTGGTTGTAAGCAGCGTTTTTTGGTGTCGAATCGTCACGAGAGGTGCGGAATGGTGCCTTTATATAAATATAGAGAATCACATGCGACCTCTATCTAAAGAAAATAGTCTACGTTTGGTGGTAAAAGTAGGAGCTGTACATAGCCCAACTACACCGCATGAAAAAGTGTATTTGTATAAAGAGACGCCAACTACAAAATTAAACTATACTTCTCCACAACAACGTCAAACTCACAACCCAAGTACTCGAACTAGCGCTTGCTATTTTAAATTCAAATAAAATCGAAATATTTTATCTGAAACGACCAGTTAGCTATGCTAATATGTATGGAATATTTTTTAAAATCTGACATCGCCACGCTTATCGGGGCGTATAAACAAGTCTAAATTTTACCGATGTCAGGGGTTATGACGGCTTTGATAGCTGCTTTGATTACTGGCTTATTTGCATATACCTGCGATTTAATGAAACCCCACAAGAAAAAATCTAACGACATAAAATGCACCATCTCGATGATAAAATCAAATCATTTCTACGTGAGATGACAATGCCATCAAATCGCTTGTGGTGTAGACTGTCCAGCGCACCGTAAGCTGTGTGTCGGGTAGCGCAGTTCTGTTAAAACTAAATGACATTGGTATGCATTTCATCCAAATCTGAGTAAATTAATTTGGATGGCGTAATGTAGTGATTAGATTGCAAGCATAACAACACAAGCGGCTCAGCAGAGAAAATTTGATTGTGGCTTCGATTATTTAATAAAGAGACTTCCACTTCCCTCCAGAAAACTCCATTTAAAAAATACGGAAAGAGAAGACCCCTGATTTTCCAGCTTACCTCTGGCGATAATGAAAAAATTCAGAGATCAGGAGAAAATGCCACCTACTGGGAAAAAAATTGCAATGCCAAGTAAAGATCACCACCAATTAGCAAAGATCTTCACCACTACACAATCATCTACTTAGCTTGAAATATCGACTTGATTAATGAAACTGAAACAAAGCAATTAATGCTTTGTGGAAGCCAAGATGCTTCCTAAAGGAGTGACGGAGAAAAAAAATTCATCTATAAAGCTCGCCATTAAAAATATACATTTATATACCGATGATACCGCCAAGCAGGAAGCTCTATTGATAAGCAGTGAACTTCGCTCCCCACCAACCAAAGCCTTCTTTGCTATTTTTAACTGGCTACCCATCGATCTTTTTCTGAATCAGAAGACTAAGCTGGTGGCAGTAAGGTTAATTCCAGTAAGCTCCTGACCTAATCTGGACTATGGACACGCTGCGATTATTGGAGATCACAGATATCTTTCGATCAATTACATGGTCCCTTATAACTTTCTCGATAGGAGATTTGACTTTGGTAAGCCCAAGAGAGAATTCTGGTCTGATGAACAGGAGTTTTTTCAAAATGACCTTGAGGTCTATAACGATAGCTTTAAGATGTAGGACAGAGTGGCATGTGGTATATTCATGAAGAATTCTGACTCCTGGTTTTGTAATAGGTTGCCTGACAACAGCAGTGTATTCCAGGCGGAGGTCGTGGCCATACTGAGGGCCGTGAAATGCTTATCAAATGGCAGGCTTTTCCCTAAGAATATCCCGATCTTCTCGGAGAGCCGGACCGCAATAAGGTCACTTGCGAGCGTCACCTCGACGTCTATACTGTTCCATGGATGCCACAGGTTTCTAATGGATATTTCAGCTCATTCGAAGGTAACTCTCATGTGGGTTTCGGGACACAGGAATAATGTCGAGAATTGTGTTGTTGACGAACTGGCCAGGGTGTGTAGTGAGCTCGATATTTTCGAGCAAGGGCTTATCATTGGTGTCCTGATTGCCTAGGTTAAGCTGGATATTCTTCGGTCAGAATATGGCGATGCTCAATTTCGTGGGCGGCATGAGCGCACGTGCGCTATAGCCGGGCTCTGCTAAAACGACCTCGATAAAAGGAGGACTAAATGTCTTCTCTCCCTAAGTCACATGGCCATCTACCACACAATTGCGGTCGTCACAGGTTACTGACTGATTGGGAGGCATGTCGATAGACTCGGCATCTTCGCGAATGATTTTTGCAGGAGTTGTGGTCCCGAGAAGTATGAGGAGACTGTCTTTCAGCTTATGTGTCAGTGTCCGGCCATTCCAGATTACGAGTGTTTGTCCTCCCATTTCTTGCCATCTTTGACTTAACTCTTCAGAATAAAGGTCACAGCAATTACGAGATTTATTTTGGAGTCATAATTTTCTTCCTATGGAGACTGTTGATCTCTGGCTTAGCATCTATGCTTGAGACAACTGTGGTCTGTGGTGTGACCCCTTTCCTCTAGAGGGATTCACCATCCTACCCAACTTAACCTTTGTTGATGAAGGAGTGTTGTACTGTCGTCTCAAATCAAACAATTTGGTTTGTTAAACTACACCCTTATCCAGTAATTGACCTCATTGCTCGATATGAGTTTTGAATGAAAATAAGCTCCCGTTAAACGAACACACGTTTTAGCCTACGAATATGTTCACTTACTTTTAGTTACATTTTGTGCGGGTGCACACCAAGTTACAATGCAAAATTTGGCAAGTTGTAGTCTTCGAGAGACACGAAATCTTCTGCTTCGTTTTCCCAGAATATAAGCGGGTGTTAGTTTATTGTTTAATGAACTACTGGACTGAACTGGAATGAACTTTAGGACATACCGTAAAGTGGCCGAAGAGCGCGTAACGTTGCCCGAACAGAGCACATATCTTGATAAAACAATATCATTTGCACGTGTTTAAAACAAAAAAAAAAGATCTTCCTTCAGTGGTTATTTGGCAAAACATGCTTTAAAACTAACACTCAATTCAACACATGTACGCTATAGACTGCTAAAATTTGGAAGTTACTGTAGGCAGACACGTGAATATTTTATATTATATTTTTGGACTATTATTGTTCTATCACCTGTAAAGAAGCCGCAACAAAAACTTTATTTAATAAAAGGAAAAATATAATTTCATAAAAACAAAACAATAGAAGTTCTTTTAATAAACACAACAAATAATATAATAAATATAGAAATAAGTATGAATGTTTTCATTATACTTTTTATATTTGTATATATACTCTGTTTTTTATTTTTATTTTCCCTTTTCCTGAACATTCTTTTGGTTTTTCTTTTTTCTTTCTAACAAAAAAAGCATAGAATACCATTTGAAATAAGGAATAACAACGGCAACAAAAATTATTCTTGTGTGGTAAGCCGAAATGAAAATATCCAAAAACACAATCAACAAAAAGCTAAAACAAAAATTTAAATAAAAAATGAAAGAAAAAAATGTAAAAACTTTTATTTCATGCCTAGTTTGGGAAGGGATCAATTTTTTGTGCATTGTTTGGTTTCAGTAAATTAAAGTGGCATAAAACTTTTTACCACAGACCAACACCCTTCCACACATTTATTCGTTTTTAGTCATCTACCATTCATTTGTGCATTTATTTCTGCAAAGTATTTAACTATTTGTGGTTTTCTTCTTTTGTGGTCACCTTAACTTTATATTTTTATTTGTATTTATTTACAATTGAAGTTAGAACGATATAGGGAGAGGCAAAATCGTTAGAAATAAAACTTTTTCTAATTTATTGAAATAAAATTTTAAAAATAAAAATTATAATTTTTTTTACAACAATTGTTTGCAAAGCCAAATAGTACTGGTCGATAAGTTAAAAATTAAAAAAAATAGAAAAAAAAAATTGCAACCAATATAAACACTATCGTTGTCAACTACTAAATTTTAAAAAGCACTAAACCCAAGAAAAACACGCATAATTAAAAAAAACTATATTAAAAAATAATTTAGATTTATTTATACTTAAGGTCATAATAATGCATATGACATATACACCGGAAAAAATCGGAAAAAACATTTTTTTGACATATATATTTTTTACCAGGTATAGCGACAAAAATGGCTGAAAACCCCTGACAATGTGATAATTCATGCATTTTAATAAAAGTTTGAAAGTCCAACACATCGTGGTTTTTAAGCAATTTACACCGAAAAAAATTGGAAAAAAAATTTTTTTAACCAGGCAGAGTGACAAAATTGGATGAGAACCCCTGTCCATGTGATAATTCTGTCAAATATACTGAAAAAATTCAAAAAAACAATATTTTACTTCGATACACGGACAAAAAAATCGATATATAAAACATACACGAAAAAAAACATAGCATTTCTATACATTTATGGGTAGGTAGTGCGAAAAGAATGGCTATAAATATTTGACATCGTGGTTTTTAAGACACTTACACCGAAAAAAATTGGAAAAAAAAATTGTTTTTAACATATATATTTTTGACCAAATAGAATTTCAAAAATGGCTGAGAACCCCTGACAATGTGATAATTCATGCATTTTAATAAAAGTCTGATAAGTCCAACAGTTCATATCGTGGTTTTTAAGCCAAGCCATTTACACCGAAAAAAATTGATTTTTTTTTTTTTTTTTTTTTTTGAGCAGGTAGAGTGACAAATATGGCTGAAAACCCCTGATAATATGATAATTCATGTATTTTAATAAAAATTTGATAAATCCAAGCTTTTTTTACATTTTCGGTTCTTTTTAATAATAATTCAAACATAATAATAACTAAGTCGATATTTATTTGCTTAAGTTGCACCTACAGTGTTGTGCGAAACAAAAACAACAAACCCTATAAAAACAAATAAGGTCGTTTATTTATTAGAGTATAGCTTTAAATACATAGACAACAGCAAGCAGCATGCGAGTAAGTAGCAAGTTGTTGGCAGCATTTGCTGCTATTCTATAGACTTCATAAATATTTTGAAAGCAGCAGCTGCAATATACTCGTAATTAGGTTTCATTGTCATCTGTTTTATTTGTCATAAAAATATTTGTTATAGAAAAAAAAATATTATAGAAAAATAATTTTCACTTTTTAAAATAATGCTCAAAAATATAAAAATAAATGGGAATATGCTTTCAGTTATTAACTAGGGAGTTCGAACGATTATCATTCGACCGATTTTAACCTTTTTTTGTTTTGTCGAATACGGTTTTTAAAATGTCCATTTTTCGATTACCAAATAAACCGATTATTTTAACACGAATATGTTTTATATGTTTATATGTTTTTATATATATTTTTTTGAAATATATTTTTTTATAACTTTTATATATTTTTTAAATCTAATATTATATAATATCTTATTTTTATACTGAATGTGACAACCTTTAACATCGCACAAATAACGCGAAAACCGTGGTAGACCAAAAAGGATATGCAACTTGAGCAACAATAACTATTTCTCATTTTCTGAAAATAAATATTAATTTTTTATATGTGGATAACGACGACCAACTATACTCATTGAAAAGGACATACAAACGCCAGCTCCGAACGGCAGATGTTATAGTTAGTAAAGTTTTTCAAACGTAAATGGTCAAAACCAGCCACAAGCAATGTTGTGAGGTGATACCGCTGTTAAAAACTGTCAAATGGTGTGGCCTGTACTCAGGGTTGGCAACCCATATGTTTTAAAATCCGCGTGGGCTTTTTATTTAAAGATTTTCGTAGTTTATTTACAACAGAAATAATTAAATTTTACGTATTGGGTCCGTTTTTTTTTACATCAAAAAGATAATGAATTCAGTACTTAACAAAGTAAAATTTATCAAATCACTGCTTACTTACTTTTTTGTCACCTCTGAGCCAACTTCACGTCTTTTTAAGTGATACACTTTGAAGCTTATTTTACATTCCTTCCGTCGAAACGGACAATATTTATTAAGATCAATATATGGAGATTAAGGCGGGCGTGTAACAATTGTTTGGCAACTTTGGCGACGTCAAGGGAAAACTTTATCTGTCCGGCTGTTTTCTCATAATGCGCGGTTTAAACGAAGTAATTACAGTCTGTTCCGATCACTAAGTTTTAGTATTTTAACATAATTGTACTAAAAATAAAAAAATATTGTCTACTTGAACGAAATTCGAAAGCAGTTATAAAACCCAAAAAAACCCATCGGAAAGCCCAATAAAACCCGCTGGGTTGGTTTTTATCCAAACAGCCCGTGAATTTTCCCACCCTGCCTGTAATTGAACTTCAAACTTCCTAGGGGTGTATTATCTAACATACCACAGTGACACACACTAATAAATACATGATTCATGCATTTATGTTTCTACACATGTCCTATGAAGTGTGAAAATACTTGAAAATGGATGGAAAGGATAAGTCTAGATATATTGATTGTCCTTAAATACTAAACTGAAAAGCTGTTTATGAGATTGACGCTATTGTGCAGCAAGGAAAACTTGATTCTATACCATGTAGTCTGTAGGCACTGGCAAGTAGAGCTGTTCCAAAACATGCTGTAAAAAATGAATCACTGGATGAAATATTAAGACGTTGCGGTGTTAAGGAGAAATGTCCGTTAAGGACCTAAAAAAGCCGAACGTTGTTCTGGCATTCTTGCTTGCTAGAAACTACGACATGGGACAAAAATTTATCAATTTTATTTGCTAATACAACTTTAATTGAGAGGAATTTTATTTTAATAAAAGAGCCGGTTAAACGGTTTTTGATAAATTTATAACAGTAAACCGGTTTTTTTTAAATTCCAATTTTTCGAATTATTTGAAAACCGGATCTAGAATACTGCTATAGTTGCAAATGTTTTGACCACCACTGTATTATATATCTTTAAAATGGTAACAACAAGTTTCTAAATTTGGTCCAAGTAACTTCGTGCCGTTACCATCAAAATTTATTTACAATTTCCATTTTAATTGTTAGCACTTAATATGTTTTTATTTATAATATTTGATTCTGTCATTGTGTAAATATTTTATAAAAACCTTTAAAAACTTGATTATTTATTAGAAAAAAAACTAAACTTAAGCACAAATCACACACACACTAAATGTTTTAAATTCATTATTTACATGGAATAACAAATATTGATTTTATTTAAAAAATTTTAACAATTTGTGAAGACCATACACGTCGTAGCCAGGCCATAATGTCATTAAGGCAAACAATGGTAATTATTTTGTAGTTTTTGTAAATATTTTTTCAAATTAAAAATGCATGAAATAAAAGCGATTAAAAGCAACAATTGATTGTAAAGCCTCATAATCTTTAGCAGCCATTGCCTTATTGTTACTTAACAGTCATTTTGTTATTTTAATGGGTTATTTTATATTAAATAATTAAAACTATTTTGTTAGCTGTTGTTAAATTAACAAGTATGTAATTTAAAGCGTTATTCAATAGAAAAATCAATTATAAATGAAAAGATTAAACAGAAAAAATGTTTAATATAAGGTAAGGCATCACACAGGGTGTCCGCCGGGAAGGTATACTACTTTGTTTTGCCGCCATTTTGATAAAGATTAGTCTTGACAGTTCATATTTGGCAGTCGTTAAGCAGAGACGTGGCAAGTTTATTATGGAAGAATATTCAGTAAACCAACGTGTTTTAATCGTTAAAACATTTTATCAAAATCAGTCATCGATTTTCATGAAAATATCATAATGAGTGACGAGGCACATTTTTATTTCAATGGTTATGTGAATGAACCTAATAGTCAGTTCTGGGCAATGGAAAACCCTCAAATTATTCATCAGTCATCTTTGCATCCATTAAAAGTGACAGTCTGGTGTGCAATTTGGTCAGGAGGAATCATTGGACCTTATTTCTTAGAAACCGAAAACGGCGTAACGGTAACTGTCAATGGGGAGTGATATCGTGATATGATTGAAAACTTTTTAACGCCACAACTGCATGTTCTGGGCTTGACTAACATGTGGTTTCAACAAGACGGTGCCACATCGCATACAGCCAGGATTACAATGGAATTACTGCGAAACCTCTTTCCACAACATATTATCTCAAGGAATGGTGATGTTGACTGACCTACACGGTCGACTGGTTTGACTGCTCCGACTTCTTTTTGTGGGGATATCTGAAAAGCAAGGCTTATGCAAACAAACCTGAAACGCTGGAGCAACTCAAATAAAATATCCGCGTGAAATGTGTAAAAATGTAATGAAAAATGAGCTCAAAAGGGCTCGCATTTGTGAGGCTAACAGAGGCGGAGGATGGGCCATATAAAAGTTTAAATTTAAAAATGCAGTAAAACGAAAACGGTTTGAAATTTTGCCAAATTTATTTTTTTGTTATGAAGTTCAATTAATCCAGTTACACATGGTTTATTATTTCGTTCATATGGCTGCTGCAGCTAAACTCACAGTACCCTACTCCATCGAGAACTCGAGAACTTTTTCGAAAAGTTTGTGGTCGTATCTCGGCAATGGCATCGCGAGTGTTGGCCTTCAAATGCTTAATTGTCTCTGGTTTCTCGGCATAACACTTGTCTTTAACGACACCTCGCAGAAAATAGTCTAACGATGTAAAATCGCAGCTTCTTTGTGGCCAACTGACATTATCATTTCGGTTAATTAAATGGCCATCAAACGTTTGGCGCAATAAATCCATTAAGGCATGAGATGTGTGCAAGTTGCACCATCCTGTTGATCGTTCACATCAACACCATGAAGAGCGGGTACAAAGGAATCGGTTATCATGGTGCGATAGGTGTCTCCATTGACCGCAATGGGTGCGCCAATGGTGCCCGCTCCACAAGCCGTCACTCGTAATGGGTACATTGGCTTCTGTCAGAACACCAAAATAAAAATGAGCTTCAGCCGTAAAAATGATTTCTTTTGGAAAAATCAACAACATCGTGCAGTTTCCCCTTGGGCCATCTAGGGAAGCGAAAGCGAAGTAGATGGTAACGCGGCTACAACTCTTGAACCAATTGAACTTTGTAAGACGTCATACCGATATCTTTTCACAAAATTCGACATTAGCTGGGGCGTGAAATGTTCAATTCTTGAGAACAATGACGAGTTGATGTTGATGGTTTGTCACGTACACACTCAGCCACAGCTTCCATATTTGCGGGTGTACAGTGCGAACGAGCCCGCTTGCGTCTTGTCGCACCAACAGTAAAACCAGTTTCACGAACTCTTGCAATAAACTTATGTATACCGGGCATTGTATGCGACCAAATTTTATACGAGATTTTCGTGCAGTTTCCGACCAATTGTCTGTGTTTTGGGAATAAAAGTCCAATAAATCCTAACGTTGCTCAAGCGTAAATTGATTCATTTCGTACAGTGGAGATAAAATACTGAATTTTTGACAGAATAGAATAACATAAGTATTGCCAGATTCGAAATAACCGCTGGTACAAATATAAACCAATAGATGGCCCACCCGATAGCATTAGATAAGGTTGCTGGTAGAAGAGTAGTTCTTTAAACAGACAATACGTTAAAGGATATTGCTTTTAGTTAGTTTGTATGCACTTACATTCATCATATGCATACTGTTGTAAAACAAATGAAAAAGCTTGCTCGTGAAAAGATTTTTACATGTGTTCCGTCAACAGCCATTATTACTCCTGGAATCGAACACTTTCTAAAAAAAAAATTCTGTGCATCTTAGATGCAAAGCAAGTTTTTCAAATAGCTTTGAATGTCTCTTATTCTCTTTTATCCGTTTTCCTGCTTCTGGAAAAGCTTCTTAGAATCTTTAAAGCTTTTTGGGCACATTTGAGGGTGTAGTGAGAAACGACCTATATACCTCATTCAGAGCAATAACAGAGCTTATGATTCACACAAAAGTTGCTGCAACAGCAGTTAAGGATAGCAGTACCCTGCACCCTTGGAAGCTTATGACTTGCACAAAGCATCTTTGCCTTGTTTCAATTTCGTCATCATCCAGCTAAGCAGATCATCGGTCTACTGTAGCAGGTGTAAGGATGAATAATCGTTCATGTCTCCATCTGTCAATGCCTTCTGTTATCTTTGGTGTATTAGTGAGCAATATTATTTCCGAGAGGTGACGGTTATAGCACATGAGACACAACACAATAGCAAAAATGAAAAATATATACATTCATCCAATAGTGCTTAGTTTTCTTTAGATTTTCTGGCCAAATTAGATCATAAATGAAGCTCACACTCTAGCTTTCAAATTCCATTTCGGTTCATATGCTAATTATGCTAAAAAAAACTCAGATCTCAATGAAGTACTCACACGGTACTTTTAATTACTTTGTTCTTTGCTTGAATTACTTATACGAATTGCCCTGTTCACATGATACTCCTTCGTCATTCATTTTTAAATGAATTTTATTTTTTTATATATAGTTTTGTTACTTGACGGTAAATCGTGCATTAAAAATGGGAAAGGGGTTTGAAAGAAAAGAAAAGACCAGCAAGTGCTTAGAAGACCAGACTGCCACAAAAGAACGTGGCAAAAAGAAAAAATTAGTAGTGAGTAAAATTATTAATGAGTAGTGATCGAAAGCAACGTTTTTACAAAATTAAAACTCCTTCCTACAATCGAAATCGATAGAGATAATTAGAAGATATTCTATGTTCGAAATATAGCTACGTTTTTACATTGTAATATTGATTAAATAAATGCTCATCATAAATTCCACTGCAATCTCTCTCAATGCGTATTTTAAAAGGTGATCAAATCTGATAAATTTCGCGATTCATTATTTCCCTTCGATGAAGAGTATTTTTTACCCCTTTGCTTAAAATATAACATTTCTTTATTTTTATTTTTTTTAATAAGAAATAATTTTAATGAAACATTTCTCTAATCTTTCTAAAGCAACAATAAAACGACTAAAATAATGAACTGCAATTATAATATAAAATTGGGTCATTCTAGGCCCCTTAGAGGGACGTGATTATAAAAACGAAAATAAATAAGTTGTAAAATTTTTGCACTTGTCCATTGCCATTTCAAATGCAATTGTTTGGAGTAAAAGGAACAAAAAATAAAACAAAACTGTTGAAAATACTATGACCTTCATATGCTATTATTTAATATGTTTGTTATATAATAAAAACAAAAAAAAACCGTTTTTAACCTTTTTGTTATATGCATACATATATATTTTCAATTTAATAAAACTCTCTTTTAAAGCACATGCAAAAGTTTAACTAAAACCCACAATGTCTGTGTAACGACTGACTAAACTCACTTGAATCCAACCGTGAGACTTACTTATCATTTGGATCTTTGAAGCTCCGATCCATTCCAACACCACCTTCTGAAAAAAAGGCAAATGGTTGCAAACTATAATAAACAGCAAGTATTCCTGACTACTGTATTAATTAAGGGGGGCGCTGTTTCTAGGCAACGACAGATGTGAGCACCAATATTCATTCTACGGTAGACTGAACACTTGCGAAGCTAGAAAACAGAAATTATTTACAAGGAAACTGAAACAAGACAAAGGTGCTTTGTGGCAGCAAGTCGTAGTGATTATTTATTATATTTCTGTTTCAGAACTTAAGTCTCTTACAAAATCCCACTAAGCAGAATTAAAACTTTATTAAGTTTAATAATTTATTTCCAATTAAAGCTGAGCTGCTTTTAGAAAAAGACCCTCTATATTTGTTCCTGATCAAAGGTATAACCACTTTTTTCTCCGTCGTTTCTCTAGGGAGCATATTGGCTTTCTACAAAACATCCATTGCTTTGTTTCATTTTCTTTAACCAATTTGATCTTTTCAAGCTAAGTAGATGATTAATCCACTGTAGCTTCCTCCATATGATTTTTCGTATTGGTGAAGATCCTTGCTAATTGGTGGTGATCTTTACTTCAGCATTGTAATATTTTTCTCAATAGATGGCATGTTTTTCTGATCATTCGTCCGATGTTTGTTATAAACGCCAGAGGTATACGGGAAGGTACTGGGGCTTCTTTTTTATTTTTTAGCTGGAGTTGTCTGAAGGGTAGTTAATGGACGCCTCTTTATTAAACATTCGAAACCACAATTAAATTTTCCTTCGTCATGTCCTCTGCAGGGGCTCGAACCTGTATCGTTTTAATTGTTATACGTGCGCTCTAAACACTATACCACACCACCATAACCATTATACTTGATTTTTATTTATTTATTTTTCAAAGCTTAAAGCGTATTTTTTTACTTTACATTTCATGCCATATTTCACCAACCAATTCCAGCAAATCTACTAAATAATTTGGTTCAAAATTATTGCCAGCATTTGGTTTTTTCGCAAACAAAAAACAAATGCAATTTTTAAAATTATTTACTTAAAATTTCATTTGAAATTTATGGCCAAATCAGACCAATGAAAATGAAAGGAATAACTGAAAAAACAGTTTGTTACTTCTCTAGTACTTTTGTACTTTCCCAAAGTGAGAGTGAGTACATAAGTAATTGGTACTTACTAAGTACTGAATAGAGCAGCAATAAAAAATGTAATGAGATTTAAATAGAGCTGATAAAACACGAAATATGTTTGTGCTCAAGTGGTTGCAATAAATCTTTTGGTACTAAAAATAGTAAAATTCATTTTTAACTTCAATGGTGAGAAGAAAAAAATTAAGGCATTTATTAGAAATAAGCCATAAGTCAAGGTCAATTAAGTGCAGACATTTTTTTAAATGAAATTAATTTTGAACGTTTTGGGTTGCCCAAGAGTAGTCATCAAAGAAATCATAGAATGATGTTGAAATAATTTTCTTTTTCTTAGCAATTTTTATCTTACCCGTCTTTGGAGTTTGATGTATGGCTTATACAAGGGATTCTTATCTTAATTCAGTTCCTCTGTCATCAATAGTCATGTAATTTGTTTTACAGCTTACAAGGTCATCGGTCTACTATAGCAGGTCATGGATGAAACTCTAAAGACCAGCAATGAATACTGTAAATATGAGCATACTAGAATTATGACTCATAAATTCTTATACTCATACTCATTCATACTCATTGCAACAGCTACTCATACGCATTCATACTCTTAAGCAGGAATTGTCTAAAGCACTACGCGGCGTAAATTAATTCTCTTTCTCACACGCCAGCATGTACTCTCACATTGAACAAAAATAAAACAAACTATCAGTCTCTCAAAAAAACACTCAGCGAAATGTTTAATAAAATGTTTTGTGGTAAACTCAAATGTTTAGTTTGTCAACGCACATTGTCATGCTGCAAGACATTTTATCTGATTTATTTTATATATTTTATATATCTTATATATATAAAATTTTATCTAATTTTTATTTGTTAAACCAATTCCTAAATTTATACCAAATACATTTGAATACTGTTATAATATATTTCTGTTTATACTTTCTTATTACTATTCCCCTAAGTGCATTGAGTAAGAGAGAACTCACACACAAAAAAAATGTCAATGTATGTGTTTGACAAGCCCTGATCTAATGATGATTGAGGCAAAGAGCTCGTTTTCTCTTCAGTCTTCATACGTATGTACTCACACGCATAGGGAAAAATAAGCAAAAATAAACAAAGAGAAGTAAAGAAATAACAAGTGGAAAAATACAGTGCAAAGTGGCCTGAGGGAGAGACTCTCAAATTACTACAATAATTTGTAAAATTCACTTATTAGTTTGATTGTCACTGCTCTAAAGCTTGAAGTACTCATCATACTCATACTTATCAACATTTATAACGCTATTGATTCATACTCATCTGCACTCATTGTGTGTAGGCGATGCAAAATGAGTATGATTTTCTTTTTTTATGTGTTTTCTTTTTCGTTTGAATGCCAATACTTATATTCATGAATACTCATGAGTGTAGTGCAAGTCATTTATGAGTATTACAAGTATTTTCAGAGAAATGAATGAATGCTATGAGTAGTTTAGAGTATGAGTTCAATGTTTGATTCGTATTTATTGATACTCAACATTATTGTGAGTATGAGTGAGTATGAGTATTTGTATTTGAATAATGTGTACTCACTTATACTTAAAATTCATCGTTGATATCTGAGTACTGTCGTCCATCATTGTCTAGAAACAAAACCGTTTGTGTGCTTGGTGAAGAATTTTTGCTTATTATAGATTTCTACCTTTTAACTCTTCCTTTTTCCCAAGAGGTTGTGCCGCCTGATATCCCTCCAATGTTTTTGCAGTTAATGATGTCCTTCCTTCCTTAACGAAGTGTAAGGGAGCTTCTTGAATCGATTATATGAAGGGGATTAAAGCTTCTTTATTAAGTAAAATTTTAAGTCATGATAAAAAAAATTTTTTCTCGTCATGGCCAATATCCATAACTGGGCTGTTAAAAGTTTCGTATGCCAGCACTTAATCACTACACCTCCTGGCTTAAGATACAAATTTAAAAGAAAAATAACTTTTATCTGGTGTTTTCTTTAGAGGCTCATAACTGAGTTTATTTGACAACCAATTCAGCAGCGGATGGATACTTTTTGTTTAATTTCGTGATGCAATTAGAAGGTGGTCTCATTTTACCAAAATAATAACAGCTGATACTAAACTGTCTGTACTCTAATGTCAGAAAGTTTTTTTTTTGATGACTTCATGGACAGATTATCATTTTTGTTTACCAAAGCGTTGTATTTTTGTGGCAGCAGAGTAAAGCACCGACACTGTGTTATAATCAAAATTAAAATGAGTCCACCTCTTTATTGCATCATATTTCGTTTGGTTTGACATTTTATTATGTATAGACTTACGCCAGAGCAACGCTTTTTATCAAAATAAGGATTCTTTTCGTTAAACTTATGTGCTCTTCGTCCATTTAATGGCGTGCATAATCGTTCTTTAGAGCGGCTAATTCGAACAACGATAAATCGGTCACCAAAATCGTGTGACTTAACTCCATTGGATAAATTTGTTTGGAGTAAAGTCACTTGTCTACCTCAATAAACCAGAAACAACTGAGTATCTGGAAATCAATATTCGAAGAGTTCTTGGCGAAATGCGGCCGCCTTTGTTATGCTGCGAAAAGTTTTTGAAAATTGGTGTTCCAAATTGCTTTCTGTACGTGCATGCCGTGGCGGTCACATACCGAAATCATATGTAAATATTAATGTCATAAGATATTCTATCCAACAAAGTTCGTTTCGTTGATATTAAGAATGTGTATATATTTTTTATTTTATTATGATTTAAACTTGTGTAAAAAATACTCGATATTTTATTTTTGTATTATTGATTTAACTATAAGAAAAAGAAATATCTTTTGTTTTGTCCATTATCTCTAATTCCGCTTTTGTTCTTCAAAACTTTTTATAAAGAAAATTCATTGAAGGAAAAACTAATTTCGATTTCCCTGTTTCTTGATTACTTTTTTCGGATTTTCTTTCTTTGCAATGCAATGAACTGTCATTTGGATTTTTATTAAAATCATTTTTGCTGTTTAAAAAAGTGTGTTGAAGATATCAATGCATTTGTAACAACATCTTAAAAATAAGATATTAAAAATGAAAATATTTTTTGAAGCAAGATGAATACCAGTAAAGTTTCTATTGTTGTTCTCTATTAGCTTGCTTTCTTCAGCAATTACTTCGCAGAACATTGAAACAATTTAGTAGTTTGGTATGCTAGAGACTATCTACCCTGGCTTTACAATTTTACCCATTATGGTAACAGATTGTCTCAAATTATCTTCAAGTAGGCTCAAAAATGTAAAGCCTTCCATAGTGGTGTTAATAAAAACTTAAATGACAACCTCAGCTGCTGATATGCATCGCCGAACCATAAGGAAACTACCTGCTTCCATGCTCTACCGTGCCTACATCCTACATAAAATCTAATTTAATAACAAGTGTAGTGAAAAGTAGTGTAGATGCATATCTAGTAAAAGGCCTGATCCACGCAATCGTAAATGGTGGTCTAGCCATAATATATGATGTTGATTATGGGTAAGACCTTAACGTTAAGTTTTTTGCTTGATATTTCTTTGTTTCTGTATTTGACAAATTCAACCATGGAGAAGTACACAAATGAGCAGCGCGTTAAAATTGTTGAAGCCTATTACGAAAATGGGCGTACAGAACTTTGCATTTGTTTGCGAAAGTATGACAGAAGAACCGTCTATCTCGACTCTTCGTCGTGCCCAACAATTGTACATCTCACGTACATCACTAATGCAAAATTTAAATAAATATTTGATTTAACACGCTTACAGGGTTCAATTTGCCGAATGCTGAACATAGAACATAGAACTGAATTCTGAATTTACAAAACTAATCATCTTCAGCTGCGAAGCACACTTTCACCGCAGTGGATTCGATAACAATCAGAATTGCCGCATTTGGACAAATGAGAATCCATGAGTGACATTGAAAAGTCAGTGTATCTACAAAGAGTGACTGTTTGGTGCGGTTTATGGGCTGGCGACGTCATCGGCTTTTTTGCGCTGTGTTATCTCATGTAGTGCCGTTTTTAATGGGCAGCTACGATCATGTGATTTGACGCCGTTGGACTTCTTTCTTTGAGGATATATAACCTAAAAGAAAAGGTGTACGTCAGTAAGCCAAGAACAATTCAAGAGCTAAAGGATGAGATAATTTGGCATATTAACGACATTGAACTTCATTTAGGTCTCAGAGTCATTGAGAATATGGACCGACGAATAGAAGTATGCCGCAGCCGCGGCAAGCACTTGGCCGATATTGCGTATCACACATAATTTTCATAGATCCTGCTATCATAGTGAAAAATATTAAGATATTCTCTAATAATTTGTTGTTTTATTTGCAACTAACATTGTGCGTTTTGGTTGGAGAATACAAATGGCAGCAGCAAATGTGATTGAATCCTTTCACAAAATGGATCGATTTCTTGCACAAATACTTCTTAGAAACGAAAATGCTTTCATATGCTAAGTGGAATATGGCACTTCGCTATAATGTCCTGAAACACACACCGAGGTTAGTCAGAGAGTTCATTGAATAGAAAGAAGTTCAAGTCCTTAATTGGTAGGCACAACCAGCGGACTTAAGGCTCTTTGGAGAACGTAAAAGAAACATCTCAGGAGCACGATTCTAATATCAAAAGTGATTCTTTGAAAATCTAGAAGGTAAATGGAAACTTATCTCGGAGTCCTTGGCCCGGAATCAATAATGCTTTTATTTATGATTCCGGGCCGCGCCGACGTGGCAAATTTATAAAAAATAAAGGTTTATCAACGAAATGTCAGCTTATTACTGTTGTTTTGTACACCTCTTTTAAAATAAAAGACTGCCGAGATATGAGAATCTACAACATTATTTCGAAATAATAATTTGTTGACTCACCTCAACAGCATCAGAACACATCATTGTTTTCAACACTTGTTGACATGCTTTTATGTTCAGGGTGAGGATCATTGTTGAAAATTTCTCGTCATTCTTGAATAGGTTTTATTACTTCAGAGACTGAAAACGGTATAAAAGCGGGGAAAACCCGTGACTAAAATGACTCAAAATTAGTATGGGAATATCTGGGTAAACTTAATCAACCGGCAAGGCACATCAGGGTATATCCCTATTTCTGCTGTAGGTCATGTAGGAATACAAAGAAAAGCGGCATGGAGAGGCCTGTTATGTGAAAGGAAGGAGAACGCAACACGTATACTTTCAAAGGCAAATAGATTTCAGACAGTCTAAACCAGCGTCAGGCAAACAAATATTAATGTATCTTACAATTTTGGTAGTAATTTGACACTATTTGACTATTTTCTCTTTGTTTATTTTTTGCCTGTGCGTCATGTGTGAAAATAAAAGAAAAGAGCAGCTCATTGCCTAAATCTGGTCTGAACCATCGACAGGCATAACACGACTCTGAGCAAATTTTCTCTTTTGTTTTAACACGCACGTACTCACACGTACGTACTCACACGCATAGGAAAGAAATAAGAGAGAAGTAAGGAGGAAATAAGTGGAAAAATACAGTGTGAGAAAAAAATATTAATTAAACATTTTAATTTTAATAAAATATTATTCCGCATGTTTATTTCATTTTAAATTTCTTCTTAGCTTGATGCTATTTTATCTGTTTTCTGTTGCTGTTTTCCATTATTATTTTTGTAGTATCTTTTTGTTGTTTTTTTTTTCGTGGTTTTCTTTGTGTTGTTTTTGATTACTTTTTGTTGTGTTATTATCGCTTTTATCGTTGTTTTCCTTTACATTTTTTTCTTTGAACACATAAACTTAAAGTGTAAAAGTACAGTGAACACAACCATTTGTGTAAGAACAAAAGGTAAATTTTTTCTTACAGTGTGGTCTGAGAGACAGACTTTTAAATTACTCACACAATTTTAAAATGCATTGGTGTAGGTTTGCCTGATACTGGTCCAAATTTTGGATGAGCGACTATTAAAGAAAAAGATTTTGATTTTTTATCAGGCTATCTGAGAATGATAACCGACTTATTGAGCGGGTATTGGAGACTGAATGGATATTTAAATAGAATTTGAATGCCAACCGGCATTCAAAAATGCATCAGGTTAACTAAGTTGGTAGTGAAATTAGAGGCTGTATAACACATCCAAGAGTCGCAACACTACAACTTCTTAAAAAAAAAAAATAATAATCCTTCAAGTTCAAAAAGTCTCTTCACTTCTTTTACAAACTTCGCAGGCATTTTTAAGAAACTAGTTTCCATTGATCTAGAATAGAATGAATTCAAATTTTTTCAGCTTCATTTTTTTAAGTTTTCTTGATAAGCCCTGTTTTATGTGGCATGGTTCTACAATTCGTCTTAACTTTTTTCTTTTGTAAAACACTATTTACTTATACTTTTTTAGAAATATTGCGCGTTTTTGTTTTATTGCAAAATTCCTTTCAAATGCAAAAAAAAAAAAAAAATGTTGCTCTCGTTGTTACGTAACACTTGTAAGTGGAATTAAGTATAAAAATGCTTTAAAATCAAGAATTTCCCCTCTTCTAAAAAAATTTGAAAAAATACAAAAAAAAAATAAAAAATAGAAACACAATTCGCTTGACTAAAACCACAATTCCATTTTAAAAGTTGACCTAATTGGCAATATTTCAAGAACCACTAAAAATGCGAACTATTTACGTACAATACACAAACGTTGCATTGCTATAATCTCGACATTTTTTATTTCTTTTTGAAAACTTCTTTGTTTAAAGCGGGAAGTAAAATGTAATGAAGTGGGATATACATACTCGTACATAGTATAACAAAAAAGTCAAAATTAAAAAAAGTCTTCAATTGAATTGAGCTTTGAAGAAGTATAAAAAAGCTTCCAATACGCCACAAAAGTATATAACTAGCATGTGTAATACTAATGCTATGAATCCACTAAATGTTTTGAACTCAGTTTAAGACTTTAATGAGTATGTTAGAGTGCTGTATGTGAAAATTTTGCTAATTTATCGAGTATGTTAATAATAATGACTAATGTTTGTGTTTGTATGAGAGACTTAGTTTCATATGCAAATTTAAGTAAAAGGTACAGTAGCGATCATATAGGCGGAAGCTGAATAATATCACAACACTAAACCTAACTTGTTTGTTAGTCATTCTATTCAATATTCTACAACCTGGACTATTATTTCTTTCAGTAGTACATCGCAAACCACACTAACAGCTGAACCTAAATTTCAACGCTAAGCGTTGTTTATTTGTCAAAAAATCTCATCCCCATACAAATTTTGTGAAACAAACCGATTTAGCGTAGCGTCAACGCTTTGCAATTAAAAGACCCGATTTTGACAGCGCATTAGAAAGTGAAGTAAATAAGGGTAAAGTAATGATATTTTAGTTACTTTCATGTCAAATCTAGCGATTACTACCTATTTCACTCTAACGGGTGATTGTTAAACAATTTTGGTCTTGAAAATTGAAAAATATACACAAAATTTTCAAATGCGCATGAAATATTTATTTTACAGATTATTTCATGTAAATGTTACCAACGTGTGCGCTGTAGATGGTCCATCCTTGAGCTTCAATTTTAGCATACTTTTTCCAGTATTTTGGCATGTATCTCACCAATGGCAACTGTAACATTGTCTTCCAAGGCTGGAATAGTAAATGGATTGTCCCAATGGACTGCTTCAAAAAGTGAGTTTATTTGCTCATAAAAACTCGTCTCTTAATAGGTTCATGGTATCAGTTGTCGTGTGGAATGTTATACAGTCTGGCTGATGTTATATGTCAGCCAAGTCAAATTTTTCTATTTTATGACAAAAAAAAAAAAAAATCGGTAATCATCGTACGGTACCTTGCTCGATCAGATGCAAGGCTGGGATTACATGATTGTCGCAATGCAGTAATTATGGATAATCATACGGCAACAAAAAGTCAAAAATCTGCCAATATATATTGTGTTTTTGTGCTACAATCAAAGTGAACAATACTTAAATACATTTTTTAATATATTTTCTTAAAATAAATTGTCACAATTTTAATAGTTTGAGGCAATAGAGGACAATAAGAATTGTGTCATATTGGCGTATATGTGAAAGTCGTGTAACATTGCAATTTCCATCGTTCTTGTAGAAGAATAGTCCAATTATTTTATCGTCTCACAAACCGTAACAAATAGTGTATCTTTCAAGGTGCATTGGCTGCTTTTGAACTGCCTTTGGTTTTTTTTGACACCAATTTCAGCAATTCTGTTTGTGACGTACCCATTGAGCCGAAAATTAGCCTCGTCGCTAAAATAATATTTCGATCTTCATTTGAGTTTCCTAAGGCCCATTCATCGAGCAAATGACGTTCTGGTACATCACCTCACCAGGAAGAGTGATATTTACGTGAACAACTAATCTCATTTCGCTGTAATATCGATGTTTTGATGGAAAAATATATTTGAATACCCTACTGTTATTAAAAAGCATATTTGATCTCCTCAGTACAATGTCGAATTGCATTTTAAAGTACCGGTGCAGACATGAAAATTATGCTACATTTTTGCTGCAAGCTACGCGTTAGTATGTCAATTATATTTCACCTCTTCTGCGCAAAATACAAATATTTACAATAAAACGTGAAGATCAGTAAGAAAGATATGAAATAGTGAACGCATGGGTTACTACTGAATTTAGTCTGAACTCATATAAAGCGATAACATCTACAACAACTCTGAGGAAGCTAGAATTTATCAACCAAATGCAAGAATCTCAAACCTTATAATATAAATAAACAAAAATATACGTTCTGGACCTAAGTAGAAGATGCAATACACTCATGCCTTTTTATATGGCCTAGATATAGGTCGTAAATCGAAATGTCGTAAAACGTTTTACTTGGTTTTACTTGCCTTACACTTTTGCTTAAAAAAATGTGAATGCCCGATTTTCTAGCAGTATAACAAAATAAATTGTGCCGTAAATTGGAGGTCAAATTAGCGAAATGCCTTAAAACGAAAGGTCGTATAAAGAGGTATGAGTGTAATGATTAAAATTACCTTGAAGTTGGTAGAAGGAAACTCAATTGCCTTGAATATTTTTAACTAAGAAAACAATAATGAAACATGAGCCGTAACCGATTGTATTTTTAGACTTATTGAAAGAGACCTTCAATTCAACGCCGGTTCTGAACGGCAAATTCTTTAGAGAAGTTTTCCATAGTGGTAATACTTATAAACCTAGTAACTAGCTAATGTTGTGAGGTGATATAGCTGTTGACCTTGGATTGAACTAAGGACTTTGTGGTTGGCAGGCGGGTACCATACCTATCATACATAGCACAGCAGGACAAAAATGAAATAAAATTTATCAATAATATTTCATCTTTTTCTACTTAAAACTTTTGGTCCTTACTGTACTTTCAAATAACAAAAATGTAATTATGCTGCTATTGTTGCGTTAAGTACTTCATTGACATTCACGCTTAATGAAGATGAAGGTTTCCATTTTATTTTGTTCTTTTATTTTTTTGGCTTAATACATAATATCCAAATAACTTTGGATAAGTAAATGAAACCAAAACTGAATGCTAAAAAAGGTTTCCTGAGCAGAAAAGAAAATTATAATCCGCCAAGGTCGCTTAATAGGTTACTAGTCGTAAATATTACGAATACCTGACTTTCTTTAAATCTCAACACTCTGTAAGAAGTTTATAACTTTACCTCAATTACAGTTTAAATTGAAGTCACATAGCCAGCATGAAACAACGTTTCTAGGGCTCATTATTTTCCTGGTATATACATAAATACTAAAGGGTCCGCCAAATAATTTTTTTTTTCTTGAAAATGCTATAAAAAAATCTATTGAATATTTTTCAAATTTCCTTTTTTATTTGAAAGTACAATCCTTCCAGTTAATAATGGCTGCCTCGACTGGCCATGCAGTAGCCTACACGATCTGTCTAATTTTTAAGCACATTATCGCTTGTGCGTAGCTGTATTTCACCAATGGCTTCACGAATATTGTCCTTTAAAACGTCAGTTGTCTCTGGCTTGTTGGCGTAACACTTATCTTTGACGGCACCCCACAAATAATAGTCCAACGGTGTCAAATCGCAGCTCCGAGTGGCCATACGACATCAGCTCTGCGGCTGATAATGCGATCTTCAAAAACAGGTCGCAAAACATCGAGTGGAGTTTCGGCTGTGTGGCACGTAGCGCCGTTCTGTCGAAATCAAATATTGCTAATATCCTCCTCTTCAATTTTTGTGAACAAAAATTCGTTTAACATGGCCCGATAACGATCGCCATTGACTGTAACGGCCAATCCTTGCTCATTTTCGAAGAAAAATGGTCCAATTATGCCTCTGGACCAAAATACGCACCATACAGTGACTCGTCTTGGGTGTATCGGCTTTTCAATGTATGCGTGCGGGTTTTCTGTGCCACAAATGCGACAATTTTGCTTGTTTACATATTCGCCAAGATCTAAATGTGATTCATCTAAAAAGATGATTTTTTTCTTTTTATCATTCTGCAACATTACCATGATTTTTAAAGTAATGTCGCAATATTTCCCAGACAATATTTCCACAACCATATTCGTTCAGCGTAAGGATAAAACTAATTATCTGTCAAATCAGACATGAGCTAAGTGTTACCATTCACGAAATAAGCACTAGTTGAAAAACAAAAACGTAAGATGGCGGACCCGATACAAGAAATTTGGTCGAAAATGAGTACTAGAAGTCATTATAATTTATTTAAAAGACATGGGTCATGGGAGATTAAAAGTCACACTATCTACGGCCGAGAGGATAACACAAAGTCACTAATAATGTGAAGATCGAAAACCCTTACGGAAGTACAAAACATTATGCCGCAAACAATATTTGGCGATTGTAGATGAGAATTTCTTTTACATACGAATATCATAACTTACTGCTGAACAAGGTAATATGATTCATTTAATTTTTAAATAAAATCTAAAAAAGAAATAAATACTGGCCCTATTGCCATTAACACGGCACTTTCTCATGGCTAAAAATAAAACATCAAAAGCCAAAAAGAGGCAAAAACTAACACAACATTTTTGCATTAACAATATTTGTAGAAAAAAGAAGGACTATTGGAGCCAAATATAAATGATAATACAAATAAAGGCGTCTAAATGGAGATAATGTTTTTACATTATTACACAACTATACATACATACATACATACTAATGCTTACAAATAAAATTAAAACCCAAAAAAAAAAAATAATGAAAACTAGTACTTTGAGTTTCTTATCTAAAACTCCGTCTGCACAAATGCGGAGCACAAATACTGCATTATTTTTTTGTGTTTCATTGATATTCTTTGTAATTTTATTTGTATTTGGAATTAGAATGAACAAAATTGCTAAAATGAATAACTTTTTCTTGTATCCATAATATTATTCTTTTTTATCTTAAATCTTGTATAAACAAAAAGATGAATAGATAAATATTTTCCTTAAGAAATTTCTCATTATGCAGCAAAATTTTTTTTAAGGGAAAAGTGAAACAAAATCTTGGCTTAAAATTGGGTAACTATTCAAATTTCTTAAATGGAAACAATTTTAGTTTTTTTTATGAGTGTGTGTGTTTTATTCGAATATAAATTTTATTACAATTTAATAAAATTTGATTAAGAATTTTAAATAATATTTTACTTTGTTTCATAGAAAAAACATTTTTCGATATATCGGGTGAGCCATCTATCGGTTTAAATTTGAACCAGCGCTTATTTTGAATCTGGCAATACTTATGTCATTCTATGCTGTCACAAAATTCAGTATATTATCTCCACTGAACGAAATGATTCAATTTGCGCTTGAGCAATGTTGGGAATTATTGGAAATTTATTTCCAAAGCAAAAACAATTGGTCGGATTTTGCAAAAAAAAAAAAAAAATTTTTAAATGCAAAAATCATCTTTTCGGGTGAAGCTAATTTTCATCGTGGTGGGTACGCTAATAAGCAAAATTGCTCTATTTGGGGCTCAGAAAACCCAAAAGTTGTCTTACACCCATTACGAGTAACCTTTTGCTGCGGCCTGTGGAACGGAGGCATCAATGGGCCATATTTCTTTGAAAATGTGGACGGCGCAACCGTTACAGTCAATGGAGACGGTTTTTTAGTACCCGCTCTTAATGGTATTGGTGTGAATGATGTTTGGTTTCTAAAGAATGGTGCAATTTGTCACACAACTCATGCTATAATTGATTTTTTGCGTCAAACGTTTGATGGCCGTTTAATTAGCCGAAATGGTGATGTCAGTTGGCTGCCAAGAATTTCTGTGGAGCCCCGCTAAGGACAAATATTATGCTGACGAATCAGTGACAATTGAGCATTTGAAGGCCACTGCCGAGATCCGACCTCATACACTCGAAAAATTTTCAAAAAATTTATCCAATTGAATGGGGTACTGAGAAGCTAGCCGCGTATGTACGAAATAATATTTCTTTTCTAACCGGAACAACTGTACTTCACAACAAAATAATAAATTTGGCAAAATTTCAAACCGTTATTGTTTTATTGCATTTTTAAATGTAAGCTTTTAAATGGCCCACCCGATAGTTTGTCCCATTAATTACATGTACCGCCTGTACTAACTCCATATTGCAAATGCTAATGGTAAACAAAATTTCAGGGCGATCGATCCTAAAAAATCACTAAGAAAAAGTATAAATATAGTTGGGATTGAATATATCTTTTACTTTGCTAGTAAATGAGGATTTTTTTGCGATCGAACGGATTTTTTTTTCATCAAGATCTACAATTTTTCTATGGGGTTCCGACTAATGAAATACTACATATATTTAAAAACAAAATTTTAAAAGAGTGTGGCATCTATTTACATTAAGAGAATAATGGACTTGATATTATTTAAACTGCAACAATCTTGCAGGACACTGACTCATGGGACCTATTGTGCCCCTTTCGGTTTACAGTTCGTTAAGCAGATCTGCTACCAACAGCAGATCTGAAACCATAATGGTGGATATGTTTTCCAATGAAACCGTAAGTCTCCCTAAACATTTCCATCTAAACCTATCAAGAAACGCCACATTCATAAAATATGTGTTCCTCTCTCACTAGTGCACAACATCCACATTTGTGGTAGTCATCCGAATGTTGTTGATATATTGCCCATTGACTTTGATTCCAATGTTGAAATCATTCAGTGCGTCTTAGAATATGAATTCCGAGTAAATATTAAAAAGCAGAGGGGATAGAATACATCCTTGACGAACGCCTCTATTGATGTAAACAGTCTCTGTTATGAAATTTTGCAATATAACGATTTGATGCAATTGATTTCATTGCTGTCTATATTAATAAATCTAAAAATATCTATTAATTTGTCATGTTGAACTCTATCGAAAGCTTTTTCATAGTCTATAAATCAGTGACGTTCATCCATATTGCTCATATTACAAAGTTCTTCGGCTGTTTATTTATTCTCTTCGTGAATATTACGACCAGGGTTGCTAAAAGAAAAAAAATCTACCAAAAATTTTCCTGAAATGTGCCAAAATCAACTATATCGCTAGCCTTTTTTACACACAGTATACATATATTGATATTGCTTTTATAATTCATAAAAAAATTGTTTTTGTTTTATTTTTCTATAAAAAACTTAAGAAATTGAAAAAAGTTAACAATGCTAGAAAGTCTTGTACAAAAGAGATTTCATACGCTCTGTTTACATTATTTCAAACGGCAACCACAATTAAAACAAAAAATATGTGTGTGAGACACAAAAATATTTCAGTGGCTTGTTAGGCGTCAACGAAAAAGGAGTGTAGCGCATGTTTTTTTGGTTTTGTTTTAATTTCAAGAGATTTTGAAAAGAGCCAAACTTTTGATTTCTACACTGTGAAGTGTTAATAATAAGGTACATAAATTTATGCATGTTTGTACTATGTATGAATACCTATTTTTTTACAGCGTTTTAATTTCAGTGTATTTATCATTTTAAGTGTTTCTCTCTTTTTGCGCACCACTGCTAAAAAGCAAAGGGAGTCATCTATTCGTATATCCTTGCAATTTTGAAGTAGCACCTGAATGCTAAACAAAGCTTCCCGAGTGTCCATAGCTTTTCTGAAACCGAATTGTGTTCTGCCCATAAACACTTCGCATTTTTTGTATATACGTTGGTGTATAATTTTTAAAAATATTTTCGGTATATGGACCATCAAACTTATTCTTATCTTATAGCTCGTCACTATTCTTTTTCGGCAGTGCTATAAATGTGGACTTAAGCCATTTTTCTGGATAAACTCCTGTGTTGTATACATGGTTGAGAACTGTTTCCCATAATTTCAATACCTTATCATCTAAAAGTTTTAGTATTTCGGATGGTAGTGCGTCGTAACCTACTACTTTATTATTTTTTGACAGGTTAATTGCCTTAACAATTTCCCCCTTTGTTATTGTAGAACCTTCCAACATAGGCATTTCTGAACAGACCTAACATCATCTGAAAATAAGTTTTTAATATATTGGGTCCATATTTCCTTTTTATCAGACGTTTCTAGAAAAATTTCGTTTAAATCATTCACCACAATAAATTTAAGTATTTAGGCCTACAAATTTACTCAGTAGAACGAATGGTAAAATAATCGAGCACATTATCGTAGGCGCTCAGCTCTTCTGTTACTCTTCTTTGCACAAAATGACCGCAATCGACCACATGATATCCACCGGTTTTCCTGTAGGCTGCACTTCCTCTAACCTAACATATCTACTTAATGAATATTTAAAGTTTTTTCAAAAATTTCATGAGGATTACAAATAATTTTAAACAAAAATAAATTTTTAAATACAATGCTTTGAACAAATTATTTCGCATTTATTTTGGAAATAAAAAAAAAAACGCTTTTAATTTTAATTGGTCTCAAGTGGAAGATTTTTCAGCTCAGATAAATTGTGTCATAAATTTAAAACCCGTAGAATGGTAAAAATTATGAAACACAAATGCTGAAATTTTAAAAAGGTGAAAATATTCACACTCTCTTTGCAAAGTTATCATTGCCTAGCAATCAAACCAATATGGCCTAAATAAACAACCTCGTATTTTTATTTGTATTTGTTCAACTACCTTGACTTCGTTGAGTGGTGTGTGCGGAATTTTGTGCATGAATTTGTTAATGAGTTTATTAACTTTGTGCGGCATCTGATACTAATGAAATTGACCTCCAACAGTGTTGGTGTAGACTCAAGTACTTAAAGGAAACTCCACAGTTTCATTTTCGTTTTTTCTACAACAATATAAAGAGTAAATGGCTTCATTCGCTTACAATTATAGTTGCACATTGCCACGGGTTTAGCCAAAAATGGTTAAAGTTGATGTAGAAAATTTTATTTTCTCTTTAACATTTTATGAAACTACGACACTATGAGCAAAGCCAAAAAGTACGAGTGTAGCGAAAGATTATATTTAAAATTCACATTTCTGGGAAATTATATGTTTTTTCCACACAAATACTGTTGCAGGTAGAGATTTTGTTTACTTTGTGGAGTAATTGAAGTTAAAATTCGTGTTTTTAACAACTCCGAATACAAAGAAAGAGAATAAAAGATATTTTATTACAATCATTACTGTCAAACAGTAATTTCCTTTACTTGGAAATATATCATATACAGAGGAATTCTTTCATTGTTAATAATACCTTAAACCATACACAGGAGATTATGTAAAGGGTGCGCCATCTAACGTTCTTTTTCAACTAGTGCTTATTTCGTGAATGGTAACACTTAGCTCATGCCTGATTTGACAGATAATTAATTTTATCCTTTCGCTGAACGAATATGGTTGTGTATACGCTTGAACAACGCTGGGAACCTTGGCCTGCGATCGACTTACAGAAGATGCCGAATTTGCCAAAAAAATCATCTTTTCAGATGAAGCGGGTATGTAAACAAGCAAAATTGTCGCATTTGGGGCACATAAAACCCGCACGCATACATTGAAAAGCCGATACACCCAAGACGAGTCACTGTTTGGTGCGGATTTTGGTCCAGGCCATTTCTATTCGAAAATGAGCAAGTAGTGGCCGTTACAGTCAATGGCGATCGTTATCGGGCCATGTTGAACGAATTTTTGTTCACAAAAATTGAAGAGAAGGAATTAGCAACATCTAATTTCAACAGGACGGTGCTACGTGCCACACAGCCGAAGCTACACTCGATATTTTGCGCCCTGTTTTTGAAGATCGCATTATCAGCCGCAGAGCTGATGTCGTTGGGCGACCTCGGAGTTGCGATTTGACATCCTATATATCGCCATAAAAATTCCTTCCAGTGGTGTCTATTTGAAGTTAACGCTTTAAGATCGCTTCAAGTGGTCTTATGGGAGGCAGCTTCTTACTTTACCTCTCTCATACCAGTATGGTTTTGTTTAATCTTCCAAATCTCCAACTCCCCTATGGATTTCATTCTATGGCTAACTTCGTTATGCCATCTCCCGATTTTTGCATGGTGTACAAAGTCCATCTTCATTTCTTTCGCATAATTTTATTTTTTATTGCAACTGAATGTATTTTTTGCCATAAAGAATTTTAAGATATCGTGCCTGTCTAGAATATTTTCAAAGTGCAACCAGTGCTTGATAAATGCCTGCTTCGTTTCATGACTTACACGCATACAAAAGTGTTTAATTTACACAAGATGTTATGCCATTGGATCTCTGTTTTGTTAGGAGAATCAGGGTTGAATTCCCGGACTGAGATCGTTGGTCTAATTGGATCTTAATTCGGAGCAAGTTCGATCTGAGCTGGTATATAAATGGCTCAAAAATTAATGTCTGTCTAGGTGATAGTGTTCATGGACCCAACCGAAACTCGTCGCCACACAGCGGTCTTTCGGACTGAGATCATGGCCATTGCTATAAGTGTGGAGATTAACATGGGCAGTGGGGTCAAGGGTTTTTTTCCGTTACTCCTCTTGGAAACATATGACTTCCACAACACATCTGCATTTAATTCGGTTTATGGCTGTTGACTTTGCCACAAGCTTTTGTCGAAATACTATTACATCCGGAAATATTGGACCATAAGCCTTCAAAATCGATGGTGGTCAGAATGTTATTGTCAATGGTGAACGGTATAGGGACATGATTAAAAATTTTTTCTTTTCTAACACGAGAAATCCACATGCTACACAGCGTGCGCTACAATTGATTTACCCATAGGAACTTTTTATAAACGGCTTTTTTTCCCGTTATTCCTCTTGGGAGCATATGACTTCCACAACACATCTGCATTTAACTTGGTTTACTGCTGTTGACTTTGCTTCCTCCCATGTTAGGTTGTTCTGTCTCAGTTATTGGATAATTGTGTGTCTCCAGGTTTTTTTTGTCGACCACGATATCTTGAGCCTTGAGGATTCCACTCGAGTGACATTCTGGTGATACTCTCTGGACTTTTTCGGATGGTGTGACCGATCCATTCCCATTTTCTTTTTCTTATCTTTTTCAGTATGGGTTCCTCATTAGTCATGCTCTACAGTTCTGTGTTACTTATGGTGTTAGGCCCGAATATTCTGCATATGCTTTTGAGGCACTTGTTAATGAAAACCTGGAGTTTTTGAGTGACGTTATTCGATACAAGCCAGGTATCACCGCCATAGAGTAGTACTGATTTAACACATGAGTTGAATATTTTGAGCTTAGTCCGTCTGGATCAATGTGAGCTTCTCCATACTGACTGCGGTCATTCAAATGCCACTCTCGCTTTATTGATCCTGTTACCTATGTCTGTTTCTGCGCCACCATTTGTAGTCTTTGTACTTCCTAGATAGCAGAACTATCTACATACTTGACTGGTTGATCCTGTAGCATGATGTTTTCCGTGCTCGTATTGTTTATTCCCATGGCCATATTGGAAATCTTATGCGAAGGTAGACAAATATCATCTGCATAGTTCAAGTCTCCGATTTGGCGTGAGAGACTCCATGTTATCCCTCTTCTTTTTGAACAGACTTTGATCCTTATGTCATCCAGCACTATGGTTAATAGCTGAGGTAATATTTGGCATCCTTGGTCAACTCCAGCATTGGTGTGAAATGGTTGGCTGATATTCCCGTTGTGAAGAACTAAGAGTTCTGCATCGCTCTGATTATTCGAATTATTTTTTGGGGTACTCCTTTTGTTTTTAGTACTTTCAATATTGCCGTTCGTCTGATGGTATCAAACGTTTTCTTGAAATAAACGAATAGTAGATGCAGAGTTGTACGCCATTCTACAGACTGTTCAATGATTATTCGTAAAGTGTTGGCCTGATCTACGCAGCTTCTATTCGGTCTGAAGCCAGCGACTTCGTCTTGCAGTATGTTGTCGATTCTGCTCTGAAGCCTCCCCTGTATTATGACTGCAATTATCTTATATATGGTGTTAAGTAGAGTAGTTCCTCTCCAATTATTACAGTCTTTTAAGTCGCCACTTTTTCTTAACTTAACAATGATGCTCTTCTCCCACGTAGGAGGTAGCCTCTTTTCCTCCCATACTGATATGATGTAAGGCCGAAGAAGTTCAGCTGTGGTTTGGATGTTAACCCGTGTAATTGCACTGGTAGTCCATCTTCGCCTGCCGCCTTATTATTTTTAAATGTACCAATCGCCTCTTTTATCTTATTCGGATTGGGAGGGTTGCATGGTATTCCTAGACTGTTTTCCTCATCTCTGTTCTCAACCTTTCGCTGTCGTCAGTAGTGTTTGTGACGTTACATATATCATTGAAATGCTCTCTCCATCTCTGTGTTTGTGCATCAGTTTTCGTTATTAATGTACCATTTCGATCAGCAACAGCTTAGTTTCTAGGGACCAAGGCTAAGATCATTAATAAATTCTCTGCTATCTGAGCTACCTTAGACTGTCAAATATTGCTTTTAAGCGTTGCAAAAGCTTTCGCTTGGAAATAGGGACCAGTTGTTTTAAGTACCATCTGTAGATAGTAATGAAATGGCGGATACATTGCCCAGGAAATTTTCCATGATACCCTATATAGATCCGGAACCTTTTTGTGCAGCACCACTTACTGCATTCCCGAATCCAGTCAAGAATTTCTAAGTTGCCAAATGCTTGGAACACTGAAATGCTTAAAGGGAACTTCGCCACTCTAATGCGGTGATCAGTCCGCATTTTGGGCATCGGTCTGAGGTTTTCAAGTGTGGCAGCCGGACTTGAAATTCCTAAGTGGTTCTTGATAGGTTTGTGAGACTTATTGTCATATTAGAAGACATAGCCATATTTGTGGTTTCAGATCAGCTGGTATTAATTAAGAAGGCAGTAGATCTGTTGAACAACTATAGTCAGAAAGGGACACAATAGATCAGGTCAGGAGAATAATAGTAATAATACAAGTGTGTAAGATATTAGTTGCGATTTGTAGAGGTCGCAACATTGGCTTAACCGGACAAAAGATTGGTTGCTTATGGTATTAGCAAAAGGACGAGGCAATCTCCAAATGTGTATTTACAATATAAGGCCTTTCTGTATAACTTTCGTTAATTCTTGTAATTTTTCATTGGGCTATGTTTACTTCCGAAACCGCTCTGTAAGTCTTTCTCTCTATGCAGGATGAAATATTTAAAGAAAAACTATTACATTTTCTAAAAAATCACCAATCAAGTGACCTCATGTCGCGTTAATTACTTATAAAGATTTGAGCTGCAATATGTCGTTGAAAATACATTTTCTACATTAACATTTAGGTTTATTGTTTAATAATTTGGAGGCCGTCAGCGATGAACAGGCAAGTGGGATTCACGAATGCTGGCGAACTATTCCTGAACAATACAAAGGGACATCTCTGAAGCAAATACAGACAAAACTCATAAGTTACATTGACGTGAAGATAGAATTATAATGAAATAATGTAATTTTGTTGATCAAAACAGATTTTATAACATTTAGTAAAATCAAACAAAACAAAAAAATTGTTTAGTATTAAAAACATTCTACCAGACGTGTCACAGAATTCCGATTGAAAGTTAAATAAATTCCGTAATAAGATTCTACAGAAAACGTAAAATGAAAATTTTCTCGAAATGAAACCACTTTTAAAATTCAAAGTGATTTCATTTCGAAAAATGTTTTTATAATTTTTGTCTTATAATTTTTGAAAAATTTTAAAGTCTATTTCTCAGCAGCGTTGCCAAATGTGTGGATTTATCTGCATTTTTCAGGTTTTTTAGCCTTAAGCAGTTTTGAAGTTTTTGGTTTAAAAAATAAGTTTTTCTGTATGGTGTGCAGATTTTACAGTTTTTAACATTTTAGTTTTTGACTTTTAATTTTTTGTATTTTAATCACAATTTGTGAAGTTAATATTTTACCACATAGCTGTGGTGAGTTTATTCGTAACTTTTTTAATGCGACAATGTAATTATGTATCTCTTATATCACCACTGATCACAAAGAAAGATAAAATTCATACACTGTGTGATGCCCAACAACAAGGAATATGCTCATATCGCCAACACAAGGTTTTATTAATTGTGTTTGAATTTTGCTTCAGGCCATTATGTTCTACTGCAATTTTCTTTTATTTCAATTTGTTTTAAAGGTTTTGTATTCTTTTTTTCTATGGTTTTGATGTTTTTGATTTAGTTTGTCGCTTAAAATATTTTCTCTTTAAAACATTTATTTAGTAATGCAAGAGTGAAGAGACGAAATGATGAACGATTGCTTGTAAGACATTTAACTTGTGCTGCGCAACCTTCTATTACATACTACTCAAGTACATACGTATGAGTGATATGATGCACATCTGCTTTACTAACAACGCTCATACATAAGTACTTATGTAGAGATGCGAGTCCACTGTTATGTCACAAAATGTACATTTCTTAATATTCTAAGATATCTAAGATTAATAGAAATTTTAGCTTTACCTTAACGTAAATTTTTAGTTTATTCAGT
Source organism: Wohlfahrtia magnifica (assembly GCA_023159175.1). Classification (NCBI taxonomy): domain Eukaryota; kingdom Metazoa; phylum Arthropoda; class Insecta; order Diptera; family Sarcophagidae; genus Wohlfahrtia; species Wohlfahrtia magnifica. Next base: position 1,424,064 of record JAKWBJ010000148.1, on the reverse strand, counting down.
AAACTAAACCGTTTTTAAGTTACGCCAATATATGTCGTACAATCTTCTTTTTCTCAAAATAAAGGTATATCTCGGAAACAAGAGCTAACCTAAAGAAACTGTTAGAACCATTGGACTTACCGTACTCGAATTCTGTTTATCCGCTGGCTGACCTGATTGTCGGAAAAAAGCGTCAAATTCGAGCACAGTATCATTTTGTCATTCTTTATACGAATAAAAAAATTATCGGGTATGTTCTGTAAACCGAAATCGGGTGAGGCTGAAATCGAATGAAACTTCAAATTCTTATCATTTTGAAATCAGAAAATTAATTACCTTTTTTCTTTGATTACCGAAAAATTAAAATGAATGACGCATTTATGTAGACTTTTTTTAACTGTTTTAAGTATGTGCAGTTTTGTTAGTTTTATTTTTTTTAAATTTGCAGTTTTGCTAAAAAACATTATGGCAACACTGCTTCTCAAACAAAATTTGTGATATATGAAGGAAAACTGTTATAAATATATTACATTTTGCTTTATTTTCACTAAAAAGTAATTTTAAAACTTTTTTTGTATTAAAGAAAAGCAAAATCTAATGGAATTGTAAATACGAAATCAAAACCATTTTAATCGGAATGTTTGGGAGCCATATATCACAATGGGCCCAACTTTTGGTCTAAGTGAGACCTTATCCTTCAAAAAGGGCCCACCTTAAAACATTATATTTTTACTTTCATTATCCTTGTTCTAAGCCTAACTGGACAAATTTTTTCTTGTTACATGCACAAATCGTTTTTTTTTTTTTTTTTTTTTGTTGACCAGTGTAATCAATCATAAAAATACTTTTCTACTTACAAGTAAAGTTTTTAAGCTATTTGCTATATTTCTTATTTTTTGTTACTAATTTACAAGGAACATGTATTCAGTAGAGTCTTTTGTCTAATGCCCCGCAAAGAAATAAAACCATACATTAATTTAGGCAGCCTCGTCAATCTTAGCACAGCTACCAACACCAGATATAAATTTTTTTTTTAATGTTTTGTGATTATTTGTGTTTTTTTGCTTTCTTTAACTTAAAACATAACCTAGAAATTAGTACAAATAAATGAAAAAGAACATAAAACTTTTACATTTCGATGTATATTTACATGTCATTTCTCACGTACATGTTGTATGATTTGTGTAAGCTTAGGTTGCTATCGTCGTTTTTTTAATGGCCATAAAGTTGTGCAGGCATTTATTTTTTCTCAAAAACTAATAAAATAAATTAATATAAAGAAACTTTTTTTCTTCGTTTTATAGCCACATTTTCTTGAAAAATAATTAGAAATTTTGATGGATTTTCCTTAGACAGGGAAGTGTAGAGACAATCGTAAGTGACCAACATGTTGGGCCACCTCATTTACTAATTCAGTCCTCGAATGCTTTAAATATTAAAGTTTAATATTAAGCAAGTGTTTTAAAGAAAATTTAATAAAATTTATTTAAAAAATAAGTAGAAGAGTTTTTGCTCAATCTTGGCTTTTCTCATCCTTTCATTTCAATTAACTTACTAAGATTTGGATTAAAAATCGATACGGGATTCTACGTAAGTTTACAGAAATGTTTTTAACATTTTTTTTTCTATTGAAGTAAGTCATCATCAATACAAACTTAGTAGCAATTAAACACATCACGTGTCATCTTATCACATTCTTGTATGTTAAATAAATTAATCCCAAAGTTATGAAACAAATAATAGGATTATGTCACATATACGTCAATTGCTATTAGAAATATAGAAATACAATATTAGCTAAATAGTTATTTATCGTCACTGAAATTAATGAACAAAAAATACAGTATGTCAAGTATGAGTTTACACATATAAAAATAATAAGCTTTTTTACATTTAATTGGCAATTTATTCCGTATCTTCCAGGGATTATGGCTAAGCATATACCAGTTTATTGGAAATTAAGAGAAAAAATACAACAAAAACAAATATTACATAACATTTTTAGTGTCAAATAACTCTTTACACATCTATTATTTTTACTCAGTTTAGCATTTATTTGAAGCTCAAATATGTTTTGCCCTTATGTTTGGAGTTCGTTATTGTTTTCTGTAATGTTTTAAATAAGTTGATGATAATTTCAATTTTACAAAATCAAAGATGACATGAAAAATTTTATCTTGCAACGTCATTCAGGGTATAACCAAGTTAATAGAAATGCTTTCAGTGGCGAGAAAAACAATCTACAATGAACACAATTAAGCTGAAATAAGCGGATGTTTGAAGTTAAAGAGGGGAAATGGTCTTAAGATCACAATAAGTAAACATACACAGCGTATTATTATTACAATAACCGCACATAACCCTCAAATTTCCACAGAAACACTTGTAAAAAAGTTTGAAGAGTAGTGTGGTATTGTTGTTTGGCATTAAAGGGTTCGGTAGGCACTTTCAAAATATAAATAATAATTAATAAATAATTATTATCTGCAGCAAACATAAGAAAGCGTTTTCTCATTGCCATTATGCACGTTTAACAACCGTCTGACTGTTGGGATAATGTTGTATTTTTGCTGAAACTATAATGGTGTGGTATTACAACGATGGGCCTACAAGCGTATGGAGAAACACCTCAACATCGCTAGAAAAGAACATAATCAAAAATGTCAGCATTGGTTTAGTGGTTTGTCTCAAGGGAAAGCGTAGCAGACTTTGCTTTTATAAAATCAACAATGAATGCACGGCAATACCAAGACGTTTTAAAGAATCGTTTGAAAAGCAGCACTAAGGAATTTGGGTTCCTTAGGGACAAAAATCTACAACTGAAATTTTATCAGAACAGCGATTCTAAAGTTAATTCGCATGTAGTTCGAATGTGGCTCCATTATAACTGCGGAAACTTTAAAGGCACTTCTGCACAAGCCCATAACTTGAACCCTATTAAAATTTGTTGGTATTTTGCAAAAAAAGTGGTTAAAGCCGATCAGAGAATATTATAGCACTTAAACTGCAATAATAGAAGAGTGACAGAATATACCGGCAGATTATGGTTAAAAAAAAGTTGGTTAATTGGTTGGAAAAGCTACTACAACGTGTAATAAACGTAAAAGGTCATACACAATATCCGAAAAATGTTTTTATTATCTGCCAAATATAATGTAAACACCTTTTCTAATTTTCGTGTAAAGAGTTAGTTAACAATACAAAATGTGAGCGAAATTTATTTCTGATAAATTTCGGAGGTCTTTTGAATTGCCGTTCTCTTAATATTTACTTACGATTTTAGAGGATATGTATGAAGGTTATGAAGGTTAGGAAGCAAAAAGAGCTATATTATTGGTGATAAAGTTGTAAGAACTTAATTATTTTCAATGTGTAAATTCATTCCTGACATACTGTATTTATAGTTTATGTGTCATAAGCTATTTAACTTTTATTGCTGGGTATTGAACTGAAAAAGAAAATAAAATAAATAAGTTCAGGGCCATAAATGCCATAAACATTTAATAAAAAAAATTAGAATAATAAGTAAATATTATTGTAAGAAAGCTTTTTCCCATTACTTATCTTAGAAGCACAGGGCTTTCAAAAAGCCTCTCCATTTTACACGATTTGCTGTCGTTGTTTTTGTATCTTTCTATGTAAGATTATTTTGCCTTAATTCTTAGATAATTGTTTTTTAGTCAATTATTTTTTTTATATATAAGACCACCATCCATGGGATGGCCCCTACTCATACAGTGCATTGTGTTGGTACTAGGAAAATAGGTTATTGGAAGGAGGACAGAGGGAGTAGTGTTTATGGACATTAGATTTAAATTTACTCATGTCGTAAGTGGCAGGAAATACTTTCGCTGGAAGATTATTCCACAACCGAACAGTGCGACCAAAGAACGAATCTCCTTACAATGCGTTGTTCGACTTACTGGACAAACTACGAAAAATACGAGTCCTACGTAAAAATATATGATTAGGAATTAATTCCTTAATTTCGTTAGAATACATTCCGTTATAGTACCAATAGAACAACGAAACATACACCACATTGCGACCGTGCTCCAATGAATCGATAGAGTTGGCTACCATATCGTCAGTGATGAGCATCTTCGCCTTCTCCTGTACGCGGTCGAGAAGCTCCAAAATATACTTTGGAGCACCGACCCACACATGAGAGTTGTACTCTATTTTGGGTCGGATATAGGGATTGTAAATATTAAGGAGATCAGATGAAGTGAAGTATTTCTTGCAGCGTGTCAAAAAACCAAGGCAAAATATCCACATTACCCATTGACACAGATGACAGCACACCACCACGTCTGTGTGTTAAAAAACAATATTGAGTCTTACGTGCATTAAAGTCGACCCTGTTCGCACGACCCCAATCGGAGACCTTCACCAGGTCACTTCTGAATATGTCGTTTATAGTCAGCCTTCTTGCCCCAACCTCCAAAAGATTCGGTCTACGATCAAAAGAATATGAGTGACTAATGTTGCTGACATCCGCAAAAGAGTAGACAGGATTGGAAGTGAGAAGAAGAAAGTCGTTAAGAATTATTAGAAACAGAGTAGGAGAAAGAACAGAGCCTTGCGGTACCCGTGAGTTTACCCTGAACTCGTCGGATGAGACCCCATCTATAACCACTTTTATAGAGCGATCTCTGAGAAAACTCGATATAAATCGAGAGAAGTGACTACCGACACCAAACGCATTTCGAAATGAGAGCCTCATGCCAAACTCTCTCAAACGCCCCTGAGATATCCAGAGCCACAACCTTACTCTCGCCAAAACCATGAATGGACTTGTTCCACTTCTCCGAGAGCAACGCCAGCAGGTCACCAGTAGAACGGCCCTTTCGAAACCCGTACTAACGATCGCTAAGTAAATCGTTGGACTCCAGATATCCCACAAGGTGGTGATTAATCATACTCTCCATAACATTGGAGAGTGCGGAACAAACTGTTATTTGACTGTAATTCTCAGGGTTACTAGTCTCACCCTTTTTGGGGATTGGCGTTACATTAGCAACCTTCCAGCAAGACGAAAAAATACCGGTGCGAATGGACGCGCAATCGTCGAAGAGCACTGCTCCAGGACCAGTGCTGGTATGCCATCCGGTCCAGAAGACTTGTAAACGTTGAGATTTGGTTCCTTATTATGGTTCTTTGATCTTTGGAGATTCCATTTAAATGTCGTCCTTGTCATACTGTGGGGATTTTTCCTTAAGGTATGGCCATTCCACCTGCATTTTCTCTGTCTTATCTCCTTTCATTTATTAAGCTCCGTAGTTATACATATGTTCTTATGGTTGGGCCAGAATAGCTTGCATATCTTTATCAATGCAATGCTTATAGTTTTAAAATTAAAATCATTAGAAAAATATTAGTAACGAAAATGTTGGATTGAATAATATCAGTTCACTCAAAAAGCCCGTAGGTTGGTACATAGATGGCGTTACTAGAATTTTGTCCATATAATTTGTATTCAAAGTTGTTTATACGATAATACTTTACGTACGTAAAATCAGAGAGAAATTATTATAAAATTCCATCCGTATTTTAAAAATGACAGTAAAAATCACACGACAGCTTATGTAAACGTAAAACAAGATACGTAAAAAACCTTAACAAAGTATGATGAAAGCAGCTGTTTTATAAGAGACCAGTAATAGTTGGAGCGGAAAAATTTGCTTTTTTCTTTGTTTATAGTATTTGTTTACATAAAAATACACCCCTGATCTAATGAAGTGTGAGGGTTTTTAAGAAATTTAAAAAAACGAAACCAAATTTTCATCAGTATTTTCTCTCAATGTTGCAAGCTCTCATTACATAATGAGTTTACACATTTCTATCTGCTCTCTTCTACACAAATACTTGAATTGTATTACCGTGTAAGCTCCCCTCTAGTGCTAACTAGAGTATCCAATTATTTAACTTTTACTTTTGTTCGAGTAAGAAATCAATTGAATTTAAACTTCTAAAATTGCTTAGCTGTGGTACTCGTATATACATATAATGAGTTCTTGTGCTGATCTTTTAACAAAATTTGCTAAAAAGTCATTTTTTTAATTGAAATCCGTTGATTTATGCAATTGTTCTGAGTATGAGTCTTATTGATTTTGATTCAAAGCTATTACTTAAATCGTATAAGCTTTGGTTTGCCTTCTAGGCCTGTTGTGCATGAATTATTGCTGTAGTGTTTTGATTAGACAGCTAAGACCGACTATAATTTGCTTTCTAATTTTTAGAAATCGCTTTTTTAAATGAATTATTTGAGTTTCGTTATAAACAGAAATAAAGGTTGCGTTTATTTGTGCGTAAACATAAATATTTAAATAGAAATCAGAGTTCAATTTGGCTATTAAATCAATTCGTTAAAAAACACATATTGTTGCCAGCTCGATATTTAATCTATTAAAAGATTTAATTTTTTTTTTTATTCTTTTGCCAGTAGTTTTTGAAATTATGAAAAATGATGAACAACTAAGATCTATAGATCAGTACACATTAGGATTGCTGCATTTGAGAGGAAGCAACTTACCATTAATTATAAAAATCAATACAACTTTTTATAATAGGGACGAATGTAATGTGACGGCGTGGTGTAATGGTTAAAACCCATCTTCTCTAACCTCAAAAACAAGGTAACATAAATACTAACATCGTTGGATAAAGAAAGATGTACGAATAAAGGATAAGCCGAATACTCCACCACTACACCAAATACATAAAAGTAGGCAACGACAGATGTCAGGTACATCATCCTAGAAATTGCTATAGTGGACCATTCACCAGCTTTGCTGGAAAACGAGAGCCAACTAAAAAGAAACAGAAACAAGACCAATTAAAATGCTTTGTAAAAGCCATATGCTCCTTAACACTAGAAAGGTGGAGAGGGATCATCTGACCCATTTTTATATCTGTCTGCCAATATTTTCTTTAGTAATGATTTTTCCAAGCAAAGTATCAATTTTAGTTGAAAGCATTCCTATTCTATTAAACGTGCTCCACACGCAAATAAATAGTACAACGGCCGAGAAAGACGAATATCCATTTAACCCATTTGTATATTTGGCCGTCAATACTTCATTTTTCAGTAATATTTCTGAATTTGTTTTTTGTTACAAAATCCCCAATCCAGCAGCTGTGTTAATGAGCATGTATATGTCTTGTATTACGGTTGCTGGAAGAAACAAATGGCCCCAAAAAACTTCCCTTATATTTTTGATTTTATTCCGACTTCGAGCAGTTTGGTTGTTTTCGAGTAAAAGTTTTAGCTGCCAAAAATGCAGTGACAGATTGCTTTACGTATAAATAAGCTATCAATCGAACCTGGAACATTGACTTTCTAAGAATTTGATTTACAAAATCTTTCCTAAAGAACCAAATATAGATTTTCCTATAAAACTCTCTTCCTTTTCCACTTGCAAATTTTTGAACAGAAAAATAAAATTTTCTTTTTACTTCATATTGTGTAAAGATTGCATTTTGAACCCGTTCGAGTTCGAGTTCGATTTCAGTCCCTGTCAAAATCAAAGTGGATCAAAGTGGCATCAGCACTTCTCAATTTTAATTAAGTTATTACAGTGGCTACAGATGGTTCTATTTATACATCTATAAAGGTTTTAATTATTTTGTTGCGGTAATTTTTGCTGAACTCACCTGATAAGGTCCACTGTAAATAACTTGACACAAACAACCGGTACCTGTTTTGAATCTTGATTGTTTTTTATAGCTGCACAAATAATAAACTGTAGTGGTTCAATGCTCAATAAATTTCTGTTTTAAAAATAGTGCGATAAAGATCAACAGCTTGTTGTTTCAACAAAATGGTGGTATATGTCATGTAGTGTAAGCGTCAAAATAAAGTGTACGATCTTATTCTTTATTTCAGTCTTATACATTTTTCAATACTTTACAAAACTTAAAAAACAACAACAACAAATTTTTTTCAACAACTAAAGTTACAAGACAGTGGTAGGTACTCTATTTTTTAGGCGTCAAAAAGAATGTACAAGAAGAAAACTACGCAAAAAATACCTGGGAAATGATACCACTTTTTTAATAAGAATATGATATAAAAATTTTCGCGACACCCCCACAATATTGAGTTATGGATAAAAAACTGGTTTGTCGTATCTTCATGAACGAAAAAGTGATTAACTTATTTAAATATTAACCGATTTTAAGGTTCTTGGTGGACTTGGAAAGAAAGAGAAAATATAAATTTAAATACTGCATACTTTACTTAAGTAAACTTATAAAATCTGTGTATATATCTTAAGCAAATACATTTTTTTAATTATTTCAAAATTTTACAAGCTAAGAGACGTTTTTACACACTATTTTGGAGTTAAGCGCATCTACTGATAACATAACAGCTCTTGAGCAGTTAGAGGTCAACATGGCTTATACTTTTATGGAAATAATGCGAAAACTACTTAAGAAAGTGGTTAAGAATTGAAATGACAAATGAAGTGCTTTGTAACAGCTTAACGTGGTGATCTTTTTCGTTTATAAATTTGAATACATTTCGCTTAATTCATACATTTTTTTATAATTTTATTTTAAATTAAATTTCACCAAAGCTTATAAAAAAAAACATATCAAATTGTTACAAACAATTACAAACATATTCTAATGTTGCAAAACCAAGTCAAGTACTGCCAACAAATAAAACCAAAATAACATGAAACAAAAACCACCTCAACAATAAATGCGGGCTGACTAATGTAAAACATGAAAGGAAAAACACTAACAGTGCCATGTTGGTTTTTGATGGTTTTATTTGCGAATATGAATATGTCGACATATGTCATAGTGAATAAATGAGTTCAAATAAAATGAATACGAATTTTTTTTTCTTTTTTTTGGGCTAAAACACGCTGTTGCTGATGTTACAATTTTAAAACTACATTTGCCCAAAAAATGAAACTGAAAGAGCTAAGAAAGCGAATGTTAAAATGTTATAGGGTGGTTTTTTTAGAGGTTCATAACTTTGAGTTGGCAGCACTGTTTTATTTGACAAACGATTTAACAGCTGATAATTGCTTTTTGTTTAGTTTGGTTTGACATTTCATTATAGATAGACTTACACCAGACCAACGCTTGCAAATATCATCAAATATCATGGTGCGATAGATGCCTCCATTGACCGTTATCGTTGTGCCGTCTTCATTTTCAAAGAAATATGGTCCAATGATGCCTTCGCTCCAGAAGCCGCACCAAACAGTCACTCGTAAGGGGTGCATTGGCTTCTGTAAGACCATGTTTGAGTTTTTTGGGCCCAAAAATGCGGTAATTTTGCTTAATAACGTGTTCAGCAAGATGATTTTTGCAAAAAATTATGGCAAAAAATTTCCAATAAATCCCAACGTTGCTCAAGCGTAAATTCACTTGTTTCGTTCAGTGGAGATAATATACTGAATTTTGTGACAGAATAAGTATTGCCAGATTCGAAATATTTTCTGGTTCAAATTTAAACCAGTAGATGGCCCACCCGATAGTAAATTAACAACAGTTTTGAATGTTCATTCCACACATTTATACTATTCATTTTCCGCTAATATTTGTGTATATATCCGACTTATTGTGGTATTGGCAGCACTGTTCAAATAAATTCAGCCTAAGCAGGGTGATCGTTGCCTTTACACAAACCAATTGAATAACTTCCATAATAAAATTTGTGTATCTTTTTATATACAAAAAGGGCTAAAATGAGTTCCTTTGTAATCGTGAATGTGAGGGAGTTTTCTGAGACTATAGGAATTTTAATTAAACAAGGATATCATATTTTGCATAAGCGTTTTTATACTTTTTGTGCCACGATTGCTTATACTGGAACGTAAACGCTACCTTAAGATAACTTCAAACACGTATTTGAAGATGTTTACATGCAATCCGTACTATAAACGGAACACCAGTGTTGAACTATGTTTATATTCATTCATTATTAGAGGACAGTTTTGTAATAAAATAGGGCCAGATAGTCAAGCGACCTTAAGTGTTTTGGCATCTTGAGATGTAAAGTCAAAAGTTGTTATGGACTGTTACGCTACCTTGGTTCTTGTAACACGGGGACTAATTTAGAAGCAAAAGAGCTGACTCTTTGGCGAACATGGAGCTTCAATATTCCTGTGGGATACTGCGCTTTGCTTTGGAGGAGCGCCTATAGACTCAAAGAGGCGAAAAAGTTGTTCTTCTTTTCTCACAGAAGATCTAAGGTGCTGTTAGTGCTTTATAGGTGCGAACTTAGCATACTAATGAGTCTATTTATCTAACACTGTGGACTTAGATATTAACAACATACCATGGGAAGTGTTGAGAGTAATCGGTGAAGATTCTATACTATCTATTTCAAGACTTCGTAGCACGTAATTTGTAAGTGCACTGATATTTCGGCCATGAGGATGAGTTTCCTGAGGAATGCTTTAATGATTCTAAAAGTGGCATGTATACTTTCACCAAATAGGACAATTGGCTTCATTCGTGATCTGCACAAAAGGTTCCTCAGCTGGCAGTGCATTTTCAAAGAAATTTTTGAGCCTTTTTTAAGCTGTCATCCAAGAAAAGGATGTAATACAATAAACCAAGGAACAAACATGACCTAAGGACGTCCACCGCAAATTTGTCGACCAATAAGTTTCCTTTGAACAAGATAAAACGTTTACCAGTGGATTAAGTTTATCAGAGCGTTTAAACTAATTTAATATTGATTACAAGGAGAAACGATTTTATTCAGCAAAGTGCTTAGTCGCTATGACAAAAATCCATGAATGTGGTCAAGACCATACAACATGCTCCACTGATAAAGCACCTGGCGGCAATTTACTGTTTGAAGAAATGACTGAGTGGTAAGAGACTTAAGTCATATGAAAAAATTATTCTTAAAAAAGTGTTAAGTTTAAAGGTCTTGACAAAAAATAAAACAGGATTCTGATAGAAAAACAAATTTTCTTCAACAAGACATAGGAACTATCAGACTGCCTTCTTAATATACGTACGAGTATGTAATTGACTTATTCGTTTAATATTCAAGAATGTATTCTTACATTAAATCATTTCAACGTTAAAACATTAAGTCCTTCATGAATAATTTAATGCCTCTGATATAAATCTCAATATTAAAGAAATCATCAAAATTTATCACATTTATGACAATCATCTGAATATCGATTCGATTACATCGAAAAATTCCTATAAAAATGTCATCATTTAAACTAATCTTTCAATATAAGAATAATGAAATATGAATGATTTATTAAGACACTCAAATACACATCTTATTTCTTAAAATTTTTCTTTTTTTCTACCGGCAAGATTAAAGTGTAGAAACAAAATGTCATAAATCTTTGCAGAAGGAATAATAGTAGGAAAAGGAAATTATCCAAATATTTCTTATCTTTTTTAAATTCAATGACAGAAGGAAAAACGCAGTAAAACTTTAAATTTGAAAAAAAAATTACAAAAGAAAATTAAAATTTATTGAAACTGTTACTATGAAGCCTGAGTACAAGGAATATAGACAGAAAAATGCCACAAACTACTTAATTGATTTCTGGATTACATATGAGTTTTAGTAGTATAAACTTTAATTTTCTTTTTTTTTTTTTTGAACAATTTTTGCTTTCATTGGGAAATTTATCCTGATTCTTATGAGAACAGTATTGTATTTTGGTTTTTAGTTTTCTGTTTTATTATTTTTTTATTTCAGCTCAGTGTCATTATGTCTATTAAGACCATGACAACGGATAAGAAAATTGTAAGAACTTTTTCTTATTCTTCTGACGCCAACACATAACGAACTAGTTTTTATGGTTTATCCAAAAATGCGGGTATAAGGCAAAATGTGTTAAAATTATTTTTTTTTATTTTTTTTGGTACTGTCACACACATTTCTATATGTGGTTAAAAGTTACATATGTAAGTAATAAATATAAAATTATTAGGTACGTTTCATAGTAATTTCTTTGAAATGAGTATATACTTTTTAATCAAATTTGTTTTCAGAAACCTTTTATTGGTCATTTAAAAAACTATACGTTGTTTTTCTAATAAAGGCAGGTGGCTGTCGGCAAAAAAACTCACTTAGGCCAGTGTAGCCCGTTGTGATACCACAATGAATCTACTTGGAGTTCATAATAAAGCTGCTAAATTTCCAAATGTTTATATCCAACAAACAACTGCACGGTATTAGCTCAGGTGCTTCTTTCTTTTGTTACATAACATCAGGCGTATGCCCAGTAGGTGGAAAATACTTTCCATCTGCTTATGCTCTCTGCAACTTCTGCAGAAGTCATTGGTCAGGTGATCCAGTTCCATGAGTATGCATGGCATAAGTACATGTATATAATTTGTGCGAAATATCAACTAGAACAAGTGGGACTTCTCTCAAATCCATGAGATGTACACCATTCAATTTTTAGATTTATTGAGAGATTTGAGATTTATTTATCCGCAAGTTCATTTGCTCTACAGTTTCACGAAATATCGCTGTAACCCAGTACCCCAACCGGCAACCAGTCCGGGGTCGTTATGGGGCGAATACCCTCACATTCGTGCTACGAAGCCTAACCAGAGCTATTCTGGTGCCACAGGAGTCGGGAGCACCAAGGAGTTTGATTCCTGCCCGTTTTTTGGGTAGGCCCCCTTGTGGGAGCTTCGTGGTATCTGTGGTTTTAAACCTAAGATGCAGGAAGAGCGTCAACTCGGTGTGGTGTTGCATCTTTTCAACCGTGTGCTGTGACACCCATATGACGGCAGAAGTTTAGATGGTCTCCAACACTTCACCAAGGAGTGAAGGTTAGTGTCCTAACAATGCGCCTTTGATATTGGTACTCACTTTTGAATATCATGAGTGGTGAGCGGCGATGTTCACCTAAACCAATGACTTACTGTTACCTGGTACCTAAATGATGTGAATGTCGTTAAGGGATCTGCAGCAATTTATAATTAAGCTTGATGTCATTTTGCGGGATGCCAGAGCCTCCACAATGGCCTAGCTATCCGAAAATTTGCCTGGCTATTCAAAAGTATGCTGATACCTCTTTTGGAGGTTTTTGGACTCTCAAATAATGATCAAAGAAGCCCATATGATCGATACTTTCGTATAATCGATGCTGCAATGATTCAGTAACCTTATCAAGTAAGCCGTACCGTCCAATTTCAAAACGATATCTCAACTCACACTTCTGGTGCCATGCGCAAAGATCTGATCAGAGTCGTTCCTCTCTGTGGGAAATCATTGCGCTGAACTTTCTGGAGAATTCATAGTGCTGTGAATTGGTGAATCTTGTAACTAAAATTTTGTTTATGTAAAATCATCTGGAGCTTACCTCTGCAACTTATTGGTTAATTCCACCCATTCTTTAGCTGCAGAACTTCAGTGGCTCATTAATGTAAAGCATTGCAAATTCATTTTTAGCAAATTTTTGGTTGGTCAAGTGCAGACACTTCTGGCGGTTCGTTAAAGATGTGGTGGTCTAGCATTGTCGTGATAAAGTACAGCAACTTTTCTGTCGATCAATTCTGGTCGCCGCTACTTGTCACATTCATTTAAACAGTAGAGTTGTGAGCAAGAGATACTAGAAGTAATCGTTTTGTCAGGTTGTATCTGCTCAGAATAGATAATTATCTCCCAATTCCACTAAACACTCAGCATAACAGTGTTTGCCAATCCAGGCTTAGAAGTTGTTTATGAAGCGTCACTGGCATTTGACCGATCGTTTTTCAATATTGATACGTTTTTACCTTTTAAAAATGCTTATTTATGAGTTCGTAGATTGCAGTTAAAATGAAATGCATTTTGTGTTTGGTTTTTAATTAAAAAATCTTTATTAACAGTTTTGTGTCCCACTGCTCGTAACCTTTTCACGAGCAATAACAATTTTTATTCTTAATTACCCCGTCTGCTTAAAACTTTGAAAACAACAACAATTACTCAACAAATTTTTCTACCTAAAGATCTTCCAGCCCAATTGATGTTACAACTTAGGTTCGACCACAACCTTTTCCACCAGAGGTAATCCACACTTAACTCTCTTTACTGAGTTAGATCCAACCAAACTGGTTTTTGATTCACGACTCACTTCACGGGATTTACGGATTCACAGGTTTACTCCTGAGAAACTCTCTTCACACTGAGTTCAAACCAATAAACAATAAGATTTTTCACACTCAGTTTACACCAATAAATTGACTGCTTTCCGCTTTGATGGGCTTTTTATATGACTGAGTAAATAATACTTCGAAAACTCTCAAACCTCTCAATATTTCTGGTAGTTTCTACTTCTTTTCTTTGCTTTCTTCTAGTTCTTATGAAGCCAAGCGAATGTAAACATCTACTTCTTTTAGTTCTTGTTGTTTGTTATTGTCTGTTACTTGTTTTCTTTTCTGTCTGTTTTTGTTGTTACCGTTTATTTTTATTTACTACATCTTTGCTAATGTTGCTGTTGATTTGCTTATTTGTAAAGAGCACGTAAAGCTTTTTGGCGGCTTTTGTTTATTCTTTTTAGAAATTTAATAAAAGACGGGGGTGTCCAACCTGATTTTTGTAACAATATGTTTTGAAAATGATATTTGATAAATAGAAGGTGGGTAAGTGAAGTGGTTAGATTGCCCGCATAAAACATAAATGGGCCATGTTCGAATACTTAACAGAGAACGAAATTTAATTTAATTGAAGTTTCGAGTGTTTAATTATAAGAGACTTCACCCCCTCAACAGACAAATATGTCTAAAAGCAATACCCTGGCATTCCAGCTTACCTCTGGCGATTATAACAAGCATCACACGAATGATCAGAAGAACGTGGAAAATGATAATTATAAGTAAGGATCACCACCACCACTACACAATCGCATAAAAACGAGCTACAGTAGATTGATCATCTACTTGGCTTATAAATGAACTGCTGAATATGAAATTAAATCTAGGCAATGGAAGCTTTTTAGAAATCCTTATTCTCCCAAGATAAATATCCGGGAAAGAAAGAATCTGACAAAAAATCATCATGTCTAGTTTTTACATAGAAGCTCATATGTTTTTCCAAGTACTTCGGATGTTCTGAGAGGATAAAAATATCTGGTTGTGTGTGTATTATTTAGCACCATCCTAATGTAAACACAAGTTGTTGGCGCATCTCTCAATAACGTTTGCTGTATGTTGTTAAAGTACGTACTTTTTCTCTAACCCAACAGAAACTGTGTTCATACAAAAAGAAATAAATAAATAAAAATGATTAAAAAAACACGTTATGGCTGATTATTGAGATAAATGTCACACTTGTGTATGGATTTGTAACACTAAACTTTTACAAATTGCCAATTGTATCACTGTTTCAGTGCTTAACTTTTCACCTCCCATTTTATTTATTTCTTCCTTATTTTTTTAGAAAAGATTAGGAAAAATAAAAATTTATTACATTCATTTACAGCTTGTTTTTAATGCACGTTTCTGTTCAAGTTATAAAGGGTGGGCAAATTTGAGGTTAGGAAGTAAATTGGCTTAAAAACAATTTTTTTTTTCTGATAAATTCAGTTTTATGCATACCAATATAAAATAGAAATATGGAAATTAATAATAGAATATGATGTCGGGCAAATGGACGTTGCCAAATTGAGAAATTAAGCGACCGGGAAATTACTCATGCAATAACTGAATTGTTTGGCTGGCTGTGTGGCTCGTGGAGCCGTCCTGCTGAAATTAAAGTCATTGAAGTCAACATTACCCAACTGCGGTCACAAAAAATTGGTTATCATGGTTTGGTAGCGCAGAGAATTCACGGTGACGGTGTTTTCTTCCTCATTTTAGAAAAAATACGGGTCTATGATGCCGCTTAACCACAAACCGCACCATACGGTCACTTTTTTTGGTCTAATGGTTTTTCGAGCACTGTTTGTGGATTTTGTGAGCCACATATACGACAATTTTGCTTGTTTACATAACCGACTAATTGATAATAGGCCTCATCGCTAAAGATGATTTTGTTGCGAAATGTGTGGATTCGTTCAGTTTTCAAAAACAGTAAATTTTCACAATTAAAATTCTTTGTTTAAGAGCATGGCGTTCCATATTTCAAATTTCACAATTTTTTACCAAATAAGTGTCAAAGGTTGAGAGCTCAATTTTTGACATTTTATCATCTGACAGCCAATTTACTTCCTAATCTCAAATTTGCCAAACCATCAGTTCATAAAGTAATTTGTTTAAGTTTGTCAGGATTTAATTTAAAGAAAGCCAAGCAAATAAATTAAAAACTTCCTTTACAAATTACTCCAGGATTATTAGTAAAAAAAAATAGTCCCAATAGTCCCATTTCTGGATGAATGCGTCTAAAAAATGATCTAATTTCCAACGATATCTATTCACAACGATATCTATTCAGTCAAGAGAGTCTGTTTAGTATAGCTTTTTGGTTGGTGGCATTATTGGTTTATATTTCTTTGAGAACGACGTTGGTTATTATACTACCTTCGAGATCTATAGGCCGATTATTACCATTATTATCTTTTGGCCTGCATTGAATAAAGTGGAGACTAAAGGTGATTTCAAGTGGAGAGATTGCTCGCACCACAAGCTATTTGAGAGCGTAATTATTTCATTTGAAGGTCATGTAATCTGACTAATAGTTTGTGCGATTTTAGTCGAATAAGTTTTTCCTTGTGAAGTTTTCTTAAGTCGCAGATCTATGCGACTAAGCGCCATATATCACAGCGGCCTTCAAAGCCACTATAACTCTTGCCATCGGTAAAACTCTCTCCGTCGAGGAAAACTAAACATTTCACAAATCAACCCTGTAAGCTCCGTTTTGTCCTTCAAAATTGATGATGGGTTATCTTAATAGTATTTAATGAGTTTTTTTTCCTAAGTTTTGTTAAAATTAAGGATGGATTTAGGTTTTTTAAATAATTTTGGGTCGTAAAGAGGGTAAAATTGCTAGACCTAAAAAGACGGTTGGATGTAAGTCGTTTGACCCCATTAATTTTAAATTGATTTTAGTATCGAAAAGTTTATTTTATAAACTTAAAAATTGTTTATTTAGATAAAAAATAGCATAAAAATTAATTAAAATAAATTAGAGTCGAAATTAGGCTTCTACAGTGCGATAGCTACGCGCCAAAATGGTTGGGTATTGTGTGTATTTTCCAATTAGTTATGATTGGAGTATCCGTCTTCCTAGTGTTAATATTGTTACGATAATAAGATTAGGAACTTCTACGTTTATTACTTCGATAAAATAACTAAACAAAAGCTGCAAGAACAACTATACATGAGGTTTACAAATAGCCCGAATCGGCAACAAAAAGCATTATTATCAGAGATAAAGTAAATAAAAATAAGACAGCAACAGCAACAACAAACGAACAGCAAAGAAAACAAGTAACAGACAATAAATAAGACAATAAAGAACAAACACTAAGAGCTGAAAGAAGTAGATGTTTACATACGCATGGCTACATAAGAACTAAAAAGAAAATAAAAGAAAGAAATAGAATCTATCTGAAATATCGAGAGGTTCGAGAGCTTCTGATGTATTGCTTACTCAGCCATATAAAAAGCATATCGTTCCTTCAAAATCGTACGTGATTGTAAGAGAAACTCGGTAGCTCTAATATTGACGGAAGGCAGGTAGACCACATCTCTGACCCTTTAAGGCGGGTCTGGCAACTGCACACATAGGGGTATTTGTGGTACCATTTTTCAATGTAAACATATACTGATTGCTTATATGATTATTTGTTATTGTTATTAGGCTATGGTATTGTTAATACAATGACTTTTTTAGTGTTTTTTTCACCGCCACTTCTCTAGATTGCATATTGGCTTTCCACAAAGCATTCATTGTTTTGCTTTAGTTTCTTTAATCAATTTGATCTATCAAGCTAGGAAGAAGATTAATCCGCTGTAGCTTCCTCCATATGATTTTGCGTAGTGGTGCAGATCCTTGCTAATTGGTGGTGATCTTTACTTTAAGATTGTAATTTTTTTAGAGGAGAAGATCCTTCATAATTGGTGGTGATCTTTACTTTATTATTGTAATTTTTTTATGTTTATTTATTTTTTCCCAGTAGGTGGCGTGTTTTCTTATTCATTTGCTTGATGTTTGTCATTACCGTCTGAGGTATGTGTGAAGGTTAAGGGGGGCTTCTTCTTTATTTATTAGATGCTGTTATCTGGATGGAGAGTTGATGTTGATCTTATTAAACATTCGAAACCACAATTCAATTTTTCTTTGTCATATGAGGATATGACAAAGAGGTCTCGATCCACTCCACCACTCCATCACTAAAATTAAAACTGTAACGTCCTGTTACAATTTCATGCTTTGTTATCGCATAGTGTAACTTATTGTTAATGGATTCATAGGGATTTGTAAAAGGCTTTCAATTTAGTTTGTACTGAGTAATAACAAATGTATAATTTTTTTTGTGCTACATATTACTTGTTACTCTGTTAAAACTATACACAATATACTTTGATTTAATAGTATATTAGGAAAGTGTGTCTTTAAACATATAATTTGCTTCAAAATCCAGAGCCATGACCGTTTTAGATAATCTAAGAATCAAAGAGGACAACATTTTACTAGATTTTTTAAGCACAGTTGCTAAGATATATATTCAATGTGATGCAAAATGTTTAATTATCATTAACAAATGCAAGCACTCATTAGCTCATGTTTATGTGACCAAAAATTAAATGTTTGAAACATTTTAAACATTTGCCGTTGCTTTTTATCTCTTTCAACAATGTGTTGTTTACTTGACACTCACCGTAAATATGGTTTAAAAAAATAGAAGAATAACTTTTTATGCAACTAACTGTGTCATTTCAATTTGCAACAAATTTTTGCTATTTTACTACTGCTCAAACTTTCCACAAACTTTTGCCAGTCCATTATTATTTTAATAGGCAATTACGATTTAAACCTTCAGCTGTAGATAAAGGAAAAAATAATTGAAATGACAATGAAAGTTTTTCGAAGGCAAACTATTCATTACCTTAAATTGTTGGTATGTATGTTGTTGTAAAATTAGAAATTTCGTTTATCTCAACCAATGGCTTGTAAACAACTGTAATACAATGTTGCACGAATGGTTATAGTAAAGCAAAAAATAAGAAATAAAAAGTTTAATTGATACTTTTTATTTATTTATTTTGTTTTTTTTCTAAATTATCAAGTTTCAGCCACAGACATCTTAGATTGCCATATTTGTCATTTTGAAAAGCTTTCACAGAAAAATTTACAATTTTATTCATGATGTTAAATTTTAAGATCCTTTTTTTACATTTAAGGCTTGTGTAAGAAAAGTAATGAAAAATAGTTAAATATCTTATAAATTAGCCTTTTCTAAGTGTTTAAGCATTTGATAAGGGTTTGACACCGAAGAAAAAGCCTAACAAACCCTAAAGAAAACTTGTAATAAAACGTAATTGTCCCAACACTGACAGAATGATGAATAGATTATTTAGGCTTAAATTTGTCTTTCTTTGAAATCCTCAAATTGTTTAAAATTATTTGAATCATTGTACGAACTGACTTCTGACTGGTTAACTGGTTAGCAGATGGCTGACTACTGGCTCATCATAAAAAATTTCTTTTATTTTATACCCACATTTAAATTTAACCATAATTTTGATTCTAGAAATAGTTTTAGTCCTTAAACGAAGAAAATAAAAATATTTAATGCACTAAAACAGGCATTATAATTCTACTTTTTTGCTCTAAGGATATGTTGTACGTCTGTTTGTTTCAAGAAATAATGATAATGATTCCGAGTGTTACTGAGTACTATTCCAAAACACTAATTATGTATATTCCATAGAAAACTAATAACTTTTTATCTGTATTTATCGCCTAACAAAAATTTCATGGAATGAAAGTAATGCTATGTTCGTATGTTGTATTACTTAATTGGATTCTACCGTTCGAACGGCACCTTTTAATAGCTAACATATGAAGTCAATGCAGCCCTTATTTTGTTCGTTGTCTTTATTTCGTTTATTTTATTTTTTATTTATTTTTATAATTGACAGTATACTTTAGGAGAACAATTTAATAAATTCGTAATGTTAAATCTGTAACTAAAACATTTTGATTAAGAGCTAATAAGTATGCCAAGCTCTTTTGATCTAAGTTTTATAAAAATTAGAGATGACACTGATTTTGTAGTAAGACAATGGGTAATAGAAATATAATTACTTTCAATTTGAGTGATTCTCTCTCAAGATTTTGTATGGAAATTTATGTAATTAAGCTCGTAGTCGAGGACTGTATTATGAATGCGAGAGCGCATAACGAAAAAACTGTGACTTGCGAACGTAGCATAAGAGCTAATAAGTATGCCAAAGTCTTTTGATCTACATTTTATAAAAATTAGATATGACACTGATTTTGAAGTAATACAATGAGTAATAGAAATGGAATTACTTTCAATTTGAGTTATTCTCTCTCAAGATTTTGTATGGAAATTTATGTAATTAAGCTCGTAGTCGAGGACTGCATTATGAATGCGAGAGCGCATAACGAAGAAACAGTGACTTGCGAACGTAGCATAAGAGCTAATAAGTATGCCAAACTCTTCTGATCTAAATTTTATAAAACATATGTAGATATGACACTAATTGTGAAGTAATACAATGGGTAATAGAAATCGAATTACTTTTAATTTGAGTGAATCTCTCCCAAGATTTTGTATGGAAATTTATGTAATTAAGCTCGTAGTCGAGGACTGTATTATGAATGCGAGAGCTCATAACGAAAAAGCAGTGTCGTGCGAACGTAGCGTAAGAGCTAATAGGTATGCCAAACTCTTTTGATCTAAATTTTATAAAAATTAGATATGACACTGATTTTGAAGTAATACAATGAGTAATAGAAATGGAATTACTTTCAATTTGAGTGATTCACTCTCAAAATTTTGTATGGAAATTTATGTAATTAATTTCATAATCGGGAGTTGTATTATGAATAAGAGAGCGAATAAAATAAAAACGGTGTCATGCGAACATAGCATAAAGCTTGATAGTCTTGATCTTGATCAAAATTTTAAAA
Source organism: Wohlfahrtia magnifica (assembly GCA_023159175.1). Classification (NCBI taxonomy): domain Eukaryota; kingdom Metazoa; phylum Arthropoda; class Insecta; order Diptera; family Sarcophagidae; genus Wohlfahrtia; species Wohlfahrtia magnifica. The sequence continues at coordinate 1,403,036 of JAKWBJ010000148.1, read as the reverse complement.
AAAATTCAAATTTTTAAAAAAATTTTAATTAATTAATTGATTAATTGATCAAAATTAAAAAAAAATTCAATTTTTTTTTAAATTTTAATTAATTAAATTTTAAATTAGTGAATTAATTAATTAACTAAATAAATTATTTAAAATTTAATTAAATTTAATTAAATGTAATTAATTAAATTTCAAATTTCTAACTTAAAAAAATTAATTAAAACTTAAAAATGTTTTAAATTTAAGTTTTAATTAATTACATTTTAAATTTATTTTAATTAATTAATTAGTTGTGTTTGTATTTCATAAGATATTGTTGTTCAAATGCATAGGGTCAAATTATCTTTTACTTCATTCATGATTACCAATTTGAAATTAGTTAAAATTTAAAATTTTTAAAAAATTTTTAAATTTTAAATTTAATTAATTAAATTTTAAATTAATTAGTTAATTAAACTCAATTAACATTAATTAATAAACGGTTCATGAGTACAAATTTGAAATTTTTAAAATTTAAAATTTTAAATTGTATTAATTAAATTTAATTAATTAATTAGTTTATTTTAATTTAAAATTAATTAAATTTAAAATTGAAATTTTAAAAATTTCAAATTTACAAAAATTTCAAATTTGAATTAATTAATTAAATTTAATTAATTACATTTTAAATTTAAATTTAAAATTAAATTTCATATATGAAAAATTTTAAAAAATTTTAATTTTAACAAATTTCAAGTTTTTACTCTTGAATCGAGAAAAAGATAATTTGACCCTACGCATTTGAACAACAATATCTAATGAATGACAACCACAACTAGCTGCAACATAGTTCATCATGTTATTATTTCCTTTAATTTGAAATTATTGGTCCATTAGGGATCATAGGTCCAAAATAAATTTCTTTCAGTTGCACCTGCTTATGTTTTAATTTGTTATAAGTTATCCTACGTGCTTTCTTCTGGTATGGGCTGGTTCTTGGATTCTAAAGCAACCTTTGTATTCTATTTTTTGACAGGGTGTGCGCAATTAATCTTAATTTCGTTTTTTCCCTGTTGTTTTTTTTCGCATTAAAAAATGGTTTGTCATCTGGTCTAGCCAGAATATTTTAAGAATGCTTCTTAAATTTGTTAATGTTTTAAGCATATTTGAAAAGATAATAAATTGCTTTTGCGTGTATAGCTCTACTCGTACACCATACACTAAGCGGCAGTTACTACCCCATTTTATAGCAAAATATAGACAATGGCAATTCAGACCAAAATCTTTATATTAAATTTTTAGTGTAGTGTAGAGACAAAGCCTTCACTAAGTCTGCATATATGCAGTTTAATAATTTTGAGAAGTTCACCTTGATTGTATAGACAAAGCAAAAGTTGTTGAAAACGTCGATATATTTACAAATCCGTATCAACTTCAATAACTAGTCCTAACACCTCTTGTTGATGCCTCTTTATTCTATTGTTTATGTAGAGAACTCGTATTTAAAGACACACGAATATGCTTCGTTCAACGTCAAATCGGTTGAATCGGTAATAAAATATTAAAACGCGACTTTTTAAGTTGTAAGGTGTAGATTATAGTTATGAACTGCATATCTAGATTTTCGCCAACTTGCGTATAAGTCATAATTAGTTTATATATTAGATATTACTCATCCGCTTCAGCGGTAGAAGAATATGTTTTAGTACAGACACGAATCTTCGATTTATCTACGTTAATGGAAATGGTCTAAAATAACACAAAAATGCGCATGATAGCACTCTTAATTAATACAAGTAATTTGAGCAGTTATTAGGCCTTAACACAAGCCAATAAATATTATAGCTAAAACCTCATAATAAGTCTCCGATGTGGTGAATTTTGTCTTCTGCATTTTCATTTTCGTAACAATATGTAAATAAACGAAGATTTAAGAAAAATTAATTTATTATTTTTGTCTAAAACTAGCCATAAGCCCTGCGTGCTTGGCTGCCACTCTAATAATACCATGCAACAAATGGAAAAATTTTCTGACCTTTGATAACCACAATATTTTTTTTATGTGCTATGGTCGCCTAACTTCTAAAATCATCAGCATTTCAGATTCTCTTAATAAGTTTTTTTTTTTTTTTGAATTGTTCTTCTAAAATATGAGATTTCTGTAGAGGCTGATTCATACATCTGATAATAAATTTGAAATGACTCGTGCGATATCGGCTTAAAAAAAAAAATAGTGGTTATCCAAGTTACTTTTGCGCATTTGATAGTGTAATTATTATCTTAGTTATAATTTTTTACCCTTCCGATCAATTCTATCCGCTTTTAGTTCATATCTAAACATATAAGATGGCCTATAGTTCCTTCCAGGCAGTAACGTAAAAATTTCAAGTTAGTCGGTTTAGCCTTTAGTTATAAAAGTTATTGAATTTTTAAGCCCCTTGATGAATTTTGGCTCACCTTGTACGAGTATATGAAGAAGATTGGGAACTATCAAGATATTGGACAATGTGCGAATGAGTAATATTATTATTTTTAAATTCGATATTACTTATGCGCTAAAGTGGTAAAATAATATGTAAATTAAATAAGGCTTTACCACAAAGTATTTATTAGAATATAATTAAAATAATAAACGAATGCATACAGGCAATAGTTACTAAGGCCTTAGGCTTGTAAAACAAAGTAATTTACTATTTTTATATAAAATAAGTTGCTAGGTAAGGTTAAAAACTATGAGAAAAACCAGAGCGACGCATGTGCTATATTTGTTCCAGACTGTTAATCTAAATCATTTTACTCAAAAGCTGGGTTGAGGGCTACATTACCATCATTTCTATTGTAATGTATAAAAAGAAATGAGACCTTATGCAAACGGTTACACATTATATTAAGGCAAGAACGCAAAATATTAAACGCTTCGTATAATTTATATTTTCATTTTATTATTTAGAGAATAACCTTCAATAAATCTCCCTTCTCAAAGCTGTGGTCTTACTACAATAAGAAAATTGTATTTTTTAGTGGTTTTTACAGACAAAATATTTCAAAGCAGAAGTTAAACCATAAGTAGACAACATTTTTATCGTTGAATGCCTTCACATGTGAATTGTTATGTTTATTTGATTTATTTATTAAGTTATAACCACTTCCTTTTAGATTGACAAATTTCTGTAAAATATTATCTCTATTACGTTCGATATATTTTGTAAATTTTATTAAGGAAGTAAAAAGTAGAAGATAAGAAAAATATTCGAAATAAAATAATACAAATAAGTGAGTCATCATAAGACATGTTTTTTAAGTTATAAAGGGTTCACCATCTACCGTTTTTTTTTCAACCAGTGCTTATTTCGTTATTTCGTGAACGGTAACACTTAGCTCATGTCTGATTTGACAGATAATTAGCTTTATCCTTCCGCTGAGCGAATATGGTTGTGTATACGCTTGAACAACGCTGGGAATCCGGACCTGCGATCGGCTTACAGAAGATGCCGATTTTGCCAAAAAAAATCATCTTTTCAGATGAAGCTCATTTTGATCTTGGCGGGTATGTAAGCAAACAAAATTGTGGCATTTGGGGCACATAAAACCCGCACGCATACACTGAAAGGCTGATACACCCAAGACGAGTCACTGTTTGGTGCGGATTTTGGTCCAGAGGCATAATTGGCCATTTTTCTTCGAAAGAGAGCAAGGAGTGGCCGAACAGTCAATGGCGATCGTTATCGGGCTATGCTGAACGAATTTTTGTTCACATAACTTGAAGAGGAGGATATTAGCAACATTTGGTTTCAACAGGACGGCGCTACGTGCAACACAGCCAAAGCTACACTCGATGTTTTGCGCCTTGTTTTTGAAGATCGCATTATCAGCCGCAGAGCTGATGTCGTTTGGCCACCTCGGAGCTGCGATTTGACATCGTTGGACTATTATTTGTGAGGTGCCGTCAAAGATAAGTGTTACGCCAACAAGCCAGAGACAATTGACGTTTTAAGGCACAATCTTCGTGAAGGCATTAGTGAAATACAGTTGCACACAAACGATAATGTGCTTAAAAATTGGACCGACCGTGTAGGCTACTGCATGGCCAGCCGGAGCAGCCATTCGAATGAAATTATTTTCCATTATTAACCGGAAGTATTGTACTTTCAAAGAAAAAGAGAAATTTGAGAAAATATTCAGTATTTTTTTTTTATAGCATTTAAAAAAAATTATTTGGCGGACCCTTTATAAAACAAAATGGAATCAAATTATCTGCCATATGTATATGTTTGAATTTGGTGTAAGCTTTGCTGTAAATTCAGGCTTAACAAACAGAGTAGGAAGCGTGCTGGAATTGAATTCATTCGCAAAAACCATTCCTCTTGAGAGCCGAATTTTAAGAGAAGTTCAAATACGACTCATGAGAAGAATCAAAGAAAAAAAAGAATTTAATAATAAAATTCGGAAAGCAAACCGAGTCTGAAAGCATCAAAACGAATTGAAAACGAGCAATTCTTTTTAGTAAATGTTGTTTGTGCACTATAAAACATGCATGTGCATAACCGACAGCAAGCAGCATATACTATAGACTTCATAAATATTATAAAGGCAGCAGCAGCAATGAAATTAGGTTTCATTGTTTTATTTGTCATCTGTTTTATTTGTCATAGAAATTTTTGTTCTAAAAATATATTTTTCAGTGGTGACACTCAAGCTCTAAAATCCATCAAAATATAATCGTTTTTTTGAAATATTACTCCAAAATTGATGAAATTGTGTGTTTAAAACTTTTTAATTATTAACATAAATATTGTCTGATACAATATTTTAAATTTATTCTATTGTTCTGGTAAATAAATAAAAAAAATAAAAAATTAAAATATATTCTGATAAATACAGCAAAAGTTATTATCATGTTTTTTATTTAAAATTTTATATTGTATTGGTATTAGGGAGATCGATTATTCGACTTTTTTCAAAAACCGGTTTTCGAATAAATTGAAAAGTAGCACTCTTTAAAAAAACCGGTTTTCTGTTAGTAATAATTCGAATAACCGGTTAACTGGTTCTTTTATTTAAATAAAATTGTTCCTTATTCTTGAAGCGCAGAGCTGACCACGTCTTTTTAAAAATAAGCAGAAGCTGATGTAAAGCTTTAAATTAAGTCGCTATCAATACTAACAATAGTTCTAACAAAATCTCATACAAACTATGCCAACCATATCTGCGGAGGCCATAAAAAACTAAATTTATTGCACAAAGTACTGGACAGCTACTCAAGGAGCTAATTTCGTTTTTGTTGTATTACTTGGTAGATTATGAAATTAAAGGTTTCGTATTAAAGTTATAATTTAAGTGTCTAAGATAACAAAAATTTTATGTTTTACTTTGTGTAAATCTATTAGTAATATAAGAGTCTTTAATTGCCTCGACAAGAAAATTAGCTTAGATTTCGAGCAGCACTGTATGTAGATTTATGCACCACCTACTAATATATCTGGCGTTCAGAACCGGCGTTTGTGGGCTTGTGGGCTTTCAATGAGTCTAGTTGATTATTCTTTATATATAAAAATCAATATTTATTTACAGAAGATGAGAAAAGATTATTTATGGTCAAGAAAGCATATCTTTTTCGATCTACCTCGGTTTTCACGTTCTTTGTGAGACGTTCAAAGTTGTCATATATACAAAAACAATTAAATTTACACAAATAGTTAAACGATGAGCATATATTCAATAAAAGAAAAATATACAAACGTATGAAAATCATACTTATTTAAATTAACCGGTTATTCGTGTTAAATTAACCGGTTTATTCTGTATTCGAAAAATGAAGATTTTGAAAAAACCGTATTCGACAAAACCAAAAAACCGGTTAAAACTGTTCGAATAATAACCGTCCGATCTGCCTAATTGGTATCACTAATTTTTGTTTTGCTGCCTAAAAAAATCGAAACTATTTTATATTTAGCAGGCTTCTGCTGTGCTACCTTTAAAATATTTATTTCATATAAAGTTATGTATTTAAACTTTAACAATTTGCTGTCTGCTGCTTGCTGTCGGTTATGTGCTTAATGCTTGATACTTATTGGTCGCTGCACACAAAATATACACAATACACACACGAATTCATGGTATTAAGCAGTTAATCTTGCACAAACAACATGCCTTGAAATGAATTGCTCATCTTTAATATTTTTTTTTTTGCTCATTTTTAATTAGTTCACAGTATAAAATTCGTGCTCACGAGTCAAAGAACAAAATTTGTAGGCACAAATTTTAAAAATTTTATTATTGTGCTTACAAGTCGAGCAAAAAATAATTTGAGCAAAAAATATGAATCATGCTCACGAATTAAAAAATAAAACTCACGAGCACGAGTCATAAAACAAGCGAACCAAAGAAGATTCTACTCACGAGACGAGTTTTTACTTACTATGTTAACCAACGATTTTTCGAACTTTTGATAACCAATAAAGAATAAATGCGAAAACGACTTGATTGTGTAACACTGTAGAGCATTTTAGTCCTTGAAATTGCCTTTATCCATATTCATATTCCATATGAAAAGGAAATGATGTACCCTTGCCACCGTACATTACTTACCTTCGTATGAAAATATGTTTTAAAGGTAAATTGAATTTTTCATTTTTTGTTATGAGTTTAAGTGTATCCCTTGTTATTATTTATTCTTTTTGCTGTAGTTATTGCTGTTGTGTTGTTCTTGGTGTTATTGTTAATGTGTTTTTTGAAGTTTCGGTTTTTATTTGCCTTACAGTATATACTATAGTAACGGATATTTATTTGTTTATTGCTACATACACACATTCTGTTGGTTAAAACTTTTACTTTTTCCCTTTTAAAGTAAAAACTGAACAGGACATGCAACATGTTCTCCATTCAGAAAAACCGAATATACTGGTAAAAAGCTATCTGTCTATACTGGGGAAAAAATCCTTTACCCACAAAGCAATGAAAGAGCTCGCTAGATACGTAATATGAAGGATGATATTACGTATTGCGCGATTTGTCTCTTGTGTGATTTAGTAAAACTGTGACTGTGTTTTAAAATTAAGCTTTAAATAGAATAAACAATTTATTTAATTTTGTGTTGCTTAATTATGATTCCATAGTTTTACGTGTCCTTACTTATATGGCTGTACTGTATGGTGGAGAGCTCTGGAAAGTATCAGTCAGAGGAGGCTTCTCAATAAGTTACACAGGTGTGTCGCTTTGGGCATATCTGGTGCTTTCAGGAGTACTCCTAAGGCTGCGCTGGATATTATCCTGGGCTGAACCTTTCTGGATGTTGCCATGTAGAATAGGGCGCAATTTCAGCAAGAGCCGAAAAAAGATTCTTGACAGGAAGCTGAAAGACTGCTGAATGGCCATGCTATCTCTACAGATGGCTCCAAACCAGGGAGGTTACTGGTGCGGGGTCTACCTGACGGATAGTGGCATTTAACTCTCCTATAGACTCTTTGCTGTTCTTAGAACTGCAGAGCGTTTTTGCGAATTGGCTGCTGAGGAAGATAGTGTGGTCTTTTACATAGGCAGCCAGACAGCTGTCAAAGCCATATCAGCTCTAGGCTAGTTGCATTGTGCAGAAGTACCCTGATGTCACTCTTGAGTTTGTGCAACCTCAGACTGTGGTGGGTTCCGGGGCACTATGGCCTGCGAGTAATGAGACTACGTATGAGCTAGCGAGAGCGAACGTGGCTAGTGGCATTGATTGGCGGATGCATCGGTGAGACCACCGCTTGGTTTGAGGAGCAGAGAAGACTGTATGGTGTCGAGACTACTCGGGTCTAAGCTGAACCCCTCTAGAACTGAATGAATCCTCAACTTAAGGAGGGAATATCTCAGGATTCTGATAGCTTTCATGGCTTGGGGTAAGAACGTGGATATATGAAGCAGGCACCCCAGTCTTTTGCCAGGTATGCGACGGTACAGGGAAGTCAGAGACTGTGGAACATATTCTCTGTCAATAGCCGGCTATTTATAGGCGTAGGCTTAGGCTGTCACCAGTTTCTGATAATGACAGCCACCAGAATTTGCAACCTATGTCGCGGCATCCCCATAATAGACTACGAGCGAGCTCAATCGTACAGGACACGTGGCTCCCACCGCAATTGTGCCCTGCCCAACATATACCGCAGAACCAGAAGTCTACAAGAGGAAAGTGGCATCCCAACCAAGTGATCAGTCACTCTTGCCAGTTCGTAGTCCACACAGTTTACCCGGGTGTCAGAGTGACCCCTTACCCAGATAAGTCCAGGTTTTAATGTCTCGCTATCTCGTTCAAAGCTGCCCGGCATTCAAACACAAGTCGCGATGTCGAGTAGATACCAGAGAACGCCTTGATCTCAGCCTGATTGTCCGTATAGATCCAGATATCAACATCATATACCCTATAGTACATCAACCAGTCTGCTGCCCTTTTTATCGCGAGAGTTCTACCTGTAAAATAATTGGTCCCGAAATTTAAAGGATACAACCACTACCAAGAGTTTTGATCCATACGTCTCTACCTCAACAAAACTGGATGCAATTACCAATTCTGGTGAGTTGCACACGGAAAACATTTTATTCAAGAATGGCTTGGGTGTACAGTAATATATTCTTTCATGGATCGTATCCAAATTCCCAAAGATGGCCGCATGCCCGTAACCCCTCTCAAACCTTCAATCTTATCGCAGAAAAAGATATTTTTTGTTTACTGGGTTTACTTTCAATCCTTTGTTAACTCTTAAGCACTCATACGCAAAAGCATGTTTAACTTGAATGGGAGTATCGTCAACATTTAAACACAGGATATAAACGGATATCTATGAATATGTATACATATACCATGTGTATGTTTGTACGTATATCTATTTCGACGTATATCATCTTTCTCTGGCTTATTATAAGTTTGCCCACACAACTTTAAGTGATGTGTGTATGTATGCCTTTGGATTTTGTATTAAAGTTTTTCGTTTTTCCGTTACCGACTTTAAAAGAAAAGTGTTGGCTTAACTTTATGTAGAGTTTTCGATGGATTTTTTTTTCTTTAGGGCTCTAAAGCATTCACCATAAAAGTTTGTGTTTACTCGTTAACTTTTTTATAACTCTTTTCATATATTTTTTTATTATTATTATTATTTTCTTTTCATACATACCTCCCTATGTGCTAAATCAATAAAAATACTGGTTCCATGGAATCATCATATTCATAAAATATACACATTCAACCATATGCTTTTTTAGTTAATAATATATTTTCTTACACCAATATATGGTATGAACAGGGTGTCCGCCGAGAAGGTATACTACTTTGTTTTGCCGCCATTTTGTTAAACATTAGACTTGACAGTTCGTATCTGGCAGTCGTGAAGTGGAGACGTGGCAAATTTATTATGAAAAATATTCAGTAAACTAGCGTGTTTTAATCGTTAAAACATTTTATTAAAATCAATCATCGATTACTGTGACGATGAGAAAGTTACATGGAATTTTTGGGAGAAACAACGTGCCAACAAGACGCGCTATTTATCGTGAAGTGAATGATTTCGAACAGGCCCAAACGTGAACCATAATGTGCTGCAAGATCGGCTGAAAACATTACTGCTGTTCAAGAAAATTTTCGAAACAATCCATCAACCTCCATTGGGCGTCATGCTCAAAAGCTTGGTTTTCAAAGAACAACTTTGGTTACAATTTTGCACAAAGATTTGCATTTGTTTCCATTTAAGATTCAGTAGACACAAGAGCTTCTTCCAGAAGACTATTTACGCCGCCGTCACAAAAAATCATAATGAGTGACGAGGCACATTTTCATTTGAATGGTTGTGTGAATTAACAGAATTCTTAGTTCTGGGCAATGGAAAACCCTCAAATTATTCATCAGTCATCTTTGCATCCACTAAAAGTGACAGTCCGATGTGCAATTTGGTCAGGAGGAATCATTGGACCTTATTTCTTTGAAACTGAAAACGCAGTAACGATAACTGTCAATGGGGGGTGATATCGTGATATGATTGAAAACTTTTTAACGCTACAACTGCATGTTCTGGGCTTGACTAACATGTGGTTTCAACAAGACGGTGCCACATCGCATACAGCCAGGATTACAATGGAATTACTTCAAAACCTCTTTCCACAACAATTTATTTCAAGGAATGGTGATGTTGATTGGCCTCCAAGGTCGCCTGATTTCACTGTTTCGGGGATATTTGAAAAGCAAGCTTTATGCAAACAAACCAGAAACGCCGGTGCAACTCTAACAAAGTATTCGTTATGAAATTAATGAAATACCGCGGGAAATCTGTGGGAATGTAATGAAAAATGTGCTCATAATGGTCGCATTTGTAAGGCTAACATAGGTAGGCATTTACCTGATAAAACATTTATCAATATAAGATCCATTCTCTTTCACATATTCAAAAATTATAAGCAAGCAAAGTAGTATACCTTCTCAGCGTACACCCTGTATTACATTCATAGGGAACTTGGAGATATTGCTTAGAAGCCAAAGAATTTTATATGGAAAATATTTGCTGAGAAAAAAAATATGATGGCAATAAGGTTATCAATTGAAACTCACCACAAAGACTAAATGAGCTATAGAAAAGCATGTGTTTTACAGTTATTTATGTATGTACATATATATGCATAATAAGTATTGTATAGTTGGAATCAGTAATAATATTTGTTGCTTAAATGTGATATAAAATGTTAACGGGAAAGTCATAGATTATGAATAAAACTGTTTATATCCTTTGCTAATACTCATAGCGGAAATTTCACTAAATTTGATTTCGTTGTATAATGCGGTTCAAAATTTTATGAAAAGAGCGGAAATCTGCCGATATCGTATTCTGTTATCAATGCCCATATTTCTATTTGATACTGCTATAAATAAAACTGAATTTGTCAAAAAAATAAAATAAAAATGTATGTTTTTAAGTCAATTTACTTCCTAGTCTTAAATTTGCCCAACCTTTACCTCTATAAGCCAGTGGTCATGTTGTTTCATCAATTAGTTGGCAAATGTAACCGTAGCTTCAGCCATGCTACACTTACTGAGCTCTTGCTAATGTCGACGGTTATAATAATGGTTACAGTAATAATGAAAACATTTCCCTCAAAAGCGGTTACAATACAGTCCTTTAAGGCTGGTAATAATTTATGATTTTGTTGACACTTTAAAAGACATCAGCGGTATATTTTAAACTAAAATGACTTACAACTTTATTTATTCAGTCCTAAAATTGCTTTAAGAAATAATATTAAAGATAAATTTTATTTTTTTCGTAATCTTAAAACATAAAATATGTTGGAACCTCTTTATCAATATATTTGCAACTGAGGATAAATGAAAATATGAATTAACAGGAATCCATAAAAAGGCAGGTAATATTACACAATTTTATGTACCAAGTGTATGTATAGAGTAAATACATTTTATTTATTATATAGACGAGCTATTATTTCCGGACATGATTAGTGAAGTCAAAAAAAAAACTGTTACAGTTCTCGATAAAAATCTAGATTTTAAGCTTTAAACTATAACTGTTAAAAAAGTGTAAAATTATCTTATCAACTTGTACTAAATAACTGAGTACTATCCTGTAACCATGGAAGCTAAATATCCAACACAAGGTCCGGAAGGTAATGGTAACCTTTTATATCTGTCGTAGCATGCTCGGTTCAGCTCCTGTTTTTACATATCCTATTACTACACATCCTGTGCTTACATATAGATCTCTGATATGGTGGACAGCAACTGAGAATTAGTTTGGCGTGGACAAGCTATATAAAATTCAAAAATCGACTTGCATCGATATAACACATGCACTGAGAAGTAGTCGATTAGACGTACTGAAATCTATTCTGCACCTTGTTCTAATTGACCTCAATATAATGGCCCCTTCAGCCTGCAGCGTAGTGAGACTTAATCCATGTAGATGTTGGAGTTTAAGAATATATGAACTTGATCTCTAACCAACACCCGGACTATATTACTTCTTAATCGGATTTTGCTAAAAGTGTGCTCAAAATCAGTATTTCCTCCAGAGGCGAGTGGTATAGGGGTAACTTGATGGACAAAATGGCACCAGAATCTGTTTGGATGGTTCAAAAGTGAACTGCGATTTTGAATTTGGTGTTTTCTGAGACGAGCTTAAGACAGGTATCTTCCATCGTCTTTCGGATAACTATAGCGGAGGCGGAGTTATGCACAGTATGTAGCTTATCTCCTCGAATCCGACCACTAATACACTTCCTTATTAAAATGAGCTGTCAAGACTTGTTTGTCTATTCGACTTTACCTTTGTTTGAAACCCTAAGCATAGAAGCCACTATGATAATTAACGGACAGACGAGTTGAATAGAGCTGGGCAGCTACTTTCAATATATCCAAAACAGTTTCATTGGCAATCACGCCGGAGCTCATCAAAAGTAGTATATTCAGACTCTTTCTTCAGAAGTATTAGAACGGATGGCATTATATGACTACTTTTTGTGTGGCCGAGTTAATATGATCCTCTTTTGATAGCTGTCAAGAGAAACAGATTTCTATGCAGCTACATAAAATCCAGACTTGGTGAGTCACCTAGGTCTAGACCTACTGAAATATTTCATGTTTACCAGTTCAATGTAATACCTCATTGATACACACTACGGTACATCGGGCTAGTAGTGTGGTCTTGTAAAAATATAATCTTTTCTACTCTACTTGCCTCTTTGCACGCAGTAGACTATGACAGCAATTAAATATTTTTTTTAGGCACTACCACTTGTACATCCATATTGAAGAAACAACATCTTCGTACCAAAGTTCTTACTCTTCCTCGTGGAAGTAAGAGCCTTTAGTCATAAGATAAAAGACTTCGGAATAACGCTTTTTCGGTGCCAGTCCTTGTAAAAATTAACCAGGTATTCACAAAACTGGTTGAAAAGGCAAACTTTCTAGCTGAAATGCTTGCAAGCAACTCTAACTTGCTGGAGAGCCCTCAGCCACTGCCAGAACTTGAAAGAGTATCAGTGACTATGTCAAGTATATCCTTTCGAGCTGCTGCAGTTAAAAGGTTCTTGCAAATCTCAACCTTAATAAGTCATCTTGGCCGGATGGCATTCCAGCGCTGGTCCTGAAGCAGTGCTCTTCGACACTTACGCGTCCATTGGCTAACCTTTTCAGTGCGCTTTATCGTGCCGACATTTTTCCATCTTGCTGGAAGCTTGCCAAATTAACACCAATTCCTTAAAAGTGTGAGGCTACCAACTTTGAAACTACCGCACAATAGCAGTTTGTTCGGCACTTTCCAAAGTCATGGAGAGTATGATTAGTTATCAACTTGTGAAGTATTTGGAGTCCAACAATTTGCTGAGCGATCGTCAGTACGGTTTCCGTAGGGGCCGTTCTACTGGTTATCTTATGGGGTTATTCTTCGATCGGTGGAATAAGTCCATTCATAGATTTGGTGAGAGTAAAGTTGTGGCTGGTGGCGCTCATATCCCAACTTATTGCTTTTGATGTCAGTACTCAGTTCTCTCGATTTATATCCAGCATTCTTAGAAATCGCACTATAAGAGCGGTTATAGATGGGATCTCTTCCGGTGAGTTTAGGATTAATTCAGGGGTAACGCAAGGCTTTGTTCTTTCTTCCACTTTATTTTTCAACTTTCCAAATGACTTTCTTCTTCTTACTTCCATTCATATGTATTCTTTTGTAGATAACAGCAATATTTGTCATTCATATTCATTTGATCGCGGGCCGAGCAACTGGGAGATTGGGGTGAAGAGGCAAAATATGAATGATACACTCGCAGATGACTTGACGATAATTTCAGAGTGGGGTCGTGCAAACAGGGTCGATTTTAATGCACGTAAAACCCCCAATATTGTTTTTTTTTACACACAGACATGGTGGTGTGGGTTATCTGTGTCAATAGGTAATGTAAATATTGAGGAATCAGATGCTCTTGATGTTCTGGACATGAGTATTCATTGTGACGTTCGCTGGAATGATCACATATTTCGAGTGTCGAAAGAAACATTCAATTGTTTCGGTTTCTTAAGACGGTGCAGGAAATACTTCACCCCATTGACCTTCTAATTATTTACAAAACCTAGGTTGGAATACAACTCTCATGTAAGGGCCGGTGCTGCAAAGTCTATTTTAGAGCTTCTCGACCGCGTACAGGAAGGTAGCCAATTCTATCGATTCCTTACAACACCATCGGTACAATAACGGAATGTGTTCCAACGAAGTAAGGGAATTAATTCCGAAAAATCACATATTCTTACGCAATATCCGTATTTCTCGTATTTCACATCACTTTTTAGTTGATTGTCCAGCGAATCGCACAATGCATTATAGGAAGAACACGTATTTTAGTCGGACTGTCCATTTGTGGAACAATCTTCCCTGACACTTACGACATGAGTAAATTCAAGCCGAACATCCATAAACATTACTCTCTCTTTCTTCCTTCCCACAACCTATTTTTCTAGTAGATGCAGTGCTTCATCAGTAGGGGTCATACCCTCAGTGCTGGTCATGAATGAACAAATAAATAAATAAATAAATTGGAGAACTTACATAGTCTTCTCTTATTTCACTTACCCTACCATTCGCATTTTGCTTATACATGCAAAAAATCATGTCGTTGATTCAACCAATCTTTTGTAATGGCAACTGTAAATTATAACCCCGTAGGATTTTAAATTGCTTACTTACGTTTCTATCAATGGAGTGAGTGGGGATAACAAATTATTGTTAATACACGAAATGAATAAGTGAGTTTTCCTTAAATGATGAATGATTTTAAAAATAAAAATATTTATTAGGCTTCTCTTTCTTTTTCAGGGCAATTGTGTACATAAGTATTTACAAATACATTAGAGAAGCAAAAATGTTATAATGAAAAAAAAAATAAATATTAAAAAATAAATATTAAAATTATTTTGAAAGAAAGCCAACAACCCTCTTATTAATATTCATTTTAATTTATTTCAACACAGAACAGCTTTAAAGAGTTTAACATTTCTTAAGTTTAACATTTCTTAAGCTATTTTTGAGGATTAAGTCTTAAGAAAAAACAGAAGTAAATTTATTATTTAAAAGCTGGTTTTTATTAGAGATTTAAATGGGGGATAACAAGTCAAGTAAATGGTTTACTACCCCGAATTGATGTCGGCAATGATAAAACTCGTCAACTTATAACAGAAAAGTCAAAGATTGTGGATGGTGGAAATAGCACTTTAGGGAAGTGTATAATGTGTTAGTAAGACCGTAACAAACGGAAGAAGAAGCACTTGAGTACTACTGAACTTGTGGTTGACAGAATGACAAAGCAAGAGGGCGATAATATAACAGTGGAATTTATTTAAGCCCTAGATGGCGAAGGAAAGCAACAAATTTATGATCTGCTGGTAAGAGTTTCGAGGAATAACAAGATACCCAAAGTACCTAATCCATAAAAAAAAGGCTACAAGCGCATCTGCAAAAATTATCAAGGGATTACATTCAGTAGAATGTAGGTTATAAAGATTCCGGATACCGGAAAGCTTACGAGACGACTAACTAAGAAAGCATACTTGGAGAATACCAGCATACTTGGAGGATACAGGTCCGATAAGTCGGTAATAGATCAAATATATATAAAGCGTGTTTTTTATAGAGGTATAGAACTTTAAGTTGGCATTACTTTTCAAGATGACGACCGATTTAACAGCTGTCAAGTGATTTATTCTCAGTTTGGCTTGGCAATTCATCATAAATAGACTCACGCCCGGCGTAGATTCGTCGAATTTGCCCAAAACGAGATTACCATTGTTCCCGTTTTTCATAAGCGAATTTTGTTTAGCGATGAAGCGCACTTCTGTCTGAATGGCTACGTCAACAAACAAAACTGCCGCATTTGGAGTGAAGGTAATCCTCAAGCGTATATGGAAGCACCGTCACATCCTGAAAAACTGACTGTTTGGTGCGCTTTATGGGCTGGTGAAATCATTGGTCCGTTCTTTTTCAAAAACGATGGTGGTCAGAACGTTACAGTCAATGGTGATCGGTATAGAGCCATGATTACTAACTTTTTCATTCTTAAATTGAATAACCATGATGTCCAGGAGATGTGGTTTCAACAAGACGGCGCAAAAAGTCACACAGCTCGTGCTACAATAGATTTATTGAAAGACACGTTTAGTGACCGCCTAATTTCACGTTTTGGACCTGTGAATTGGCCTCCAAGATCTTGTGATTTAACACCGCGATACTACTTTCTGTGGGGTTATATAAAGTCATTGGTCTATGCGGTAAAACCACAAACGCTTGACCATTTGGAAGACAACATTCGCCGTGTTATTGCCGATATATGGGCACAAATGTTGGAAAAAGTCATCGAAAATTGGTCGTCCAGATTGGACTACATCCGCGCCAGACGTGGCGGTCATATGCCAGAAATCATATCTAAAATGTAATGCCACAAGGTTATCTTTCGATTAATCCATCGTTGTTTTATTGCAACTTAAAGTTCTATACCTCTATAAAAAACACCCCTTACTAATGCAAAATATTAAGAAACACGATATATAAATAAATATATGAAAGATATCCTGGTATAATATATATCTTGGGTTTAAGTTCTGGCTAGACCATCTGACAACTTTCAATAGCGGACTCACCCCATAACATTAACTAAAGACTGGTTATATAAGTATGAAAAATTTCTTTAACTAATGCATCTGCCGTTCGGATCCGGCGCCAAATTGTAGGCTGTTTTCACTGAGTAGAAAAATAAAACCAAGTGCAGCTCATTGATTAGGATAAATCCTACTTATTACAGTTCGCATATCGCGGGATTTATGTCTGTATGTAAGGTAAATTGACGGTTTGTCTACCGTTCTATTTAGCCTATGCCTGCACTATGCCACTAAATAGCATAAAGGATCTGAAAAGGTGCTTAATCGGTCATAGTTGCCAATCATCTATGTCGATGACGTTGCGATTTTAGCTCGAAACTGCCGTTATGTAGAGAAGCTATTTACAAATACACATGCAGTTGCCAAAAAACTCAACTGATCGTAAATCAATCGAAAACCAAATGTATGATACTGTCTAGGAGCGCTGAAAGAAGAAGGCCTCATAATGTCAATACAGTTGACCAATTAGCTAACAGTTCTAAAGACTGCATACAGGAGAGCATTTTGTCAGCAAACAAATCTATGGATTCAAAAACGTGCAAGCTAAGGTTTTACACCACCGTTATAATGCCCATACTTACTTATGAGTCCAGAGATTCAGAGTCATCCAAAACTTACGAAAGAAAAATTCTTAGAGCAATGTTTGGTTCAAGGAGAAATGAAAGAGGTGATTATATCCGCAGAAAAAATACAAAGCTGGTACAATTTAGTCATGACAAGGATGTTGTAAAATACATCAAAATACAAACACTTAGGTGATTAAGACACGTGCTGCATATGAAACAGAGCCGAGACCAGAAGATTCTTCTTGACTGCAACCACAAATTACAAGAATTAAAGGTCGCCCACGTAAGTGCATAATTAACAAAATTGACGCTAAAATAAGAGCAATGCGAATTGGCTCAGTATTATGACAAATAGGGATGACTGAAAGAGAGTTGGAAAGAAAGCCAAAACTCACACCATGTTGTGATGTAAAAGGTGACAAAATTTTAAATATGATTACTTTTTTTGTGTTTTGGCCTATATCAGAGACCACTGTACAGTAGAGTGTCTCATAAAAATTAATTAAAGTTTAAAATTGGCGTTTTTGTTCTTGTTCGTACTGTTTTTGGACTTGAAATTTTTATTTTTTTATTTTTATTAAGTTTTTTCTACTATTTTATTCTTTTAGGCTTAAATGTAGGTCAGTTTCGGAAAGCAGCACACTTAGACTTGATAGAGCCTACCCATAGATACCCATAGATTCCCTTCGACAGCACTGGGAGGAATTTGCTGATCTATTAACTTGCTTATCAGCCCTATAGGAATATTTTGTAGAGTCCCACTTTAAACTATATGCGAACATCCTGAACCTAAGACCCGCCAACCCCAAGCATTTCAATAGAAGATATTCTGTGCTCTCCTCATCATCTAAATAGGACATAATCATTTTAGCCAAACCTAAGAGCATGTCTCCCCACTAGACAATAACACGTAAGTGCTTCTATTGCCGTAGATATCCTTCCTATCAGCAAGTTAAGCAGCTGCCCTCTTCTAACCACTCTCAGGTAGCTCTAGACTACATACGATATTATTGAGCCATTGCCCTATACGCAGACGGCAAGCTCATGCCATATATCAAACCTCACCTCCGCCGAAAGAATCCGGGCCACAGTGCCTAGCTAACTCATCCTTCGCACAATTGCCCGAAATATCATTGCGACCCGGTACCCAATAAGATTAATATCGAAGTATTCAGCCATCACTTCTAGTGATGAGTAACATTTCTTTACTGTTAGAAACTTAGTGAACATAGCTCCATAGGATTTAATGCAGACTTTTCAGACCGTTGTAAAACTGTCGCTTAATAAGTCAGCAGCCTCACAATTAATGGCCAGCTCTGCATGAAACACACTGCAGTGATACGCCAAGCCTGTAGAACAAACATGTTGATATAAAGATCAGGAGAATGAACGCTATAGCCTACTTCACCATCCAGCGTTGAGCGATCATTAAAAAATCGATTACCTATCGTATCCCCTTCCAATGACTATTTCCAGGTATTCCTAATCGGAATAGATGTTCTTAGATTAATCGTTGATAATAGTAGAGTAGTCCGTCTTTCCGGTAGACAAGCCAATCAGCTACAGTATCCCAGCGGAGTACTCCGATAAACTAAGACCATATTCTCTGATTCTCAGTAGAGATATGAAAGCAGTAGATTTGACCTGATATCTGGTGTCCAGATATTTTTACTGACACTGAGTGTCATAACTGGCCTTGTATACCATACCTTAGCAAAACCAATCAGTGCCGACCTTTGTACAAGGATTTTAGTATGTACTTAATATGCAGAGACCTCCACCAAACTACAATACCATAAAAAAGTATTGCTATGATTTTAGCCGCATAAATCCACATGTGAAATTTTACGCGTCTACGAATACGTCTTCTCTAAGCGAGAAAACCTTAAAGTGTGAAATACATGTTTTTCAGTAACACTGGTCTAGAGCAAAAAAGTCTTTAAATAAAACTGTATGGAATATAAATATTTTGATGCGCTTAATTCAAATCCCTTTGCAGTTTCTTTTTTCCAAATTTTTCGCCCAAAATATGGTAGTTATGTCATAACTTGAAAACGACTTGACCGATTTTAACGCAAGTAGCAGCAAAGGTTTAGGAACAGAATTTCCTATAAAACACCTCATTAATTTTTTTTTGTATTTTCAAGAGTTTTGGAGTTAAGCCTAGTGCTCTGTTTAAACTTGTGAAAAACATTGTGCGACACATATTTTTTCGTACGAAAAACTTGACATACGACCAATGTAGTCAATTTTTCAATATTTGTCGCTTTTATGCCTTAAAATATGCAACATGATTTTACGTTTGTTTTGTTTTCTCCTACAATATAATAAACAATATTCAGTAGGAACTTATGAAATGTCATAAAATTCTGCTCGAAAGTACATCTTAAGAGACACTCGCAAATCATAACTGCAGCTAAGTGATAACCATATTCGATCAATGGGATGAACTCAGGCAATGCTTCTTAAGATGATTTTACACACGGTGCGGTACAAATTGCTTCGTCAGTAAACCAAATTTTTTTGTAGTTGAAAAGCACTATAACAGCAATAAGATTCACATTATCTGACCACTCTATGGTGAATGCTGAGACAATTTGAAATTTCTGTTATACGCTAACGATAAGGGTAGGTTTCATCAGTCTTATTAGTGGCTATGTTACATGATGTGAAAGTATTTATGTCCCTACCGTTATTTAAAATTTCGCACGGAATAACAGAGGCTCATCTAATTTCGTAATTGAAAAAAATGTTGTTAAAAATTTGTGGCACTTGGAAACTAATGTTGACATAAACATTTTACATGTTTTTCGTAAAAAGAATAATTTTAAAAATAATTTATTTCGTTCGTTATTTTTATATGTAATTGGACAGTATTTCTTACGACATTTTAAACACAATACCAAGTTGCGAAAAAAAAAATTCCGCGAAAAATAAGTGAATTATTTTTTTTAAATCACAAAAAAATTTTCAATATTAAAATTTTACATGTTAAGCATTTAAATTAAAGCTTGAAATGTTGGGAATAAAATAAGCTATAAAGCCTGAAAACCGGTTGGCTAAAGCTGAGTTTATTCAAAATTAGCGAAAAAATGTTTGCTTGCAAAATAAGTAGAAATTTTTTCTACTATTTTTCCACCTGCCTTTATGGGTTTTTTTACTTTAAACATATTTGGCCTTCATTCAAATCCTCAAAATTTAAAATTTATATTCTAAGAATTTTGTTTTTTTTTTGTAACTTTTGATTCCAGTAATTTTGCCAGAAAAAATTTTGTTCGATAATTTTGTCAAAGTTAGGTACCTGCATTTCATTTTGAAAAAAATCAGCAATAGCCAACCGATTTTCAACATTTATAGCGTATTTTAATTTCAACAATTTAATTAAGGTGCTTAATATGTAAGATTTTCATTAAGAAAATTTTTTTTTTTAAAATGCTTTTTTTCGCAACTAAGTTATGAATAACTCCGAAATTGTTGAGAATACAAAACATATGCTATTCAGGTGATTTATAGGAAATTTTTTTCCAAAAAGCACTTGCTGGTACTTGCATTAAAATCGGTTAAGTCGTTTTAATTTATGGTGAAATATATTGACCACGCTACCATATTTTGGGCGTAAAATTATTTGAGCCCGATGGAAAAACCTGAAAACGGATTTGAACTCAACGCATCGAAATCATTATTCTCCATATACTTTTATTCAAAGGCCAGACAATTTGTTTGTGGTTTTTAGACCAGTGTAATCGTACTGTTTTAGAACTTGATTATGGGTTTCATACATTTTCTTATTTTTGTAAGATATTTTCTAACATATTTAACGATTGTTTGCATTCTAATTGCTTTTCTTTTTGCTGTGTTTTATTATCTTTTAAAAGCACAGTGAAAATAAAAACACAGTGAAGAAAATAGAAGATTTAATAAAACTTACAAACCATCAAAGTGTTTTAAAAACAAATTATGTAAAGACATTAAAAAGTTTTTGTATACCTAACACTGCCACCCACCTTCATTAACGCATAATTTTTCTTTTTTTTTTTTCTTTTGGCCCAGTAATTACGAAAACTTGGTAATCTTTTACTACCCGAAAAATTGAAGAAAACAAAAAAAGTTATAAAGTGATAAAGATCTTTTTGTTTTAATTTGTCTTTAAATACTTTTTTTATATTGTAGAATATATATATTGATACGAGCCGTTAATTTTGAAAGTGGAGCAAGACCACTAATGAAAAAAAAAATAAGATAAGGGCAGTTATGGATAAAAATTGTTATGATATTTTAGTGTGAAAACAGTTTTTTAGTAAAAAAAAGGAAAAAATAAAATAAAATCGAATCTAGTATTTGGAGATAGTAGCTTTACCTCTTAACAGTATTGAAAATAAGTTTATTTTGAAAGCGTTGCAAGTCCATTTTAGAATGAAATTAATATTCGGTTGAATGTAAAGGGTCTGCCAATTAATTTTTTTTTTTTTTTTTTTTTTTTGAAAATAGTATAAAAATAACTACTGAATATTTTCTCAAATTTCTTTTTTTATTTGAAAATACAATCCTTCCGGTTAATAATGGAAAATAATTTCATTCAAACGGCTGCCTCGGTTGGCCAAGCAGTAGTCTACACGATCGGTCCAGTTTTTAAGCACATTATCGCTTGTGCGTAGCTGTATTTCACCAATGGCTTCACGAATATTGTCTTTTAAGGCGTCAATTGTCTCTGGCTTGTTGGCGTAACACTTATCTTTGACGGCACCCCATAAATAATAGTCCAACGGTGTCAAATCGCAGCTCCGAGGTGGCCAAACGACATCAGCTCTGAGGCTGATAATGCGATCTTCAAAAACAGGGCTCAAAACATCGAGTGTAGCTTCGTACTGTTGAAACCAAATGTTGCTAATACCCTCCTCTTCAATTTTTGTGAACAAAAATTCGTTCATCATGACCCGATAACGATCGCCATTGACTGTAACGGAGTATATAAGAAACTTGTTTTGCGGATTGCCATTTCTACCATTTCAAAATCTCGATCGTTTGGTAATTAAGAATGTCATGAAAAAAATAAAATTTCAGATCAGTTACATTTATTGCGCTATTAGGGAAGTTCTAGTTTCATCCGACACATACTTACCATCTTCAGACGTGATTGCATAAATTTTTCACCATACGGCAATCGGTGCTGTTTTGCCATAACATAAGGTCCGCCATCTAAAGTTTTTTTTTTCAACTAGTGCTTATTTCGTGAATGGTAACACTTAGCTCATGTCTGATTTGACAGATAATTAGTTTTAGCCTTCCGCTGAATGAATATGGTTGTGTATACGCTTCGCTAAGTGGGCCTGCTATCGACTTACAGAAGATGCCGATTGTGCCAAAAAAATCATCTTTTTATATGAAGCTCATTTTGATCTTGGCGAGTATGTAAACAAGCAAAATTGTCGCATTAGGGCACAGAAAATCCGCACGCATATATTGAAAAGCCGATACACCCAAGATGAGTCACTGTTTTGTGCGGATTTTGGTCCAGAGGCATAATTGGGCCATTTTTCTTCGAAAATGAGCAAAGAGTGGCCGTTACAGTCAATGGCGATCGTTATCAGGCCATGTTGAACGAATTTTTGTTCAGAAAAATTTAAGAGGAGGATATTAGCAACATTTATTTTCAACAGAACGGCGCTCCACACAGCCGAAGGTACACTCGATGTTTTGCGCCCTGTTTTTGAAGATCGCATTATCAGTCGCAGAGTTGATGTCATTTGGCCACCTCGGAGCTGCAATTTGACACCGTTGGACTATTATTTGTGGGGTGCCGTCAAAGATAGGTGTTACGCCAACAAGCCAGACACAATTGACGCTTTAAAGGACAATATTCGTGAAGCCATTGGTGAAATACAGCTGCACACAATCGATAATGTGGTTAAAAATTGGACCGATGGTGTAGACTACTGCATGGCCAGCCGAGGCAGCCGTTTGAATGAAATTGTTTACCATTATTAACCGGAAGGATAGTACTTTCAAATAAAAGAAGAAATTTGAGAAATTCAGTAGTTTTTTTATAGCATTTAAAAAAATAAAACTTATTTGGCGGACACTTTATAAAAATATATGCAATATTTTTGAATTTAATGAAATGCAAACCTTTTAATATCTCAAAACAAAACGAAAATTGGATTTGCCCCATATTCAAAATAATCGGCTCATGTAAAATAAATTGAAGAAAAAATGCTGTATTGTCTCATACTCATAGCCTTATGAAATGATTTTGAGGATTATTTGTATTAAAAAAAATTGTTTCCTTTTATATATGGAACAAAATTAATCAATAATCCCAACACATTGCTTTTGTAATTATGCCAATTGTATTGAGCTGTTCATGGATTACAAATAATTAACTCTGACACTACACCTAGAAAGTATATCTGTTAGAAGGCAGGAAAGGCATACACATTATGAAGCCAAAATATCACAAAAACAAAACAAAAGCGGCACAAATAATTTAATTCCCTTTCCAAATGTCTTACAAATTAAGAAGAAAATTAAAATGAGGAAATAATTTTCTTTTTATTGTATTATACCATATACAGCCAGCCCTCTACCAGTATCGCTTTCTTTCTTCTTTTTGATTAACTTGTTTATTTATTTGATTTTATTGTGTGTATCACGTAGAGTTTTAGCAAAATAAAATATCCATTAAATCCATGTATTGGTACTTAAATCAATAAAAGTTTTCTGACTTGGTTGGTATGTTGTTTACGTTAAAACAATAATCTTAGTACTTGTATGTACATATAGTATTTATGTATTTTTACTAATTTTATTTCAATGGTTAATTATTGTATTTGTTTTTTTATTTATAGCCCATAGCACTAGCATACTATAACAGCATACTCTGTTAAGTCTTAAGTTTGTAACACCTCTTATAAGTCTGGTAGTAGAGTAAAATTAATAACATCAAGTGGATCGAAATCTCTCTCAAGATTGGATAAATCATGCCTGTATGTACGTTTTAATCTTGTAGTACAGGCATAATTCCAGAATTATTGAATTATATTTTAAATATCGAGCTTTGCTTTTATTATTAGATTAAAATAGACCCTAGACGTCTCATCTGACCATGGGAGTCAGTCTATGAAAATCGGTAATATTAAATTGGAAATAATCTTTTATGCATATGGACTTTCCATCTTATGACTTAGATATATATTGTTACGTTTTAACCTTTTTAAAACGTTTAAGTTCGTTTAAATTGCGTTAAAATAAAATAAACTCCACGTTTGTTGTTGTTACAATTCCTTTATTTACTTCACAATAACTTTTATACTGTTTGTCTTAATACAACACTTAATATTCGTTTATACAACACTTTTATTTCCGTTTTAACACAACTTAGTGTAATGACAGCCAAACGATTACTAACTGACGCGTAAGTAAAGCAGCCCTTTATATACCTTATTGCCTACAGATTGGTAGGTTCAGGAAATATCGACGATCTTCAATTTCCATATCCGTTAATTTAAATGTAACGTAGGTGGTCGATATAGCACTGCTGCCAAATTCACATGATGATACACTATATACGAAAATGCCAAAATGCAGTGTTGGTTATAACGGGTGATATCCTAACCTTTGAGTTCGCAAGAGTGTATTATACATATATTTGGGACGATAAATTAAATGGCAGGCAAGTAAATGCTGCCCGCGGCCATGCCGTAGGTGGTTCGTCCGTGAGCTACATTACTTTTTCCAGTATTTCAGTCCATATCTCAATGATAGCTGTAATGATGTCTTCTATGACTGGAATTGTGGCTGTCTTGTCTTATACACGAGAGAATTCTCATATCTCCACAAAAAATGGTCTAATGGGGTCAAATAACAGACAATGACCTACTGCAAACGTGCAATTAATTGCTCACTAAACTCGTCTCTCAAAACTTAGGAAAAATGAACTTCATCACTGTAGATAGTTCTTTGTTCCGAAATAGATGTCTTACCCAACACAAACTGTTATAATAAAATTAAATGATTTCAAAGCGTTATTCTGGAGCGCAAGTAAAACAACGCACACAATCCGGGTCGCAGCGGAGAACATGGCAAAAAAAATTTAATATTGTTTTCGAGACTTTAATAAAGAGGCTTCCAGACAACTCCATCTAAAATAAAAAAGAAGCCTCCTAGTATTCAGGCTTATCTCTGGCGATAATGACAAACATCAGACGAATTATCAGAAAAAACCCCACCTACTTAGAAAAATGTTTTTAGCTAAGATTTTCACCACTACACAATCATGTGGAGGGGGCTACCTAGCTTGAAAACTTAACTTTACTACTGTAACTTAAACAAAGTAATGAACGCTTTGTGCAAAGCCAAAAAGCTGCCTAGAGGAGTGACGAAAAAAAATTCGTTTGTTAGTCTATTCATGGTGAAATGGCAAACTTCACTGAACATTTTTAGTATTGTCACATGCATGGTAACTTTTTTACATTAAAGAACCAAATATAAAAAATCATCTTTTATATTTGTACGACAGTAATACCTTCCGCGTTGCTGGTAGCCATTGCGTTGTACCTGCTTTTGGCTGACGTGAAAGCTTTAACGGCTACCTTTCTCTACACTTGCCAAATTCCACATTTTTTTCTTTTTGAAATGATGATTTGTATTGACTGCCAGGTTATTTAAACGAAATTTAAAAATTTTAACTCTAACTATTCTTAGGATATACAAAAAACATTTTTTAATTTCTGTGGGAGGTACCATGCCCCCTTATCCGATTGCGGCCACTTTTAACTGATAGTTTTTACTATCTAAGATGACATTTAGACCAAATTTAAAATCTTCCATTCTTATCGTTCTCTAGATATAAAAAAATATATATTTAATTTGTATGGCAATTACCACACCCACTTATTCAGTTTCGCCCATATTTCGACTTATGTGTGTTAACTGTATAAACTACTAATTAA
Organism: Wohlfahrtia magnifica; assembly: GCA_023159175.1. Classification (NCBI taxonomy): domain Eukaryota; kingdom Metazoa; phylum Arthropoda; class Insecta; order Diptera; family Sarcophagidae; genus Wohlfahrtia; species Wohlfahrtia magnifica. The sequence goes on along the minus strand of JAKWBJ010000148.1, from coordinate 1,376,886 downwards.
TTGAAAATAAATGCGGAATCTTTCACTATTACAGTGCCAATGATATACAAAAATCAATATTTACTTTGTGTGGGAGGTGCTACTCTTATTAATCCAATTCGGCTCAATTATTGACTGATGATTTGTATTGACCATAAAGTTATTTTTTTTTTACCGTTTTAAAGATATAGACAAATAAATACAAATTTTATATCTTATTTTGGGCCCAGTTGACAATAGTCTCTATTGCCACACATCAATTGAAAGCTTTCTACGTATGCTTTTTATGTACACAGTTTTACAAATATTTTCCAACTCGCAAAAAGATTACGCAGCACAATGTAGTTTACTCATTAACACGCGAACAAATGGACCTACAAAAACGGCATATACAAAAAAACCTTGCTATTGACTTCACTCATCGTTGAAGTGCTAATAAAATAAAATCGGTTCAGAGAGCATCAATTACAACGATAGATTTATTTAATCCTCTTGTTCCTTGTAGGAAGAGATTTAACTAATTTGCTTCATTCGGTTCTATTTAATGCCATAGTCTTCGTTCTACGCCTCATATGAGTACCAATCGGTTTATGTCGTTCAGAGGTCATATAACAGCACAGATTTCCACAGCTACTAAATATTGTTCCCAGTTGACAGCACGACAGTTTAAGCTTCTTTATTCGCCTAGTAGCAGAATCACTCGATTTCCTTACGGTTTTGGTGACAGATATTGGGAGCTTGTTGTATACGCTCGCATGGTCTTGATTTTGATGATATTTTCTTTAAGACCATATTATCAACTTCGGTTATCAGTTAATCCAATTTAAGTTGCTTGCCTGAATGACTCTGAGCCAGTAAACAAATATCATGCTCAAAATCTAGAGCATCTAGGCATCAATTTAGACCCCTGACAATACTCCCTGGTTCGGATGTGATATGTCTTAACACACCATCTATACCCAAGTTAACAATAAGGGCGAGAGCGGGCATTCTTGCCTAATTCAATCTTAAATCTAATTTATTGGCTTAGAACTTGGAGAAGAGTAATTATTGTGTTCGATATATTTCCGCAGTTGATCCAGTATAATATCGCTTTCTGCTTGACAGTATCATTCGCAGACTTTTTATGTTATCGACGCTAAACTTGTTGGGACGGAAATGCGTTTGTTCGTTACGAGTATTCTGCAGCAGTGTTAGTTAGTCTTGTTGATTATGGGGAGCAGTGTTGTTAGGCTGTAGATACAGCACTCTGATAGGTCGCCTTCACTAGGAATAGTAATCATTAACCTTTCTTTAATTTAACGGTCCAGACTGCTCGTTAGCCAGAACCGTTCATTTAAGTGTGTTAAAAAGCGCTAGTGGTTATATCAACTGTGAGATATTTTTAAGATATTTTTCAGGCCAGATGATCCATTGCTTTTAAGAATCTTGTTTGCATTCGCAACTCTGACGATATATGAACAATCAGTCGAAATGTCTTTCCATTCCTCTGGCTAAAGTCGTTCAAGCATTTGTTCTTCAACATATTACACTTTGCACTTCGGATCCACAAATTCATGTAATTACTACTTGATTTGGTAAATTAATTAAGTCGTAATCATTTAATATTTTTATAATTTAAAAAAAAATTGTAAAATAAATTTCGTTCTTTTATTTCTGCTTATATCGGTTGGAATTTGGTGAATTTATTTTATTGAGTGGTGGTTATTTATCGTTGCCGAAGATTCCTAACTATGTGCCGCTGTTGTATGGTAAGTAAGACCAACGCTTACCAACCAAAAGGTCCGTGGTCCAATCCCACGCTAGACCATCTGAAAAAGAAAAAATTTTCTACAGCGTTATCACCTCACAACATTAGAGTTAAAAGTATTACTACTATTGAAGGGACTATACGTCCCTTTCAATGAATCTAAAAATAGAATGAGCTGTACATTGACTGACAGAAGTCCCGTGTTCCTTCATCGAATGTTATGGGAATTACTATTGTTATCCCAAATAAATATTGTTACGTTTTTACGCTTTAAAAACGTTAATTTTTGAGGATGTAGATTGCAGTTAAAATATTTGTTTGTTTTTGTGCAGCACTGCTTGTAACCTTTTACAAGCAATAAAAATTTCTATTCTTAATTGCTCTCTCTGTTTACAATTTTGTAAGAAACAACAATTACTCAGCAGATTTTTCTACCTATAGCAGCACCAGCAAACTAATATAAATGCATTTTTCAATTGTGGTAGTAATTTGAAAGTCTCTCACTCAGGCCACTTAGCACCGTATTTTTCCACTTGTTTTGTCTTTATTTCTCTTTGTTTATATTTTGCTTATTTGTTGCCTATGCGTGTGAGTATGTACGTGTGAAAACAAAAGAGAAGAACAGCTATTTGCCTGTCGATGTCCTAAAGATTTTCCAACCCAATCGTTGTTACAGTTTTTATTTGATCACAACATTTTCAACCAGAGGTCATCCACACTTAACTCTATTTACTGAGTTAACTTCAACGAAAATGCTCTTCACAAATTAAGTTAGATTACAACTACCTTCACGACTTTACTACTTATAAACTCAAACCAATAAACTCTACTTGCTGAGTTTACACCAAATAAACAGTCTGCTGTCCGCATCGGTGTGCTTTTTATATGACTGAGTAAACAATACTCCGAAAGCTGTCGAATCTCTCGACATTTCAGGTAGATTCCATTTCTTTCCTCTACGTTCTTTTTAGTTCTTTTGAATATATGAGAATGTAAACATTTACTTTTAGTTCTGTTGGTTTATTGTTGTTTGTTATTTATTTTCTTGTCTGCCTGTTTTGTTGTTGCCGTTTATTTTATTTACTAAATTTCTGGTAATGTTGTTGTTGCCGATTTGGTTATTTGTAAACAGCACCTATAGTTGTTTTGCGGCTTTTGTCCGTTTATTCTTTTTAGCAACGTAATAAGCGATAAAGTTTCCCAACCTTATTTTCGTAACAATATACTTTTGGACATTGACCCCATACCGACAACTGTGTACGAGTAAGTAAAAGCCATGTTGTTTACACCTGCTTCCCAATTTTTTTAATTTTTTCTTTGGTATTTCTTCTGAACAAGAATTTGTTTCTTATAATAATTAAATTTCCATGGCAAATATTTAAAAAACTTACTAATGTCGGTGTATACATACGTATAGGGCTCTCACAGCCAAACAACAAACAGGTACAAATGTTACCTTACTTGATATTTCTGGTAAAGGCATATATGCACACATGTATGTATGTAGGCAAATAAACTTTAAAAGTTTTTAATTAAAAATATTAAATTAATTTCAATAAAAAGCTTTACATCTCATAACATATTAACATTGTTGTTGACAAACCAAAAGCACACACAAATGTAAGCAACTGCTCAATGAACAGCTTTAATCGGGTGATTTTTTAGCAAATTTCTTTTTGGCAACACTGTTTTTGGCCGCTCAGCTGCATTCGTGTAACATGTAACTGTCAGACATGCTCAGTTTGGTCTACAAATTTACATATGTATCAACTTACAAGCGAACAACATTCATGCTTTTTATATCGAAAAATTTTATTCAGGGTAGAAGCTTAGGTCTGGTTGAATAGATACGTGAACAATCAAAATTGCCGAACTTGTTGTGAAGAGCGGCCAGAAGCATTGCAAGAACTGTCAATGCATTCCGAAAAATGCACTGTTTGATGTGGATTATGGTCCGGTGGCGTTATTGGACCGTACTTTTTCAAAGACGCCGAAGCCTGGAATGTTACTGTGAATGACGAGCGCTACCGTGCGATGGTTTAAAATTTTTTTGCCCAAAATACAGGAACTGGATTTGTCTTACACGTGTTTTAAAAGAGACGGTGCAATATGCCACACAGCACGCGAAACAATGGCCCAATTGAGAGGCGATTTCCTTGAACAGTTTATTTCACGTTTAGTACCAGTCAATTGGCCGTCTTTCGACTATTTTTTGTAGGGCTATGTTAAGGCTTATGTCTATAAGGACAAGCCCGCAACGGTTGATGGACTTAAATCCAATATTGAAAAAATTATTCGTGAAATACTGGCAGATATGTTGGGTGGAGTAAGCCAAAATTGAACCCTGCGTATGAACGGTTTGAGGCGTAGCCGCCATCAACATTTAGAGGAATCGTCTTTAAAAATGGAATCATATAGATCGTTCTATCGACTCAAAAAAAGGGTACATAAATTTTAAATGCTTTAATGCTAAATTTATGTGTTTTTTAAATCAAATACAAAAACTCTTACAAAATAACCCGCTTACAGGAATATTTTTGTATGAAAAGAGTATTTCTACGTACCGGTAATGCAAGTTTGTTCGCTTATAAAATGTTCATGTTGATGTGAAAATATATGTTTGTCTTCTACGATTATTATCATTCTTTATATTTTATTTTATTTTTTAATTTTTATAAACATTTGAATACAAAGTAGAAGAAAATGATGTGGTCAGAGGCGTAGTTTTGAATCTTTTATTTTGAATCTCTTATCACGTATACTAAGAACGATATAACCCCCTTTTGAATGCGTCATTGTATTTTTTCGCCTGCATTGTATTCGACTATGAATGCAACAAACATTTTATTGTATATAAATTACATTTAATTAATTGTTCTCCTTTTATTACTTCCTGTTGTGTGGTTTATTTTCATTGTTTCATAGTTTTCCTGCTGGTTTTTGTTGCAGTCAATTTTGGTTTTATTTCTGAAATTGTTTGTCTTTTTAACTTTTTGTTCATTTTGCTCAAATAACATTTTACCATAAAAAAAGAAAAACAATAACAACGGCAACAATAAAAAACAGTCAACAAAGAATGACGAGTGTTTGCTAAAGGCGGCTACAAAGGCAAGTAACCAAATCCCATACAAGAGTTAACAAATGGACGTTGCAGCAGCATCCTTTACTTAGCACATGCACGTTTCAAAATGAGAAAATAAATCGAAATAAAATTCTCACACACAAATGCTTTAACGAACGTGTAAAAGTATAAAAAAGAACAAAATCACAAGAAAGCAAAGCTAATTAAAAACTTTATTTAAAACTAACAAAAATTTTTGTAAATAAATAAGAAGCAACAAATGCTCAGGATGAGTATATAAAGTCTAAAACCCAAAATTAGAAATGGTATTTTATAAAAATGTTAAATATTCTTTGAAAGCTAATTACTAATTACTAATTACTAATTACTAATTACTAATTACTAATTACTAATTACTAATTACTAATTACTAATTACTAATTACTAATTACTAATTACTAATTACTAATTACTAATTACTAATTACTAATTACTAATTACTAATTACTAATTACTAATTACTAATTACTAATTACTAATTACTAATTACTAATTACTAATTACTAATTACTAATTACTAATTACTAATTACTAATTACTAATTACTAATTACTAATTACTAATTACTAATTACTAATTACTAATTACTAATTACTAATTACTAATTACTAATTACTAATTACTAATTACTAATTACTAATTACTAATTACTAATTACTAATTACTAATTACTAATTACTAATTACTAATTACTAATTACTAATTACTAATTACTAATTACTAATTACTAATTACTAATTACTAATTACTAATTACTAATTACTAATTACTAATTACTAATTACTAATTACTAATTACTAATTACTAATTACTAATTACTAATTACTAATTACTAATTACTAATTACTAATTACTAATTACTAATTACTAATTACTAATTACTAATTACTAATTACTAATTACTAATTACTAATTACTAATTACTAATTACTAATTACTAATTACTAATTACTAATTACTAATTACTAATTACTAATTACTAATTACTAATTACTAATTACTAATTACTAATTACTAATTACTAATTACTAATTACTAATTACTAATTACTAATTATTAATTACCACTTACTATATAGGGAAAATAAATTCCCTTTTGTCCCGATCATATCCGGTTTTGTGCCACCTATCTTTCTTTACAATGCAAATGCAAAACGACATTGCATTCCACTGCTATATTTATTGAGATGAACGATAATATCTATCGTTGCGTTTTAACCTCTTTGAAACGTTCAAGTTCGTTTAAATTGCGTTTAAAATAAAATAAATACCGTTTTTATTTTCTTGTTTTACTGTTATTTCCGCTTTAACACGTCTTTATCTTAAGACACGTCTTTAACTTAAGTGATAACTAACTCAAATGAAGGTAAAACAGCCCTTTATATACCTAATTGCCTGCATTTTAGACCATCTTCTATTTCCATATCCGCTAATTCAAATGTAATGTAAAGATATTCGATGTGGCAGTGCTGCCAACTTGACATATACCAAAATCCCACAATGCAGTGTTGTATTTTTATTCTCGTAATAATATTATTTTTTATTAAAGGTCTACGCACACTCTTCCAGTGAAGTTATATATTATCATACTGCGACCCATATGATCTATTGTGCCTCTTCCAGTCTATAGTTTCTTCAGCAGATCTGCTGCCTTCCTAATAAATGCCAGCAGATCTGAATGACCATAATGGAGAATGTATCACCCAGTGAGATACTATGTCCACCTAAACATTTTTGACTAAACCGATCAAGAGCCACACATTCACACATTATGTGTTCTGCTGTCTCTGATGCCTGTGAGCAAAAACATCCACATCTCTAACCGCCATCCTTTTTAGTTGTGCTCTTAGTCTACAGTAGCCTTTAAAAAGCTCCGTTAGGAATTTCAAGTCCGGCCTTTCATACTTGATAACCTCAGAGCGGCGCCCAAATTTTTAACTGATCGCTGCCTTTGAGTGGCGACGTCCCCTTTTAGAATTCCAATGTTCCAAACATATGGCAATTTCCCAGTCCTTGATTAGATTGAGGATGGTTATAAGTGATGCTGCACAGCAAGGTTCCGGGAACCTTTCCTGGCCACTATATCCGCCATTTCATTAACATCTTTCCCAGATTATCCATATTTTCAAGCGAAAGCTTTTGCACTTATCGTAGCGAAACAAGCCAATTGTTTTTATGTCTTTGCTGTATTGAATTGCGTCGTGCCGGCCTCTAACATAAATATATCTCGCAATACTATTATATGTAACCCATAGTTTAATAAAGTCGGACCTTTTACAAAATGCAAAAATCTCACAACCATATAAGATGACTGGTATCAGATATGTTTTAGCAAGCAAAGAACGAATTTCCAGTGGAGTTGAATGACTAACAGCCCAAAGATTCCTAAGCATTCCGTAAACACGACCAACAACGGCCGCTATATGGCTAGACCAGGACAGTTTATCATCAAATATGACGCCTAAATTTTTACAAGAGCTTACAAACTGAATAATATTATCATCTATTTTTACCAGAACGTCATTATTAAGACGTCATTATTAAGAATCAAAAGGATTTATGGAGGGGCTCTGGGGTGGTGTTTCCATGACGTGTGGCACATTATATAGCAGCCAAGATCTTGCTTTGGGGCCTTGTGGTTGGGGTCGTTATCTTCGTAAAAGTACTAACCGTTATCCAGAGCAAACACAGTTTTTGGCAAGTTTTCTTTTAAAACGTTCAAATAAACATTTTGCTCCATGATAGTGTCAATAAAATGCAAAAATCCTGGGTCTGATTTAGAAAATGAGCTCCAGATTAGCACTGAACCACGCTCATGCTTTACTGTCGGTTTCAAATTATTATACCTGATTTTGTCCCTTCCAACTATTAGTTTACCATCCGGTGAACTCCAAAAAGAAAAACCCCTATATTGGCATTCTTTTGGTTTGATTACGCTTACTAATACGAGGTTATTGTCTAGCTCTTCTACCATTAAGACCAACTCTGTAAAGTAAGTTTCTTATTATTGAGGGACTTGCTTTCTTACCAAGGTCACTTTCAGCAATAGCAGCAAGTTTTAGAGCATTTAGGAAGGGATTGCTTTTATGTTTCTGATAAAAAAACGTTTTTCTGCCTCAGAAAATATTTTGTTGTGGGCACCGTTTTATTGATATTGAAACGTTTTATTATGTTTAGCACATTCGCATGAATCCTGCCAACAATTTTTGAAATTTCGCAAACACTTTTCCCTTTGCTTGCACGCTCAATAATAATATTTCTTACTTCGATACTAGTTTGTCCCCGTTGTCTAGCCATCTTTTTGATTTTAGCTCTGCTTATTTTTGTAGGAAATGTTACTCCGTACACCGAAGGCCCTATTCCACATGTATATTACGGAACTTGGATCGGAATATATATTTGGGATACATTTTGAGTGGATAAATAATGTATGATTTGCATATGAGTAGTAGTTATACAAAGTTCCTACTTCACATATTTCTACTTGTTGTTTCAAATTTCTCGTACACATGGCATTTTTTTATTCAACAGAGGTAACGTTGAAAAAAATTGAATGGAAATTTGTTTTCAGTTATAAAAGAATTGTGAAAGTTGAAAGTTCAAATATTTTTTGGTGAAAATTTTGAATATAAATTTTTAAATTTTTTTTTTAAATTTGAGTAACATTTTAATTTTTCTATTGTGTCACATTGGAAAATTCGGGAAAAGGATTTTTTACTCAAAAACGTCAAGGTATGTAGTGAATTATGGAAGATAGAGAATTTTTTTTTCTTTGATCGGGCCCTTGGGATCCATATTGTTTCGGTAAGTTCTACAAATTATTTTCCATTAACAGAAGGATACCTGATTTGGACATAAAAATTTGTTTTCTTTATTTTGGAACAAGGTTTCCTGATTTTTACTTTTGTTTTCGAGTTTTGGCTGGTAAGGTGACCATATAATATTTTTGTATTGGGAACTTACGAGATTTTTGTTTTGTTCTTGATAGGTCTATCAATGCTAGTTGACCAATTGATGACCAGCCAATTTGTATTAAATGGAATATTTAGTAAAAGTATACTGAATAACGTCCAAACTCGGAATTGATAAATACCTAAATGGATGAATATTCCTGGAGTCTTTCAAAGTGGTAGCCAAATAAGTTGCCTGAAATCTTTTAAAATGGTGTAATTTTAAAATATTATAGAAAAAAATAATCCATTTGAATTTCATAAACAACGCTTTAATCTTTTAATTATATTCTTTTAAATTTCATGCATAATGTATTAATATTATTTCTTTACATTCCTATAAAAAAAAATATTTTTTTATCAATTAAATTTTTTTTTTTTTAACTCTATATCTATTGACCCAAATTAAACATAACAGTGTATATTCAAGATTTTTTAAAATTTAAAACAGCTGCAATTGATCATCCATTACAACCATAAGACCATATTGTTCGAGAGGGCTCTACGACATGGATTTTGGTGAGTCGAAAATTTTAATTGCACTGTAAAATAATCAAAATTTTCTTGCATATAATTATATATTCCCTTAAATTTCTTTTTCTATAATTCAAAATATTGCATTAAAAGAACATGTTATTTAAAAAATATTATCTAAAAAAACTTAAGACACATAATTGTAAATAATTTTCTTTATTTTTAATTTTGAACATAATACACTTTTAATTTTCAATTACTATTTAGAATTTTATAAGCAAGCCTACTTGATAATATTTTAATTTTCATTTCCTTCAAACCTTATAAAGATGTTTTTTTTTGTAATATTTAAATTAATAAATTAATAATGGATTGTTAATTTGATAACTGATTTCAATCATGGTATAATAGGCTAGCATAAGTTTATCTATATAGGGATTATGGAGCACAGTTTCCTAATAACATCTAGGAAACTCACGATAGTATAGTATCGTGTTCTACAACCTTAGATTATAATTTTTTTTCACATTCATAGCTACATACACTGGGGATTTGTGTTGTTCATATGTAGCTATATCGGTCCTCGTAAAGTAAAGTAAGTAGGCAATTATAAGGGAGTCTATATAAAAGAGTATACTTAATAAAGAGATTGATTAAAAGAGACAAGAACCTCCCCGACCGACTATTGCTAGTTATTTTATTGCTCCCACAGTCTCCTTTAATCAAATCTTCATCAGGAGTAGTGTTTAAAATATTAAACATGGAAATATAAATTGAAACTTTCACATATTATATAGAGTGCTGCTTTTATTGTAAAAAGCTTCATGTTTTTAGAGTTCAGTGGGAAACTATGTTTGTTTTAGTCAAGGAGGCACTTATTATAGAATTAGGAAGGTAATTTTTATTATATTTTGTATAATGTTCAAAAACTGAACTAAGGGTTTTCCCCTAAATATGTATATTATATCAGCAAAGTTGGCCGCATTGAAATAACAGAGTTGCAGTTATTAACCCATAAAAGTTAATGTTTGAGTTTGGTTTGTGCAAGTCATTTTAATTTTCAAAGCATTTTCAACTTCAATTTTACGTAAAATTATTAAATTTCTGAGTTGGTTTATGCTTTTTTGTACGTGGAACTACATTTTTTAAAAATAAATAAAATGTATGATTTTTAAGAGATCGAAAATTATTCGGTATAGTGTTCAAGTTTGGGTTGGAGCCACTGTATATGTTCCTGCAATAATCGAGATGCTTCTTGTGGGATTTCATGAACGCTTAAAACGGCCGTGTCATCAACAAATGTTGGTGTTAACACTTGACTGTTTGTTGTCATATCAGAAGAATATATTAAATATAGAAAGAGGCCTAGGCAATATCCTTGAGGTAGACCTGCCTCAGTGGGCTGTGAAGAGCTTCAAAAATTTCAGTGTTAAAACACTTAAATGCTCACATCTGTTTTCAATTTCGATGGAAATTTGTAACAAAATTTATAAAATTTTTTCGTATTTGTTTTTGACTTTAATGTTTTTTTTTCGTTTCTATAAACATTTGCGCTCATGTGGTTTTATGCAACAATTTTTTTATTTTTTTTTTACTACACCTTTTACCGGTGTATGTGAAATATTTTACTATTTTTCCTTTTTCAATTTGATTCTAAAAAAAAAAAAAATATTTTCATGATTTATGACTAGAAAAACAAATTCTGTTAAGATATTTTTGTAATTTTTTTTACAATTTCATTTTTTATGGCTCTAAAGCGCTTTACAATACAATACCTGTTGTGAGCTGGTATTTTGCATTTTTTTTCTTTGTGATATTTTTGTGGTATTTTTATTTGAAACAATAAAGAAAAAACTACGTAATAATTTTATTAGCTTTTGTATTGTGGTCAGACTAGTCTGATATGAATGGTTTTGAACGCTTTGTAGTCAATTTAATTTAAAAGCTATCAATTGTTATTGATAAAGCGATTAACACTTTTAAAATTGAAAATGAACACAAATAAAAAATAGCCATAACAGCCATTTATCAATCCTTTAATAGGTTTATGGAAATTTATGGTTAGACGTTATAAGAGATTTCGATATATTTTCTAAAGCCGTTTTGTGAATTTTTTTTCTAAAAATGTTTGTTAAAACTAAAATAAAAAATAATTTTAAGACTTAAGCCGATAGATAGTGATACAAAAAAAGAAAATTAAAAACAAATTAAATTCCTAAATTCGTTAAGAAAGTATTGTACGAAATTTTTATTATATAGTTGATAAGATATTTTGTTTTTATTTTAATTTTATTTGCTTGTTATCAAACATTTGATTATAAAAATTCACTACATAAACCCAAAAACGAAACATGTCTTATGCAGCAGTAACAGCATTTACACAATCAATCAACTTCTTTAATTGAGCAGGGAATTTGTAAAATTTTCATTTTGCATTAAATAAGTACTTAAGAGAATAAGATGCAATAAATAGTAGAAAATTTTATAAGTATGTATTTGATAGGAGATAGTATTCCCTCTAATCATTTTGCAGAAGACAAAAAAAAAATTTTTTTTAAATTCCTGGGGAAAAACTAATCTCTAACTAGAAATAGTTACACAGTGCGACAAAAGAAAAAAAAATACCTGACAAGTGATACTATTTTTCTGATAGGCGCTATCGAGTGGAACAAATAACTGTCTTTGAATTTTCGAAATACATTAAAAATCTCGAGTGGGGAGTAAAAAGTCGGTTTTACCGACTAAGAACTTATACCGTAGCGAGAAGACAGCGTCAATGTGTATTAAAAAGTCACTAATGCAAATAAAAATGTTTGCCTAACAGACGAGAATTTTTGCCTTCAGTAAGCAGCTGTTTATTTGTCAACTATTTTTTCGGCATTTATATCAAGATCAAGATCAAGACGTGCCAAGCAGAAGGAATCTTGCACGTAACACATATGTTACCCTGGTCAAAGTCTAAAGTCTGAATATTTAAATTAGACAAAGTGAACAACTTAAACTCCAGCGTTAAGTCAGCTCTGCGTTAAGGTCATTAGACTTGGATTAAAATTACAAGGGATTGTAAAAAAATGTATGCGTATCACAACTTAATCACAATTGTTTCACAAGCCATGGCCTGTTGTCAGTAAGCAATTAATCCTCCATCGCAAATGGACATGATTTGGTCTCTTGGAGATATGAAGAAAGACCAGCTAGCAGAGGAATCTTCAGTCGACAAAAAATGTTAAACGTTCGACACACATATATCTAATGTTGTACTTGTAACTTGCAACTTTACTTACGTAAAATTTTGCATTTTTACAAGAAACATTTAAAATACACTTTTACTATCAAAAGCTAAATTTTTACACGTAAATTATTTGTATCCTCTCTTCCTCTCTGCTTAAAAGTGTAAAAACAAAAAAGGCACTTTCTGCCATCTTTCTAAAGGATTATGTAATGTCAGTGCCAGGATAACCATGTAACCTTTTTATGCAAAAAAAAAAAAAATCGAGCCAAATATAACTACTTTTGAAATGCATACTCTATGCTACTCAAACAATAAAACTTTTGTTTGCTTTTTTCTTCTCTATACCTTATAACCCCTATATGATTTAAGGTCATACAGAAATGGAAAATGTTTTTCTTACAGCCTTGCTATCATTTTACAACTTTTACGCATATTAAGTTTTGGCTTAATTTCTCTTAATCACTTTGGGGTATTTTTCTTAATTTTAGTTTCGAAAAGTGTTCTAAGAAGAATTTTAATTGAGATTGGTTAAGTGATATACTCCCACCAAATGATTTTTAATTGCAGAAGAATACGAATATTAGTCAGTCAGTCAAGCGTGAGCACTGATTGTGACTTACATTAAAGCACGTCTAAACGTTTATTTGAAATAAAGAGAACATGAGAGAAAAAAATGAAGTTTTTATTCTGTTTACAGGAAAATTTTTTCGTATTTTTTTTTTAATTATGTCTGATAAATGATCGCTACGACTGCATCTTCTTAGTCCAATATTTTACATCAGTTTTCCAAGAACATATGCCATGATATCATAAATTTGATGCGATGTAAGGACCTCCGTTTGTTCAAGAGTTGTTGAGTTGTTGGCATAATATCGGAACTTAACATTCTTCTTCTGTCACCATTTATTAACAGTTCAGCAAAGAGCCTCAACCATTCTCTTATACAGGACTCTATTGCAACATGGCCGCTTGTGGCTTCACATAGATTAACCTTCTCCATGTTATAGCAAGTGCACCAACACTTTGGCCTTTTCCCACGTTTTCTATCCATGCGCTAGTAGTGTGGGACCTATCCATTGACATACCTCAACAGGAGTAGAAATATGGTTTTCCGTTAAAACAGATCGTCTTTCCTCCATATATTTAAAATCTGCCACAGGCATTTGTTTGCAAAGTTATGTAGAAAAACTCGATTGCGCTTGTGGCTTTCAAGCTTTGCAACCCTAAAACTTGACTTGATAGACTTGACATTCAAATTGTAGGCGCTTGGCTCAATAGTTGTAAACAGTGTCAACTTATTTCCTTCTATCCGGTATTTTTTTTAAAGATTCATATTTTTGAGTTGGCAACATTGGTTTATTTGACAACCGATTTAACAGCTGAGCAGTTGCTTTTGCATTAGTTTGGTTTGACATTTAATTGTGGGTAGACTTACACCGCCACCAATTTGACGAGTGAGCAGAAGCACAAATTGACATTGACATTGAATTTACATTAAAATTTAGTTCTCCGATGAAACCCATTTTTGGTTGATTAGGTACCTATATAAGCAAAATTGTCGCATTTGAAGTGGGGATAATTCACAAGCTATTGTCAAAACACCATTGCATCTACAGCAAATTATTGTTTGGTGCGCTTTATAAGCTAGAGGAGTTTTTGGTCCATATATCTTAAAAAAACGAAGATGTTAAGAATGTTACTGTCAATGGTGGATGGTATAGGATGGTACTAATCTGTTAACATGTGGTTCAAACAGGATGGAGCCACATGCCAAACAGTGCGCTCTACAATTGATTTACTCAAATAAACTTTTAATGAAAGAGTACTTTCCCGGTTCAATTTATTGACCACAAAAATCGTGTGATTTAATCCCATTGGATTACTTTTTTGTGGTTCGCTTGTCTACATCGATAAACCAGAGACAATTGAATACTTGCAAATCAACATGTGAAAAGTCATTGGTTAAATAAAGCCGCATTTGCTGCGAAAAGTTTCAGAAAATTTGGAGTTTCGGCCTTGTATGCGCCAGCCTTGGCGGCCACATGGCCGAAATCAAATTGAAACATTAATATCATAAATTCTTACGTCTAACAAAGTCTCTTACATTGATTTTAAAAATATTGTTTCGTTTTTACTTTTTTAAAAACGCTTATTTACTGAGTTCGTAGATTGCAGTTAAATTATAAATAATTTTATGTTTGGTTTTTAATTAAAATCCATTATTTAACACAGTTTTGCATTTTGTAGTGCAAGATTATGGCACATTTTAGTTTTCTGAACATTTCCTTTTATATTTTCATTCTAGTTTTTTTTTTTTCTTATTCTATTTAGTTTTGCTTTTCTTTTATAATAATTTGATTTTTTTTGTTTACAACTAATATTTTATTTCATTTTTTAATTATTATAAAATATTTTGTTTGAAAATATACACTTTTTGTGCTTTTCTATGTGGTTTATAGTAACATTGTTTAGCTACAATGTTATACAGGAAAAAAAATGTATAGCATGCGAGATCATTTGTTTATGATACGATCTTTCGCTCATGGAATTTGGTCTTTGCTGTCTACGTTAATTATTGCTGATGTTAAAGAGAAAAACAAAAAAATAAAACAACATGTAGAATATCGGACAGGAAATTGATATTTAGCTGTGTTAGTGCTTGTATTGTACAGGATTTCCCTGATTTCCATTTGAATTGTCTTTCTATATTTTTATTAATATTTATTTTGTTTTAAACTTAACAGCTCTATAATTAAAACTGTGTTTAGTTTTCATAAGTTATATGTATGTATTGGTAAGCAGTTAATATAATGAAGAAAACCTTTTGCTTACAAACTTCTAATAAGTTTGTTATGCTTGTAGAGTATTTGACGACAATTCAAGCAAATGAGGAGCCCCGTTATGTAAAGGGGGAAGATAATAAAAGGCCAATTCTTTAGGTAGTTTCTTTTGTCTTGTGCGATTCGTTGACCTACATATACATATTGGTGAAGGTTAAAATTTATTATATTTCTATAAAAGTACGAACAGTGAAAGTGTAAATTGAAAGTATAGTCATTTGTTTAAATTACATTATTTGATTGCCATTGGTACTGGAAATCAGAAGACAAAAGTCATTTTAAGGTAATTATAAAGAAAAATTTTACTTTTCACAAGGAAAAAGAA
Source organism: Wohlfahrtia magnifica (assembly GCA_023159175.1). Lineage (NCBI taxonomy): Eukaryota > Metazoa > Arthropoda > Insecta > Diptera > Sarcophagidae > Wohlfahrtia > Wohlfahrtia magnifica. The sequence continues at coordinate 1,361,216 of JAKWBJ010000148.1, read as the reverse complement.
AAGAAACTTAAACTGGGTTATTTTAGTTAAATAAATTCCAATATATACTGTATTTTGTGACGAAAGATAAAGAGAAAATTCTTATACCACCAAATTCGCATCCAATTAAGGCAAGAAGAAAAAATAATAATATCACAGCTTTTAAAGGTAAACGTACTTATTGTATTTAAATCTTTAGCAATATTACATAGGTTGTTTTCTTTTTAAAGGGAATTAGACTACAATAAAAGAATAGAAAATCGTTATATTTTTTTTCTCGGCCGTATTCCTTTAGCCACCACTGTAAACGAAAAGGAAAAAGAATCTTCGAATTATTATTTAAAATACAGATTAAACAAAAAAATCTGTATTAAATCACATATTAAGTCCAGCCTAAGGTCGAACACCAAAATATCGAAATCAAAGGAAAAAGAAAAAAAAAGCAAGAAAACAACAACCATATCATCTACATATATTGCTAGCGAAACTACAACAACAACCGTAGCTTAAGTATCCAACAAAACAAAAGAATAGCGAAAGTTAAGGAGCTGTGATCAATAATCATATTTAACATTTCAAATATATTGGTGGTGGCAAAGGCAACTAAATTAAAGGCAAAGTGTTTTTTTTTTTGGGAAATGAATGCTAAAGAAAATTTGAATCTCGAGCAACCAATTTTAGCCAATGTATAAGAAAATTTTAAGTGCTTGAGAAAACATCAAAGAAAAATTTACAAAATTATTGAATAGTGGTTTAAATTCCTGTTTTATATATATCAGCAAATATTTCTGAGGAAGAATATCTCCAGCATCAACCAACCAACAAATCATTGAAGCAACAGCAAACTTCGTTGAAGTCCTATTGGTGAAAAATTAATTTTGTCATTTTTGTTTTTTTTTTGGAAACTGTGAATCGCAGTAACTAGTATTAAAATTTAAACTTTAAAATAAATTTTTTAGTGCATCAAATTAATTAAAATCTAAATGAAAAGAAAAAAAAATTGAATTAATTAAAAGTTAATAATTGCAAAAAAATATTTAAAAATCTTAAAAACTACATATTGCACTTCATAATCACAGTTTGGTCTTAATTTGCACTCTAAAGTTTATTTTTTGGTTGCTTAGTATATAATTTTATTAAATAATTTATAAGTTTTCATATAGCATCATATAAACCATAACATTTGGGAATACCCATCAACATATCTCCTCACTGTTTTAAAATGATCCTCATTAGTTGTACACATCAGCATTGAAGGGGCCTCATCAACAGCTGCTGTCAAAATTTTTTTTTTTTTTTGGTGAGTAATTTAAAAATTTTTTTTGTTATGTTCACAGAAGAAATTAGTGTAGAACGAAGCAACAAGAATAATGTTTAATTTAATAATTCCTGTAAAATGTTTATAAGCATGTTGCTGAGAATATGTTTATAAATGATAATATTCTCAAGTATCTGTTTGATTCTATTTTTGTTTTTTTTTTTTTTTTGTTTTTGTTCTTCTTGCTTCTTTGCACACTATTGTGGGTATAAGTTCCAATCATTTATATGAGTAACGTTTGAATATATTCTATTATCTTGTTATTGTTTGTTATTTATTTTTTTTTTATTTTTTTTTCTAATGAATTTCTGAGTTATTTTAAAATATAAGTATTTGCGTAATTTAATATATAAGTTAGTCCCGGTCAATATTTTCAGATGTTTACTATTGTGCGATATAAATTAGTAATTTGGAAAGTTTATTGATTTTTAAGTTTTACGTTAAATTATGTTTATTTTAAATAATGCCCAAAATAAAAACATTGAATTTGTATTGAGTATGGAAATTTAAGCTGATAAAGTGTTCTTACTAATGGTGATGTAGGGTGATATAGGGTATGGAAGTTGTGGGATTTTAGCTCAACTTTTAACGCTGCTAAAATCATGGTTGGGAGGGTAAAGAGGCGTGTTTCTTTCCAATCCACCTAGGAAAGAATACGTTTTGTTATAGGTTTTAAATATTTCAGTTTACGATTGGCCTTTATATTAGTTTCTGATATTTTAGTTGGTCGACTTCGGGGTTCCTTTTTCATCATTTTTGTTAAAGATCAACTTTCAGTCCATAATGTATTTATTTTAGTCGACTTAGGGAGTCTATAATAATAATATTTTTTGTGTTCGAAATAGACTCTATGGCAAGAGAAAATAAGGAGAACAAGAACCCACCCAACCGACTGACCGCTAGTGGTTTTCAATGGCTCCCGATCGTTCCCTATTTTCTAACACAGAGCACTAATCGCCAATAGAGTAGGAAAATGTAGATATTTCTTAACATCTCAGTTTTACCCATTTTAGTGAAATATCTATTTGAGTCATACCATAAGAAATATTTGGCGCCCGTAAAGGTGCCTAGGAAGAGTGAACGCGATAACGAACACAACAATTTCACTCTCTGTATGCTCCCTTTGTGTAAATCAATGGTGTTCATTTCATAGAGCAATTGTTTACGCTCAACTCACACGTATTCTTATGCTCTTGGTTTTCGTCCTCTCTTTGTCTGTGTTTTTTTTTTAAGCATTGGAAGAAATAGGCTTTTAGTCGTTACTGAAATAGCGACGAATCAACGTGTGTGGTGGCTAATTATCATTTTTTTTTATTTTCACTAAAAGTACTGATTAAAGTTATAAAAAATGTGCAGCGAATATTTTATGATTACTAATGCATTTGGTAATCTCCAATGCATTATAAATTTTACACAAAACATTTACTTTTTTATATTTTAAATTTAAAATAAATTCTTAGAGAATTGAATACTACTTTTAACCCGTTAAAAATTTCTTACCAACACAAATACAGTTTGAATTTTGCACAGCATTTGTGTAAATCCATAACAGCTATTACACAGATCTATTCACCTAAAGATCTTAAACCCGGTCGTTTTTACAGCTTAGGTACGATCGCGACCTCTTCAATCACTGTTTAGTCACACTAAACTCTCTTAGAACCTGAACACCATCACGTTACACTTTACTCCAATTAAATTCTCTTCAGACTGAGCTTATATACAATAAATTCTACTCGCTGAGTTCACGGCAAATAAACTGACTGTTGGCCGCATCGATGTGCTTTTCATATGGCTGAGAAGACAATACTTCGAAAGCTTTCGAACCTCTCGATATAACAGGTAGATTTTATTTATTTCCTTTGCTTTCTTAGTGCTTGTAAAGCAATTCAATGATAAACAACCTGTTTGTTTTAGTGCTTATTGTCTTGTTGTTGTTTGTCATTTGTTTCGTTGTGTGCTTGTTTTAATTTTGTAGTTTAAACAAGCACGATGTTGTTTTTGTGACTTTTGTTTATTTCTTAGCAATATGGTAAACGACAGTGTTTCCCAAACTTGATTTTTGTAACAGTATATTTCTTTGTTTTATTATGATATCAACTTTTGTAACTCAAAAAAATAGCCGATATTTATAAAAATTTCTTTCTGATAGGTATGGCATTTGTTGAATATTAAACACACAAAAGTAGAAAATCAATTTAATATTCATATAACGTTTAAGCGTTTATAAGAATTTCTCTCACTAAATTAGAAGGACGAAGCAAAAAGTTGTCTGCCTTTGAAACTATGCTGAAATAGATATCAACGCGTGTATACGTAAGGTATGTATGTGCATCATAAATGTTTGAAATTGTTTTCACATATCTTCAGTATTTTAGAAATTTCCCACTTATTGATGATACGTGTGAATGTGTTATCTAATGACACTTTAATTGGGAAATGTAATGAACGAGTTAATAATTCAATATCTTCTAAACCACACAAACAGATTTTGCTGAAATGATAAATGGTATTCGGTAGCGAAGAGGATAACGATAATTATTGGCTTGTAATATTGGTTTTGTTAATACAAATACAATTCAAATTGTTTAAAATATTTGTTTGAGGTTCAAAACATCCATATGTAAAAAATTAAAATTTAAAAATTAAATTGTGGAAACTTGAAACGCAATTCTTTAATATTTCTTGATAGAAAACAACACGTAAAAACTAAAAGAAATGTCGAGTTTTAAATGCATGAAGTTTTTAAAAGTGCCTGGAGAATTAAAGCAACACTTTAAAGGCAATTTAATGTCATTGTCATGTACATGTTACATGAAAAAAATTCATGACAGTCGCTTAAAGTGAAACCGCAAATGAAATGATAACAAGCAATGACAAGAATGAGACTGGCGATAAGCAAAGAAAACATGAAAACATGTACACTTTTTCACATTATTTGCTGTTAGCTGGATACATCCGACAACACTCACTTATTAACACAAAGTCCTGGTGTATAAAGCAAAAATAAGCAATATGAAGAGTAGCAGGGAGAACGTGTGACATGGCTTAGCAAACACAAGTAGTTTTTTATTCAACATAAAAAACAATATACATTTTTTATACATAAGCTTTTTCTTGTGAATACTCGTTATATATTGTATAAAGGATTCACTTATCAGCAAAATCGAAAAGGATATTAACGAAAAAGAAAAAGAATAAAAAAAATTTTTTTCTCTTAAATTTAGACAAAAGTCAAGTACTATTTTGTAAGAAAAGTGAGTTGGTAAAGGTGATTTTTTAACCGTTTTGGTTTGAAAATTAAGAAGAAAAACACAAAATTCGCAAAAGTGAATGCAATATTTTTTTGGGGTGGTAAACAAAAAATTTTTGCATGTATATGTTGCCCAGGCTACGTGGTCCGTACATGAGCTCCAATTTTAGCATACTTTTTCGAGCATTTATCTCACCCAGCCGGTATCTCACCTATTGTAATGTTGCCTTTCAGGTCTGGAATTGTGTGTGGCTGACTTGTCCCTGACTTTACGTATTGTTGAAACCTTATATCATTTAGGTCGAATTCTTCCATTTTGGTCAAAAAAATTGAACGGTATCTTGCTCCATTGTCAGTAACAGTACGATTTTCATTGTTCATGAAGAAGTTCGGTCCAATGATTGCTGCCTCCAGCTGTTCTTTACACCAAATTCTTCAATTCGGTTTGTTGAGGCAAAAATGAGCTTCGTATCTGAAAATAATTTTTCGTCAGAAAAACGGCTCTTAATCCACTTTTCTTAAGGCCCATTTACAAACAAACGACTTTGCAGTTGGTTACCTTAGTTCAGTTCTTGCAGCAGCTTTATTTTGTATGATATCATGCTAAGATTCTTTCGCGTGATAGAGTAACATAAGCCCAATTATTGACAAGAGCGACGAATTGAAATATCGCAATCTTCATTGACACTGGCCGAGACAGCACAAACGTCTCATAATGCCTAAATAATACTCTTTATTTACTATCTGGCCTTATGGCAAAAAATCATGATGCACTACACCGTTGAAAGTCTTTTGCGACCTTTACACAGTCTCTTTGCAACAAACTTTGCTGCTACACGACGGATCCATAGGCAATCTTCAAGTACTCCGCTATCTATCTGATGGTTAGTATTACTTAATAAATGTTTAATTCGGTTTTCGATGTCGATGGTCTGCCACTGCGTTCATCATCTTCAATTGACTCATTTTTGAACCGCTCGTGGCACTGTTAAGCGGCCGTTTTCTTTAGAGAATCGTTGCCGAAACACTTTTCCAATCCGTTTCTTACACAAAATTTAATACAAGTTCGTTGTTACAAATTTAAATCCATTTCTAAAATTGTAAAAAATCGCCAACACACTTAGAGATAGATGTAGTCTTGGCTATGTAGCTATTGCAAATGTTAAGCTATGATTCTAAGACTTAGCGGGAATATCAAAAACACCTGCACCAATTTAACAAAAAAAAAAAAACTGAAATCGGAACGATGGGACCGCCACACGGGGCTTATTCCGCGAAATTTTTGATTAAGGTGGTGTTCATTCTACCTTCTACCTCTTTTAATCTAACGCCAAGTCATCCTATTGGAAACAACTTCATTCTTCACATGTCTTATACAAGCTTGGCTTGGTCTTTCTATGGGCCAATTTCGCTATGTTGTTGTCGAATTTTCTAAGCAAAATTTATTATGACAGGAAATTGGCGTGATATTTCCTATAAGAAAAGGTTGGATATTGTTTCTAGCCAGTTAATAGCGGTTTATAAGATGGAAATTCTTAACTGCTGCAATCCACGATACGCAGCCACACAAAAGCGAAATGTCTAAAGGCGAGTTAAAGATGTAAGTTTCGTGTTTGGAGTGATGTGTGGTGATCACCATAAAATGGTGTTTTAATAATTTGATGCAGGCCAATTCGTTCTATTTCGAAATTAATAAAACCAAGGTAAAATGGCAAACGACGATCAACGTACTTAATAATGATTCGAAAGCTGTTTATGTGACTCGTATATGAGCTGCGTGAACAAAATTCAAGTTTTCATTATGCTACACCTTTTTCAAAGCCTCAGAAAGTCATAACATTACCAATAATATAAAGCACTTTAACAGCGCAAACATAATATACCGCCCATTAGCACATATTCGGTATCTTCTTTTGATTGCGTCAGTCATAATGGACTACATACTGCGTTACTGCTACAAATGAATAAAAACTTGTTCATGTTGTAAATGAAAAATCACTTTTTTCTACTGAAAATTCTTTTGGCATATTTATTTTATTTTTATTTTTGTATTTATTTATTTATTTATTTATTTATTTATTTATTTATTTCTTTTGTTGATGATAAACGAATGCCACTGAAAAATACTTTCTGATTTTTATATTTCACAGTAGTTGCCAATTTAATTGTGACATTATGCCAAAGGCAACATTATAAGTATGGTAGTTGATAGTGATCAAAAAATATCGAATATCTTTTATGAAAGTTTATCCCCCCAATTCATAAAAAATATATTGAGGTATTTGAAATCTATATAAAAAAATTTTATATGAAAAATTGTATATAAAATACATATCATATTCATTTGATATTTTATGTACATACTTATATACCTTCATATGCATTATTTTTACCCAGAAACCCTTGGAGTTTACTGTGAATCTCTTTTAAAAAGTGCTTCAATGTAAAGGATTACAAACGAGAATTAACTCTTTCGAATGCTATAGCATTTATTTTTAGAATAAAGTAGAAGAACATAAATGCTATAGCATGCACATTTTACAGTACAACAAATTACAAAATAAAATGGTAGAACTGCCCAGGCATAAGGGGAATTAGTTCGTAGTGTAGGAATAAGGAAGACGGTTGCTGTACAAGTCATAAATTGGTGGAGAAGATGAACTGCGATTGTAAACCAATTCTCAGTCATCTTTATTTAATGGGATTTGAGCAAAATCCCGAGTCTGAAAACAACAATAAAAAAACCTCCGATATTGCTTCTCAACATCTCGGCGGCCATTGAGCAATAAGCGGTCATAAACACCAATTTTGGAATGAATCGTCATGGGATGTCAGAAATGGTAGCTATATATTGTTAATTTTTTTACGTTTTCAAAAACGTTTATTAATGAGTTCGTATATTGTAGTTAAAATGAAAATAAATTTATTTATTGTGTTTCACTGCTCGTAACCTTTTTACAAACAACAACAAACAACCTCAATTACCATGAAGTGCTCTAAAACGAAAGTAATCAATGAGGTCCAGTGAAGAAAACTGCACAGACTATGGGAAGAAAGCTTGGAAAAACTGTCAGTTTTGATAAACTTTTAATTCGTACTTCAAAGATTAATCCCTTCAAGTCATCAAAAAGCCTAAAAAATATATTTATTCTTCTGTTTCAAGTCGTACAAAAAGAAAAAAACTTGCATAAGCTATACTTATGGTTAAGAGGCCTTAAAATGTATTATTTCTCAGCGAACGTAAGAACACCTGCACCCTAATAGGTAGAACAACATGCTATAGTCTGATGAAATAAAGATTAATTTGTTTGGGTTAAATGCAAAATGTACCAATAAATATATTTTAGTTACAATTCATGCTTTATTTCAGTTTAATAAATAAAAATTTAAGAGACTGTTAAACTGTGTCGCTATGTAACTATACGGCTGACAAACTGCATCGAACAAATTTTTGCAAATGTGACTTTGACCACATTTAGTGGCCTCCGTATTTACTCATAGAATTTGACGATAGTATCGATAGTGCAAAAAAACTATCGATGGTCAGCCAAAAACAAAACTATCGATACTATCGATAGTACTATCGATTGTTTTTCAGCTCTATTGGCTATTTGAAAATTGTATAGTGAAATTACTATCTATTAGTAATGCACTTTTATTCTCAAATCTTATTTCAAGTACAAAAAACCCTCATTTGTTATTTTTCTTTTTTTTTTCTAAGAACTTGTTATTCTCCTTTCCTATTTGAATAATTATATTGTAGTTGTTCTATAGTAATATGATTAACCAGGCCATAATGGTTTTCTGTGAATTTTCTGCAACCATAACAAAATGTATTGTAATTATTTATAAAGTAAATGTTAAAAAAATAAAAAAATAGATTTATTCAGAATTAACATTAACATAAAACAACTGCTTCGCAATTATTGAATATATGGTTGAAACAATACAAATAAAATAAACTGATAGTAGGGAAGTATGCCGCAGAGTATAACAAGATAAACATGTTTATTTCAATACAACAAAATGAAACATTTTTTTGAAATATAATTTAAACTTACAAATTTAAAATAATTTGGGATCGTTCATCCTAATTAATATAAGAATTTCCAGTTTCCAATTAAAATAAACTTTTATTTTGAAATATTAACTCAAAGTGCACTTTCCTTAGCTTGTTTATTCCTTGAAAAAAAAGCCTTTTGCTCATTAATTATTTTATTCCATTGATGTTTCATTAATACTTAAGTGCGTTTAAATTCAATAACTTTATTTTTTAATTTTATACATTAATGTTGTAAAATAATCTCGTAAAAAGTACATTGTTGACTTAAAGGAAACTGTATTATTCACAGATTTGAAATTACTTCTTATATACAGTGTTGCTGTTGAAAATTTTGAAAAAGTGTCATAAAAAGTGTATTTGAAAAAAAAAAATGGTCAAAAAAGGGTATTTTAAAGTAAAATACGATCAAGATTTTTGTGAAAAAAAATGTATTTCAATTAAAAAAAAAAAAAACAATTTTAACAGTTAATTAAATACATTAAACTAAAATAAAATTAATTATACATACTCACAGATACATTAAAATATTACCCATATTATAAAAAAGAAAGAAGTTACTTTTACAAAAACTCTTAATAATGTTTATCACATTTTGGAAGCTCTTTCTCTAAATTTTGTAATTAATTCCTCATTTGGTCTCCATTTTTCCAGCCACGATTTGAACAACTTGAGAGAGGAAAGCATGGATTCACAAGTTTATATTTTAAGTTTGTTTGTAAATCTAGTTTTAATCAGTGACAGTTTTGAAAAATTCCTTTAGCGGGAGCACTACTAGGAAGCAAAGTGAATGTATATGTATAGGGCCCGCCATCTAACGTTTTTTTTTTTAACTACTGCTTATTTCGTGAACGGTAACACTTAGCTCATGCCTGATTTGACAGATAATTAGTTTTATCCTTACGCTGAACGAATATGGTTGTGTATACGCTTGAACAACGCTGGAAAATATTGCGACATTACTTTGAAAATCATGGTAATGTTGCAGATGAAGCCCATTTTGATCTTGGCGGGTATGTAAACAAGAAAAATTGTCGCGTTTGGGGCACAGAAAACCCGCACGCATACACTGAAAAGCCAATACACCCAAGACGATTCACTGTTTGGTGCGGATTTTGGTCCGGAGGCATAATTGGGCCATTTTCCTTCGAAAATGAGCAAGGAGTGACCGTTACAGTCAATGGCGATGGTTATCGGGCCATGTTGAACGAATTTTTGTTCACAAAAATTGAAGAGGAGGATACTAGCAACATTTGGTTTCAACAGTACGGCGCTACGTACCACACAGCCGAAGCTACACTCGATGTTTTGCGCCCTGTTTTTGAAGATCGCATTATCAGCCTCAGAGCTGATGTCGTTTGGCCACCTCAGAGCTGTGATTTGACAACGTCGGACTATTATTTGTGGGGTGCCGTCAAAGATAAGTGTTACGCCAACAAGCCAGATATAATTGACGCTTTAAAGGACAATATTAGTGAAGCTATTGGTGAAATACAACTGCACACAATCGATAATGTGCTTAACAATTGGACCGATGGTGTAGGCTACTGCATGGCCAGCCGAGGCAGCCATTAGAATGAAATAATTTTCCATTCATAATTGGAAGGATTGTACTTTCAAATAAAAAAAGAAATTTGGGAAAATGTTCAGTATTTTTTTTTTTATAGCATTTCAAAAAAAAAAAAAATTTTTGGCGGACCCTATATGTAACGAAGTCATAAAAATTTGAATATATACTCTTTAGCATATAATATAAACATAGAACTATAAGATTATGGCTTTCCAAAACGATATAATGTAAGTCTACGCGAAGTACGCGGGCTATCTGTCTGAACGTTTGCTACCTTATTTGGCCCAAAATGCTGACAAAACTTTCAGCTTTCAGCAAGATAACGCGGCAATTCATGTCGGCAAGTCGACCAGACAATGGTTTGAGGAGCACAATATTAAAGTTATTGATTGGCCAGCACGTGCCCCCATGAAAAACTTGTGGGCAGTGTTTGTGCGTAATGTTTATGCGGACAACAAACAGTACCGGACAAACGATGAATCAAAAGTGGCAGTTTGCAACAGCTGGCGCGAAATACACTCAAATGTTCTGGACAATTTAGTAAGTGCGATGCCAACCTTTATTTTTAAGACAATGGAAGCAAATGAGAACTGCATAAATTTAAAATAGTTGATTAATACTTGGTTTTAATAAGAGTTTGGATAAATGAATCACTGACCTTATCATTTGAATTTGACGCATTGAATTCTGCACTTATTTACATAAATTTAAATAAACATAATATACGAGGGCGGATTGATATTGAATCTACCTAAGTAGGAAAAAAACATTTTTTTTTTCAAAAACCATTCATTTCTCAACATAGTCGCCTTTTAGCTCAATACACTTAGTAAGACGATTTTCCAACTTTTTTATACCATCTGAATAATACGATTTTTGGAACTCCTCAAAATACGCATTAGTTTCGGTAATCACTTCTTCGTTTGAGATGAATCTTTTTCCTGCGAGCCTTTTTTTCAAGTTTGGAAACAGGAAGAATTCACTAGGGGCTAAATCTAGACTACAAGGTGGATGATCAAACAATTCGAAGTGGATTTCTCGTAGTTTTAGCATCGTATCTAATGCTGTGTGAACCGGTACGTTGTCTTGAAGAAAGAGCACTTTTTCTCGTTGAAATGTGGTCGTTTTTTCCTGATTGCATCAACCAATTTATCCAATAATGCACGATAATATTCTCCTGTGATTGTGGATCCCTTTCCAAGATAATCAATGAGCAATATTCCGTGTGCATCCCAAAATACAGTGGCCATAACCTTGCTAGCCGATTTCGATGTCTTCGCCTTCTTCGGAGCACTGCCACCAGCTTCCACTCATTGCTTCGATTGATTTTTGGTTTCAGGTGTGTAGTTGTGGACCCACGTTTTATCAAAAGTTATCAATTTACACCAAAAATCAGCAGGATTATGCTTTATCATGTCCAAAAACCGCTGTGAAGTGATCTGTCGAACTCGGTTTTGTTCAACACTGAACAAACGCGGCACCCATCCTGCCGATAGCTTTTTCATATGCAAATGTTCATGCAAAATGTTGAACACACGTTCATATGATATGTTTAACATTTCAGCAATCTCACGGATTTTGACCCGGCGATCATTCATAACGATATCGAAGATTTTCTTGATATTTTCTTTTGGCCTTCCTGTTGATGGTATTGTTGCAGTGCTTGTTCGGCCCCGTTTAACTTAAGCAATCCAATATTTAACATATAATCTGACGGAGTAGATTCGCCGTAATGTTTATCAGGCTTTTCTTTTGTCTCTAATCAATGAATTTGACTAAAATTTTAACAGCTGACGTTTGACAGATCGTAATTGCTAAGAAAGAAAAAGTTTTTGTATTTGTGCTGCCATCTAGCGCTAGGTAGCTTCAATGTCAATCCGCCCTCGTAATGGTACATCTCTAAAAGCAAAACCGGCTTATTGTTCACTAATTTGAACGTAGAATATTTTTTAATAAGGTGACCGACCCTAAGTAACATTTTATAATTTAGATTGAACAAATATTAAAGTGACTTCATCATTTTGAAGCACACTTATGTGTAGTTTTTTCACTTGAAATCAAGTTTTTTATTCAAAATTTTCAGTTTTTCAAAAAAAAAAAAAAATTATGGAAACACTGACCATAGACATCCATGGTAATTTTGCAAAACAAATAAGATAAATAACAGCCATTTGAACAGATGTACCTTCAACAAAATGGCCGCTAGCAGCTATCAAGGCTCCGAGTTCCCTATTGGAAGACACATTAGAAATATGTTTGTTAACATTTGCATGTGAAAATGTGTGTTTACATTATTTCATTTCATTTCTCATTCTTTTTTCAAATGCAACAAAATTTTGCATCGGAATGAATTATCGAAACTGTCATTTCCCAGTCCGGTTAAAAACAGTAGTACAAATTTTGCTATTGTGCCTATTTAACAGAAATGCTTTTCCATTCCTTTTGATAGGATTTCTTAGTAATCTAAGAAATGTAATTTGAATCCTTTTACAATTTCATTTGAGAAATTTTGGTAGCATTGCAACTTCTCTAATTTTAAGACAAAGAAAAAAAAAAAAACAAAAAATCGTAAAAATATAAGAATATTTCCTGCCTTGTCTGTCCACAACACTGTACTGTAAAAGAAAGTAAAAGTTCTTTTCTCTCTCATGCAAAACAATAAAAGAATACATACATAAAAGAATACATACATATCTACATAAATCATGAAATATTGTTGAAAGGAAAAATTCCAAATTTTTACAATATGAATGAGCATTTATTGGATGGGTGCCATTTTTATGTTTCAAACATTTATGAGATGTGTACGAAGAAAATAAAATAAATTTCATGATAAATGCTCCGACATATGCAGCATGTATATATATAGGTACTTACATACATATATTACAATATTGATAAAAATATTTTAAATTGATGCTACAAAGGTTTTATGAATTCTTTTAAAAGTAATATTAATAATTCTAATAAATATTATAAATATTTAAGCAAAAAAATTGAAATATTTTTACAATAACAGTCTGCTGTGTCCTCTTTTGAAAAGTTATACACCAAAAATTTTTAAAGGACACGTATTTGCTTTCAACAACTATTATTTAATTTTCATAAGTCCTTATTGCAGCTGTCGTACTATATTCCTTATCAGTTACAAAATATACGTAAACTCATTTCCTTTATTTTGAATCACACTGACTGTTGCATTATGGTCAGACTTGCATAAAGTTTACGTTCTAAATTATTTCAGTTGAAATATTAACATAAAATATTATTCATTGGGAGTGTGGTTAATTGCTAAATATACCCCTCTAATACCCACTTGCCCTTACTTCTTGAGTGGATTATTTGAAGGTGATCGATGCATCTTAATTATTAAAAATTCTAAGACTAAACTACTGAATATTTTCTCAAATTTCTTTTTTTATTTGAAAGTACAATCCTTCCGGTTAATAATGGAAACTAATTTCATTCAAATGGCTGCCTCGGCTGGCCATGCAGTAGCCGACACGATCGGTCCACTCTTTAAGCACATTAGCGATTGTGTGCAACTGTAGTTCACCAATCGCTTCACGAGTATTGTCCTTTAAAGCGTCAATTATCTCTGGCTTGTTGGCGTAACACTTATCTTTGACGGCACCCCACAAATAATAGTCTAACGGTGTCAAATCGCAGCTTCGAGGTGGCCAAACGACATCAGCTCTGCGGCTGATAATGCGATCTTCAAAAACAGGGTGCAAAACATCCAGTGTAGCTTCGACTGTGTGGCAGGTAGCGCCGTCCTGTTGAAACCAAATGTTGCTAATATCCTCCTCTTCAATTTTTGTGAAAAAAAATTCGTTCAACATGGCCCAGTAACGATCGCCATTGACTGTAACGGCCACTTCTCACTCATTTTCGAAGAAAAATGACCCAATTATGCCTCTGGACCAAAATCCGCACCAAACAGTGACTCGTCTTGGGTGTATCGGCTTTTAAATGTATGCGTGCGGATTTTCTGTGCCCCAAATACGACAATTTTGCTTGCTTACATACCCACCAAGATCAAAATGAGCTTCATCTGAAAAGATGATTTTTGATGATTTTCAAAGTAATGTCGCAATATTTCCCAGCGTTGTTCAAGCGTATACACAACCATATTCGTTCAGCGGAAAGATAAAACTAATTATCTGTCAAATCAGACATGAGCTAAGTATTACCATTTACGAAATAAGTTGAAAAAAAAAAATTTAAATGGCGGACCCTTTACTTGTCATGCTCGAGAAACGAATCTGGTCTGCCAAAGACTTTGTATTTCAATGCTTTAACCTCTTACTGGAAATAGTGATGCCATATTTTCGAAGCAAATTTTTACTTTAATTTTTTGTCACTGGTTTAGCTAAATATCACTTTAACACCAGAAAGACGGGAAGTAATGTAAAATTCACAGGAATGAAAGTACGTCCTCTACAATGTGATAGTTACGTTCAATAAAACTTACGTTTGGTATGAAACCGCTCTATATCAGACAAAAAGGAAAAACATGTATATTTCTTTCCGATATAATCGCGATATCACGTAATTAAATTGCGTACACGATTGCTACTTAACTAAGATTTAAAGAGTTTTCTCACATCCAATGTAGCGGACTAAGGTTCAATAGAACCTCGAATGCAGCTGTGGGACAATTAAGCTTATGCACGCTTATTTTTATAACTTGTTTTGCTCTGCCTGAGTTTTTCCCAAACTTGTTGTTACCGCCCCCATATGTCACAATCGGTCTGACCATCATGGTATATATTTTTTTCTCCGTCACTCCCCTAGGGAGCATACTGGCTTTCCACAAAGCATCCATTGCTTTGTTTTAGTTTCTTTAATCAATTTGATCTTTCAAGCTAAGTAGATGGATTCATTAATCCACTGTAGCTTCCTCCATATGATTTTGAGTAGAGGTGAAGATCCTTGCTAATTGGTGGTGATCTTTACTTTAGCATTGCAATTTTTCCCAGTTGGTGGCATGTTTTCCTGATTATTTGGCTGATGTTAGTCATCATCGCCAGAG
Source organism: Wohlfahrtia magnifica (assembly GCA_023159175.1). Classification (NCBI taxonomy): domain Eukaryota; kingdom Metazoa; phylum Arthropoda; class Insecta; order Diptera; family Sarcophagidae; genus Wohlfahrtia; species Wohlfahrtia magnifica. Next base: position 1,346,001 of record JAKWBJ010000148.1, on the reverse strand, counting down.
GTATGCGGGAAGATCAGGTGGGCTTTTTATTAAGTTTTTGGATGGAGTCGCCTGGAGGAAAGTTGGCGCCTCTTTATTGAACATTCGAAACGACAATTAATTTTTCTTCGTCATGTCCCCTGCTGGGGATCGAACCTTTGTCGTTTGTGTTGTTATGCGTGCGCTCTAACCACTGCACCATGCCACCTCCATCATGGTATATATCCAGTATAATACTCTTGGGTTACAGCCCCAAGATAGTGTTCTAAATATACCCCAAGAGCCAGACTTTCCCGGAAACTTAATTGATTGGAACGTACTCACTGCCCATTTAATACTCTCTGTTGGGTAAATACTGGCCGTTGCTTGACATCTTATGATACAAACATGTTATCATTCGCCGTACTTCCCGGAGAGTACGTCCGAAGTAACAGTTCTGCCATTTTAAAGTCACTTTTGGTGAAGTTACCATCTTCCTTTCTCATTGATATTTACATCGCTGATAATCATAGTATTCTTTCGAAGACGGATATTGGAAGTATTTGGGCCAAACATCATATCGAATACCAATCTGTAGGAACAATCACACCAACGTCCAATTTATATGAAGATTCTCGTTCGCAAATGGCCCTGGATTAGTCACACATTTCGAAGACCACATGGGGTCGTAGCAAGATCTACCAAAGACTGGAATCCATAGGTGAAAATGGGAAAAGTTGGTCGCCTACAGCATAGTTGAAGGAAAAAAGATTACTTGAAATCAACAAAACCGGTCGAAGCTGAAGAGAAATCAATTTAAGTTCATACTAATAAACTAAATAAAGCATTAAACACATAACCGACAGCAAGCAGCAGATAGAAAAATGGAGAAATTAGAACACATACGTTTATATGAAAACAATTATGTGAAAGGCAGCAAACCAAAAGCCTAGACCACAACCCTTGCTGTCACTGCTAAACAAAAAATAATTTTTATTTTTTTAAGCATTAAACACATAACCGACAGCAAACAGCAAGTTGTTGGTGGCAGCTTTTGCTGTTATGCTATCGGCAACAAGCGGTAGCAATAAAATTTTATTTCATTGCCATCTTTTTTATTTGTCATTAAAATATTTGTTATAGAAATACATTTTTCAGTGGTGACACTCACTTTCAGTGGTGACTCAATGCCCCAAAATAAAATCGCTTTTTGAAAAAATTTCTCACAAATAAAAAAATTAATGGAATTATGTGTTTAAAACTTTTTAGTTATTAACGTAAACGTTGTTTGATACAATATTTTTATTTTATAATCTTTGACGTTCGTTTTTTATTTAAAATTGTATATTGTATTGGTATCACTAATTTTTGTCTTGGTGCCTAAAAATGTAGAAATTATTTTATGTTTAGCAGCAGCAGCTAAGGTTGTTGTTTAAGCTCTTGCTGCGCCGCCTTTAAAATAATTATTTTCATTTAAATGTATGTTTTCTAATTGTACATTTTGCTGTCTACTGCTTGCTGTCAGTTATGTGTTTAATGCTTATGTGTTTGAATTCTTTTTTCAATTTTCGAAAGGGAAAATATTTAACTTTCAAAATTGTAGAAATTAATGTTTGATTAAAAATGGTTTCTCATTTGAACTCAAATTGGCTGTATATGTCAGAAATATGGTAAATTAAGTTTTACATATTTGTGTAGATTGATGTCAAGATTACAAATATTTTCTTGAAAAGGAAAAGGTAAATTAAATTAAATTCTCCAATTTGCTATTTCTTTGAATATTGTATTTTTGCAAAAATAACTAACATTTGAAAATCTTTGTACATACATGTTGTAGATGTTGGTGTATATTAGTTGGACGGCACTTAAAAAAAGACAAATACAATTTATTTATATATTTTTTATTTTTGTTTTATTTTATATTTTTTTTTTTTTTTTGTAACATCTGCATGCAACATGTTGTGTATGTATAAAATGTGTGTCACTAACAATATTATTTGCATAAAAAAACTATATTCATACTCTTAGATTTAACGAATTGCTAAAACAATCATAAGACCGCAAAAACAAAAGTACTTTTTTCCAATGAACACAATCTATGCTGGAGTACATGGAACAGAAATGGCAGGAAATCAATAAAAAATTATATGGGAAACCATTGTAGGATGTATTATGGGTGTTTAGTTTATGTAAATATTGATTCCAATGCTATAAATATGCTGAAAAATCTCGCTTTGCTTATGTTTATTTTTATCAAAATATTAGATTTTTGAGATGTGGCCAGAGACTTAATTTTGATACCACCATCATAAGGATCACTGGTTAATTAGAATCCTGCACTGGCCTTTGGAAACTATATTTGAGATTTAAATTGCAAAAAAAAAAACTATTACTTTTCTATGTGGAGTTGCATAGATAATCACATCTGGTCATTGTAGCCCTTAACTGCATCAGTAAAGCCTTTGATTGTATTGCCAAGGGTGTCCAACATTGAGGTATAATTTTAATTTTTTCTACTTGTAATGTTTACACTAAATTTTTGTTTTCAGTTTCTAAATACATTCCGGTTATATAATAAGGAACAACGTGGTTTTATTATTAAAAAATTTTTGAAGTGTTGAAGAAGATCCAAAAACATCAATCAGTTATCGTTCGCAGAAATTAAACATCAAACGATACACATTATTCAACATTTTGCATCGTGATATCCATTTAAAGACCAATAATTAAAACCAGCTGACCATGTATTACGTCGGCAATTCGTTTTTTGGGTCATCAAAAAACAAGTAGAAAATGAAAATTTTTTCTAACAAAATAATCTTTACCGACGTAGCCCATTTCCAGATTAAAAGCTACGTCAACAAGCAGAATTGCCGCATTTGGGGTTAAGAAAATTCAAGACATATCTTAGAGCAACCACTACATTCAATAAAAAGTTACGGTTTGGTGTAGTTTGTGGTCCGGAGAAGTCATCGGAGCATATTAAAAAAAAACGAAATGTAAATACGATTCCGGTTAATGTAAATCACTACAGAGATTTGATCCAAAGTTTTTAGAGAAGTAGAGAATATGTGGTTTAAACAGGATGATGCGACTTGTCACACAGCAAGAGAAACAATAGATCTTTCGAAAAACAAGTTCGAGCATCACATTATTTCTCGTACAGCAAGAGTAACTTGACCACCACGAAATCGAAAATGTACAGCAATAATACCACAAGAGTTCAAGAGCTTATAACCAACAGTATCGAGCAGATATCAACCATTGACAACAGTTTATTGAAAAACGACACTGGACCAACATAATTTTTAATTTTTCATCGGAACCTACTTCTAAAATAGTGAATTAGAAATACTTGTAATATCTAAAAAAAAGTATTTTTTTATTAAAATTAAAATTAAATCAACGGTATCCTTAGTTCTTTATCAATGGTGTTAATCCCCATGCCCATGTCAATTGAACACGTGTTTGGAAGGTAGCATTTCCAATAATATTCTTAAATTCGTCGCTTGTATAAAAAGTTGCATTGCTTTGAAAAGACACGAAATATATACATATATATGACAAATATATACATATATATGTCGTTGTCCAAATCCGTTTCGGAAATTTTGCTTGGATCAGGCATGCACTAAAAAATTGGATGAAATATTGCAACTGGTGAAGTACTAAATATCAACCACAGGGAAGCTTGGAAACATTAAAAAAATAATAAAGAATTGTGAGTAAAGGGAGCAGTAACAGCCTTCTGGTTCCACCGGAAAAAATGAAAACAAAAAATCCTCCCCCCAGCGAATTATTCCACAACAAAGAAGTAAATATTCCCATTTGAATATACCAAAAATGGCTTAGGTCAACTGTTGCGTTTCTCTCATGATCTGACCCCTGGCCCAACGCTAAGATTTTTGACAGATTTCACACAGTCCATAATAAAAAATGACCTCATCACACAGAATGGCAAAGCCCTAAATGCCGCCAGGCCATCTGATAATACATAAATAGTACAGCACATATGAGATGGCGTAGACTTCAACCTGGAAAATAGAAAGGTGTTTGTCGAATGCAATGTCGTTTTCAAACTGGAACCAATAAGCTTTGATCCATCGCTGGTACTCTGTACTACGTCACCATGAACGGTCCAACCATGAATTGTTCACGAGACGAAAATACCATAAGTAAAACGTCGCTGAAACGCAACGATATCGAATCACCTTAAAGCGGCTCAATAGGGACGATGAAAAATTGGTTAAATACGAGAATATTCAACGACAAAGATTATGATCAAGGACTGTTGGTCTTCCGTAAACAATCTTGAAGAAAGAATTTACGGGAAATAAAAAAGAGAGAAAACTTTAAAAGGTAGATATACATTTCCGCTGCTTACAACTTGCCCGTAAGAACAAAGCAATCAAGAAAAAGTGACCAGAATCGGACAACAGATATGGTGTTTTGTTCCATGTAAGAATGTCTAGCTACACATATTTTTGAGTATATTCATACCTCTTTATACAGCTTTTCTTTGTACGGCACCTTACTATAGCGGCCTGTCTGGATTTATGGCACAAATTATCTCGTTCTACGGCTAAAAAATTCGGGAATTCCCCATTATTTAACAAAATGTGCTAGGCAAGCAAAAGCACCTCGTTTTATGGTACTTCGATTTGCAACCTACTATCTCAGAACCTATTTAGGCCATAATAAGCAGTAAGAGTGCACTTTTCAATAATTTACTCACATATTGAGCAGCCCTGGAAATAGTGTTGAGAGAAGACAAGAGTAAATTTGCAAGCAAAAGATGACAGACCAACCGCTGACTTGGACAGTGGATCCGTGATGGTATTAAGTTAAACGCTGGTAGATTTAGCAGTAGTAGTAGCCTATCTACCGTTAGAGGCTTAACTCTTTTGTAATAGGTCACCTCCTGGGCTATAAAACGATCTATAAACGTATTTATGCTGCTTCTTACAGCGTAAAAGAGCCAGAATGAACTCATAAAACTATTTGAATATACAGGGTGTCTGTCGGGAAGATATACTACTTTGTTTGTTTATAAATTTTGATTATATGAAAGAGAATGGATCTTATATTGATGAATGTTTTATTTAATGTCGCCAATTATGTATGGAATAAAATATCAGATAAATGCCTGCCTCTCTTAGCCTCACAAATGCGAGCCCTTTTGAGCACATTTTTCATTACATTCTCACACATATCACACGGTATTTCATTAATTTCATCATTATATATATTTTGTTTGAGTAGCTCCAGCGTTTCTAGTTTGTTTGGGTAAACCTTGCTTTTCAGATATCCCCACAAAAAGAAGTCCGGTGCATTCAAATCAGGAGACCGTGGAGGCCAATCAACATCACCATTCCTTGAAATAATTTGTTGTGGATAGAGGTCTCACAGTAATACATTGTAAACCTGGCTGTATACGATGTGGCACCGTCTTGTTGAAACCACATGTTAGTCAAGCCCAAATCATGCAGTTGTGGCGTTAAAAAGTTTTCAGTCATATCACGATATCGATATATGATTCCTCCTGACCAAATTGCATACCAGACTGTCACTTTTAATGGATGCAAAGGTGACTGATGAATAATTGCCCAGAGTCGACTATTCTGTTTATTCACATAACCATTCAAATGAAAATGTGCCACTTGACTCATTAAAATTTTTTTAGGAAAATCGATGACTGATTTTGATAAAGTGTTTTAACGATTAAGACACGTTGGTTTACTGAATATTTGTCCATAATAAATTTGCCACGTGTCTACTTCACGACTGTCAAATATGAACTGTCAAGACTAATGCTTACCAAAATGGCGGTAAAACAAAGTAGTATACCTTCCCGGCGGACACCTTGTACATATTCACTGCAGTTTGCTATTGGTAACTTTAGCAGTTAATGAAATATTTTTAACAACTGAAAATGTTACTGTCGTTATTCGGCCACCCTTATTATAATTGTATGACTATAATAAGTCCGACTATAACATAGTCATACGACTATAATACGTATGCATGTACATATACACGATTGTATTTGAAGTAGAATCTCTCTTAAGCAAACACGGAAGGTAACACTGAAATGTGTCCATACAATGAGACTAACCGCTTAAGAGATTCAATGGTTTTCTTACAAAAACTTGACGGGACCTAACCATAGTGTCCGTTCAAAGATGCTGCCTCCCTCCTACTGTCTTGCGGAAGGCGTCGATTATTAGAAGTTTCACTGTATATTTGTTTTTATCATACGCATACGGATTATAACTACAATTGCATTACAACGTGCTGATATGCAATATATACATGCATAAGTATGTATACATATAAAATAATGCATATATGGATATATCGGGTGATTTTTTAAGAGCTTTTGAATCTGATTTAAAAGAATACATAAAATTAAGAGAAAGGCTTGAAATTTTTATTGGAGTTAATAGAACGATCTACAATCTACTACGCCTCAAATGGCTTATACGCCGTGTCCAATTTTAGCATACTTTTTCCAACATATCGCCTGGTATCTCACGAATAAATTCTTCAATACTAGCTTCCAGTGCTTAAACAGTTGTGGGCTTGTCCTTGTATATATGAACCTTAACATAGCGCCACAAAAAATAGTACAAAGGCTTTGAATCGCACGATCTATGTGGCCAATTGACCAAACCCAAACTGTTCACCGAACTCGCCTCTCAACTGGGCCACAATTTTGCATGTTGTGTGGCATGTGGCACCGTCTTGTTGAAGAACAAAAAATTTGTAACCAACGGACGATAGCGCTCGCCATTAACAAAACGTTTTTGTCTTTGTCGTCTTTGAAAATGTCCAATGATGCCACCGGCCCATAATCTAAAAAAATAGTGCATTTTTGGAATGCATTGCAATACTTCTGGTTGCTCTTCACGCCAAATACGGAAATTTCGCTTGTTCACATAGCCATTCAACCAGAAATGAGCTGACCATAAAAGGGAGGAGGTGCACTATGCATTTTCTTAGCCGAGCACGAATTTAAAAAATAAAACTTAATAACCAGGATGCCTTGTTCATTTGTAAGTCGATTCATGGTTAATTATAGACCAAATCGAAATTGCTTGTCAGTAACATGTTACACGAAAACAGCTCAGCTGTCAAAAATAGTGTTGCCAAAAAGAAAGTTGCTAAAAAATCACCCGATATAATGTAAATTGTACATGAAATACAATTTCGTAAACATTGTCTAAAACACTGTCGCAAATTCCACTAAATCTATGTACATATGTATACTATATATGAATATGCATATTAATGGCACAGCACGTGGCATAAGCATAAGCTACATGTTGCATACAAGTATGCAAATATTATGTAAAATCAACAATATCTTCCCATAGTTCTTTGCATTTGTATTTTCTTTATTTGGAAATATGAATTTATAAAAATAATAGCAATAAAAAGAGTTTATTGGAGTTTCAAATTAAAGGAGTTCATGTAGTAGCTTCACATATATTGCCTTCAGGACAAATGTAATTGCTTATTTCTTATTAGACTTTGTTTTTTTGACTGACTGCACATAAATGTCGGAAAACAGTTCATATAGCCAACTGTTCGCTTGACATCTATAGTCTTTGTTCAAGCAGATTGGAGCACAAGCTTTCTGGAGGATCTTTCTTTCAAATATACCCAATATTGCCTTTGCCGCTTTTACATCGAGTATCTCGATATTGCAACTGCCCGCCGTGAGTATTTCGTCTTTCTTCCTTTGCAGCGCTTCTCTATAATTGCCGTTCTTATTTCGATGATTATATTTTGATTTTTGAAAAATCTCCCAACAGTATTAATTTCATCCTCATCAGCGAGAAGGATATGGCCTTTGGTATTAACTCTGCCAGTTCCAGAATTTTATCCATTAAATTATTAAATAAGTTGCTAGAAAATTTATTGATCTCATCCAAATCGCCTATTGCATGCTTGTTCTTCTCATTGCATTTTCTACAACTACACAAGTTTAGAGATAAGGCCTAAAATGGAAGAAAATTGACAAAAATATTCAGGTTTTTTCCTTGGTTTTTAGAGTTTCTGCGGAAATTTTTCTAAGGAATCAAAAGTCTATGCAAATATACAAAGAGACTATTCATTACTATCTATCTCTTATCTAAATATGTAATTCGTGCAAAATTATTTCTTCCTCTCCATGGATAAAACTCTGATTTCTCCAACTGATCCCTAATAATCAGAGGAGGTACTTACTTCAGCAAGTTCACCTGCCGTGTTGTTACCTTAAATATCTGGCATCTATTTAAGTGTAAGCGTCATGTATCTCGCTACACTCCATAAACCTAAAAAATTCTTGAAAAATTGTTTATGAACATAGAGTACTTATGGCCACTTTTCTGTCAGTAAATATACAAATAGACCTGTTATTTATCCGGTAATACTGGATCTACCGCTTGGCAGTATTTCGAACACTGCTATAATAGCTTTTGAGAGATTTTCACGGTCACAATTACCATATTTTTGGACTCTTCGTTTTATAAATTATAAGGGTAAATCAACTGCATACTTTGTTTGAAGAAGTATTTCGTCCACAGTGCTAGCATGGCCATTGTTACTTAAACTCTATGCAACGGTAACCTTTAAAATCATAACCGTAAGTGCAGCCAAGTGTCGTGCTAGAATATTCGGCAGTAACAAATTTAAAATGGTGAAAAGAGCCTTTAACAAAGTGGTTCTTAGCGCCCTCTTATCATTATTGATTTAAATAATTTAATTTAATAACTTGCCCATCTGCGAATTGGTTCCCTAATTTGATGCATCAAATATTCAGGATTTTTGTATAAAAAACTTAAGTATGACTTTTCAACCCTGCAAATTTTGAGGAGACATTAGGTATTCACCATGAATTCTTCGAGGAGTAGAAAACATACTTTGCTTAAAATAAGTACTGTTAAGATTAAGCTTTTAAAAACGCTTATTTATGAGTTGGTAGATTGCAGTTAAAACAAAATGAATCTTGCCTCTGGTTTTTAATTATTCTTTATTAACACAGTTTTGTGTTCCACTGTTTGTAACCTTTTTACAAACAATAACTATTTCTAGTCTTAGTTACTTTCTGTGTTTACAACTTTGCATACAACAACAATTACTCTACAGTTTTTTCTACCTAAAGATCTTCCAACCCAATCGTTGTTACAGCTTAGGTTCGATCACAGCCTTTTTAAACAGAATTATCCACACTTAACTCTCTTTATTTTTACTGAGTTAGCTCCAACTTAACTGGCTTTTACAACTTGAGTTCAAACCAGCAAACTCTACTTGCTGAGTTTAAAACACATAAACTTTTTCACTAAGTTTACACCAAATAAACTGACTGCTGTTCGCATTGATGTGCTTTTATAAGGCTGAGTAAACAATACTTCGAAACCTCTCAAACCTCACAATATTTCATTCCATTCCTTTATTTTCCTTTTAGTTCTTATGAAGTCGTGCAACTGTAAACATCTACTTCTTTCAGTTCTTGTTGTTTGTTGTTGTTTGTTGTTTGCTTGTTATTGTCTGTTTCTTGTTTTCTTTTCTGTCTATTTCTGCTAATGCTGCTGTAATCCATTTGGTTATTTGTAAACAGCACGCATAGTTGTAACACTATATTCAACAGGAATAACTATAAAAGGTATGGAGGCGTGGTGTAGTGCTAAAGTGTTCGTGTACAGCACGAGCAGACCAGGTTCACAGCTCTGCATACACAAAAAAAAAAAAAAATCATCCCGACCATAAAACAATTAAGAAGTTTTCATCCCCTAGAGATAACCCATTGAACTAGCAACCTGACAACTAGAGGGAAAATGAAAGAAACATAATTTAAAACATATTTTATTTTGCCCTCTAGCTAATAATCTTATTTACTTTCTACTTATTTTTCAAGTCTGCCCATATGTACTCAGTCTGTAATAAAAACTAATTCTTTAATTATTGATTTTTTTCCTTATGGTCTTTATATTTTTTTTCTCCTCATATTATCCATTTAATTGCTATTAATTGATTTTCAATTTAATTGCATTACAAGCATCAGTACATACTTCTTTTATTTAACGCCATACAACGTTGTGATATAACAAAAAAATCCTTGAATCTACCAACGTCTGCTTGTAGTAATTAAAGAAAAGAGTGTGAGCATCATCAGCAATAATGACCACAATTTTTTTTTTAAATCAATACACCACCACCAAAAGGTTCATAGATAAAAATAAAAATGGAAAAATAGGAGTACAGTTAAGAGCTTATTTTCTTTTTAAATTTATAGTATATTACTTTAAAAATTAGTAAAAACTTTTAAAAACGGTAGCAATTTGTTTAATTTTATTTCATTTCACAAAAGATGCTCAATAAATTTCTTTGTAGAACTTTTAAATTGAAATATGTATGTAAGTTTATAAAGAAATTCCTTAACTTATGCTAAAGTGTTACTTAATTATGCTCTTTATTCTATTTGTTAAGTGATTGTTAGATACAATCTCAATAATAAGTGTGTCACATCTAGATAATATGAAAACTTTCAAACTAAACTTTTATCATATATTCCTGGTTATCTACACTAAACCATAATGGGTGTGATGTGTAGAAAACTTTTACCAAAAACTTTATTCAATTGATTTTTTTCTTTTAATATTACCTTCCTGTCTGTAATCACACAAACACTTTCATGTATGCGTATAAGAGTTTATGAGAGCGAATAATATTTCCATTTACTCATACTTACCTTAAAAGTATTGTAAAAAGCGTTTGTAATGCTTTTTATGTATTCTTCAGCTCCGTATTCATTTCATTGTGTAGTTGGGGTTACTATTTGTGTTTCTTGTTATAGTATAAAAAATCTTAAGATTTATTTCGATTTATAATATTTAATTAAATAAACTAGGCTAGAATAAGCTAAACAAATGTCAACCCATCTAAGGAGTTTTTAGATATGATGGACGATATACATATTTTTTGCAAAAATAGTTCATTAACTGCGACTATACCTTACAGCATAATTTTTTTGCTCCGTTACTCTTCTAGAAAGCATATTGGCTTTCTACAAAGCATCCATTACTTTGTTTCGGTTTTAGTAATCAAGTGAATTTGCAAGCTAAGTAGATAATTAACCTACTGTAGCTCGCCTTCATATGATTATGTGCGGTGGTGAAGATCCTTGCTAAGTGTTGGTGGTACTCTTTACTTTGCATTCAATTTTTTTTCTAGTAGGTGGCGTTTTTCTCCTAAGCGTTTGTCGGATGTTTGTCATCATCGCTAAAACTAAGCTGGTAGTTCAGGTGGGCTTGAAACCGCAATTATATGGTGTTGTTTGCCTGCGCTCTAACCACTGCACCATGCCAGCATCAGAGGTGGACGAAATATGTATGTTTTGCGAACAACATTTAATGATGTTTCGAAAAAATATATATTGGGTATACAAGTTAATACTGTCGATTTGTTTGCTTGAAAAATTTATTCATTATAATAACAAACTTAATTGATACATAATTCAAAGTACTGTCCATCGTTAGCCACTACGTTTTCCCATCTTTCTGGTAGCATATGTTCTGAAGTAAAGCGTATTCTAATAAGGGGTAGTCAGAAGGGTCAAGGTCTGGGCTATAAGGTGGGCGAGCCAAGACATCCCATCAACTTTTTTCTAAGTAGTTTTTGCCTCGTGTCTGGTCGAACATTCTGGTCGTTTTTCGTTGATTGCTCTCTTCAAATGAATCAATTGTGTTCGTTACTGGTCCCCTGTGATCCTCTGACTCGATTACAACAGCTCATAATACAAAACATTTTTCTGATTCTATCAAATACAGAGCATTACCTTGGCGTCATGGATATTCGGCTTCGGCGTTGATTTAGCTGGTTGGTCGGGCTTTACATATGACTTTTTGCGCTTGGAATTATCGTAATGTATCTATTTTTCATCACTAGTAGCAATACGATGCAATGATGACTTCTTTTTGTAGCGTTCAAGCATCATTTCCGATATGCAAAACCGCCTTTCAATGTGTCATGTTTATAAATTCAAAAAAATGGATGGGTAGTGAAAGATTCGATTCAAACATAGTGATTTGATTTATTGAAGCAAAAGCTTATTTAAAAAGTCTGAAAATATCATATTATTCAGATTAGGACGGCATCGACTTACCCCCGCTTGGCTATATTGAGGCACAAGCAGCGTAGCAGGGTTATGGAATAATAAAACCTGCTGACGTCGATGACTTGCCAGCTGAGCAGTTTAAAATTAAAATCATAAGCAAAGCGTTGGTAGGGCGCATGCACCAACTGTTATATAAATCATAGTCTGAGGACTGCATCCACAAAGGATGCACCTTTTGCACCGACTAACGGGGTATAAAGCTTCTGAGCATTATGTGCGGGGTACTTTCTAGCATAAACTGTGAATGTTTAAAACAGTACACTAATGTTTGACGGAGAAGTATTCGTGCAGTTTTAAATCCGGTAAAGTATAAAATTTGGTTTTAAATTATATCGAATTTTGTGTCTTTAAAAGGTATTTTGCGGGGAAGTCTGATAACCTTCTTTGATTTGAAGAAAACGGCTGCTAAATGTTATCAATTATTGGTAGAAGCTTACGGTCAACATACATTAATTCTTATAACATTTCATGAAGAACATGAGGACTTTTCTCAGTCAATGAACTGCACCCGATTCTATATTTAGACTAATTGAAGAGACCCACATTTTAACGCCGACTCCGAACGGCAAATGTATTAAGAGAAGTTTTCAATAGTAGGGATACTTATAACCAGTTCCTAGCTAATGTTATGAGGTGTTACCGCTGTCGAAAAACTTTTTTCTTTTTCAAGATGGTCTGGCCTGGTATTGAACCGACGACCTTCTGGTTGATAAGCGGGTGTCTTACCTACCATACCACAGCGGCACACTTTAGTATATTCGGAGCAGACTGCAATTACTTAGGTTAAATCGTGCATTATGAGAAAAACAGCCAGAATATAATTACAGACAAGCATGTAAAGTTTTTCTTTTGTATTTCGTGGCAAAGTTTCCAAATAATTTTTAGAAACGATCAAATCCCAAACATAGCTCCTTCAGTCTATTAGATTACGATGGATGCATTATCTATAAGTATGTCACCGAATCACATTTTTTGAAGAAATATAAATTCAGCTTCAAAGTGGATCACCTCAAAAAACTAAAAAATTTTCCAAGGCGGGATTCGGACATTAGCTCAGCGATGGGGGAAATATTTAAGCCAGTGATTTTTGATCAAATTTTTTATTTTGATCAAATTGTTAATTTGTTATCATTTTTGAGCTAAACAAAAGGGACTGAATTAATTTTTACTCCTAATATGTAAATTTTTAATTTTTTTGTTGTAAATAAACATCAAAAACCTTTATATACAAAAACCCACCTGATTTTTTTTTATATATAAAACCCAATAAAACCCGGGTGGGTTCAATTGGGTTAACCACTGGGTTGCCAGCCCTGCTGCAAACAGACACGGGTACTCGTAGACTCTTCAGGTACGTGTATAAATGCTATACGTATGTTTATTGTTAAGAACTATTTTATTGTAATTGGTTTTTAATATTTTATGATAAATTCTTGTTTTGTCTTCTTTTACAAAACATCGCAATAAACTCATCTTAGAAGTGGCCAGACTGTTGCGATTGAGTACAACCAATAGCTGTATTTATCGTGCAGATTTCTTTCATTTATATTCAAATATTCATGTAAGATGTCTATAATCCCAACTATTTGACGCATTTTCATTCGCCAATCGCTCAATATAATTCTATGAATTTTATTACATACTTTGTTTTTCATAAGTTTTCAACTTCTTCAAAAATCTATTCCAACATTTCTTCTAAACATTTTCATTATTTATTCATAGTTCCCTTTCGTTTTTTATATTCTTTTTTCTGATTGTCTGCATTTCTGTTCCTTGCTTTTGGTTGAATTTCTGCATTTCAAGGTTTTGTATGTTGCAGCAGTATTGGGTAACTACCCAGAGAAAATTTGCATTTCAAATTAACATTTAAATTCATTTTTTATTTATTTTTCTTTTTTGTAAAAAAAAATAACTGAATAAATCTGTAAAAATTCTATTCTGCAAACAAATATTCATGAAATTTTTATAGAAAACTTTTATTTTTGAATTTTGCCACAATGACATTTTTAAATGCTTCTATTTATCTATTATTTTTTAAATGGTTCAATTTAAAAATAGATATTTACATATATATTTACTTATATACATACAAACATAGATGACATAAAATACTTCCTAAAAAGCATATGGCATTTAAATGTATTGTATCATTTATTTTATTGAACTTTACATAAACAAATTGTACAATAAAAATTTTTATTGAACTAAAACTTAAATAATGCTATGGATGCTTTTAAGGGGTGTTTTTTATAGAGGTATAGAACTTTAAGTTGCCATAAAACAACGATAGATTATTCGATTGACATGAATTTTATTTATCTGAAAGATAATCTTGTGGCATTACATTTTGTATATGATTTCTGGCATATGACCGCCACGGCTGGCGCGGATGTAGTCCAATTTGAACGTCTAATTTGCTATGACTTTTTCCAACATTTGTGGTGGTATATCGGCAATAACACGGCGAATGTTGTCTTCCAAATGGTCAAGCGTTTGTGGCTTTACCGCATAGACCAATGACTTTATATAGCCCCAGAGAAAGTAGTCTAGCGGTGTTAAATCACAAGATCGTGGAGGCCACTTCACAGGTCCAAAACGTGAAATTAGGCGGTCACCAAACGCTTTTTTCAATAATTCCATTGTGGCACGGGCTGTGTGACATGTGGCGCAGTCCTGTTGAAACCACATCTCCTGAACATCATGGTTATTCAATTCAGGAATGAAAAAGTTTGTAATCAGGGCTCTATACCAATTACCATTGACTGTAACGTTCTGGCCACCATCGTTTTTGAAAAGGTATGGACCAATGATTCAACCAGCCCATAAAGCGCATCAAACAGTCAGTTTTTCTGGATGTAACGGTATTTCCACATACACTTGAGATTATCTTCATTCCAATTGCTGCAGTTTTGTTTGTAGACGTAGCCATTCAACCAAAAGTGCGCTTCATCGTTAAACAAAATTCGCTTATGAAAATGGGAAACAACGGTAATTCGTTTTGAGCCCATTCAACGAATCTATGCACAGCGTGAGTCTATTCACGATGAATTGCTAAACCAAACTGAGAATAAATCACTTGACAGCTGTTATATCGGTCGCCATCTTGAAAAGTAATGCCAACTTAAAGTTCTATACCTCTATAAAAAACACGCTTTATTAAATTAAACAAAACAAAGTACAAAAATTACGGTGGCTTTTATGTCTGTTTTGGCTTTAAGTTCTATAAAATCTTATAAAATCCACTTCGATTATAGCGATTAACGCATTTTTGCATAAGGGGTATTTAACCCTATTTTATATAAAAAAAACAATTTTTTTCAAAGACTTTTTGAACAAAGAACCACAAGTTCGGCAAAAACCAAAAGTTTAGCAAAATGAACCCAGTTTTAGCGCTGGTTTTCATATCCTTCAAAATAATAAAGTTGCGAGTGATTCGGCAGAACTAGAATTTAGGCTAATGGAAGATTTTAAATTAGTTTTATCCAAAACTAAAGCAGAAAACCAATTTGTAGCGGATTATCTGAAACTCTATCCTGCCTAAGTGTTTTCTTTTGAAATAAAATAATATAAAAACAAACAAAAATTAAGTTAAATTCGTTTGGACATACAATAAATATTCGTATAATATTTAAATACACAGTGTTGGAAAAAATAATAGAAATGATTATAATGATAATGAATGATTTTTATTCAAATTTTTTAAGTATAGTAGTCAAGTTTAGTTTTGTTAAAAAATTTATATGCAATTTTGTTAACCAATACAACATAAATACAACATAATAAAAAGAACTCGTTTCAGTTATATTTGAGTATATTATATAACTGACAAAGTAAAGAGACATTATTTGTATTGAAAAGAATAATAGGAATGCGTAAAAGGATTCAATAATTAGAGGCACATCTTTTTATTTTTTGCTTTTTCACAACTTAATTGCATCTCATGGACCAATTTTTTGAAAACGTCAATTAGGAATCGCTCTTCCTAGATTTTTTTCTACAATTCGTCCTTGTTTTTCGGACTGAAACGCTCCAGTTTTCTCTTGAGCACTCGAAGGCCATTACATAAGAGGTACCTTGTTAGCAACAAACCAGTCCTTTGTCAATTTTGAGGGGTGCTTCGGATCATTGTCCCGCTGAAACTCTCATCTCAGTGCTATTTCATCTTCAGCAAGTGAAAGTAATATGCTTTGCAATATAGTATTATTACGCAGTCTATTCTTAATCCTATATGTTGGACCGACACCGGAAGAGGAGAGACACGCCGACATCATGATGCATCCACCGCCGTTATTATGGTCTTCTTGGTGTATTTTAGATCATATGCCTTATTGTCTGAGTGCCTTATATAATGTGTCCCATCGGATTCAAACAAATTTATCTTTTGTTATCTTTGTTGTTGTATTAACCACAGCACGTTGTCCAATTTTTTTGTAATAAATGCTTATGGCCAAAGTCTAGTCATTTTTTCATATTTTTTTGCTCAAGAGGTTTATTTTTCTCGCACTGCCTGCCTTCAACCCTTGCTGCAAAAGCCTATTTCGCACTGCTCTACTCACTTACTGGTGCTTCCATCTAATTTTTTAGTTTCGTCGATTCGAAAAACTTTTTTCTTTTAGCAATCGCTTGTTGCACGCTTTTCACCTCTGATTTCTTTGTAAGCAACAAAGTTCAAAACGCAAAAGACTTTTTTTGCAGCACTCTATTATTGCCCTAAACCTTTTAATCATTACTCTCTTTGTGTTAGAAGAATGCACACAACAACTCATTCTGTTCAAAGTAACACTGAAATATTATGCATATTCACATATTGCGATAATTCCTTATTGAATGTATTCTAAAGATACCGCCAAATAATTTTTTGTTTTTTTTTTGTTTTGAAAATGCTATAAAAAATCCTACTGAATATTTTCTCAAATTTCTTTTTTTATTTGAAAGTACAATCCTTCCAGTTAATAATGGAAAATAATTTCATTCAAATGGCTGCCTCAGATGGCCATGCAGTAGCCTACACGATAGGTCCAATTTTTAAGCACATTATCGATTGTGTATTGTGTGCTGTATTTCACCAATGGCTTCACGAATATTGTTCCTTAAAGCGTCAATTGTCTCTGGCTTGTTGGCGTCACTTATCTTTGACGGCACTCCACAAATAATGGTCAAACGGTGTCAAATCGCAGCTCCGAGGTGGCCAAACGACATCAGCTCTGCGGCTGATTATGCGATCTTCAAAAACAGGGCGCAAACCATCGAGTGTAGCTTTGGCTGTGTGGCGCGTAGCGCCGTCCTGTTGAAACCAAATGTTGCTAATATCCTCCTGTTCAATTTTTGTGAACAAAAATTCGTTCAACATGGCCCGATAACGATCACCATTGACTCTAATAGCCACTTCTTGCTCATTTTAAAAGAAAGATGGCCCAATTTTGCCTTTGGACCAAAATCCGCACCAAACAGTGACTCGTCTTGGATGTATCGGCTTTTCAATGTATGCGTGCGGGTTTTCTGTGCCCCAAATGCGACAATTTTGCTTGTTTACATACCAGCCTAGATCAAAATGAGCTTCATCTGAACACATCGCAC
Source organism: Wohlfahrtia magnifica (assembly GCA_023159175.1). NCBI lineage: Eukaryota > Metazoa > Arthropoda > Insecta > Diptera > Sarcophagidae > Wohlfahrtia > Wohlfahrtia magnifica. Next base: position 1,328,303 of record JAKWBJ010000148.1, on the reverse strand, counting down.
ACATTCTGCAACATTACCATGATTTTCAAAGTAATATCGCAATATTTTCCAGCGTTGTTCAAGCGTAGACACAACCATATTCATTTAGCGGAAGGATAAAACTAATTATCTGTCAAATCAGACATGAGCTAAGTGTTACCGTTCACGAAATAAGCGCTAGTTGAAAAAAAAAAAACGTTAGATGGCGGACCCGATATTTATTGAAATTTGCCTAATGTGTATCGCGTTTCCACTTTTTTTTTTCAAATCACATTACCGTCTTGACGTAAAAAAATAACGATAAAAGTGATATTTTTTGATAAAAAAGTGCCGATATCATCTCATCTTTTCACTTCGTTTACACTTATCCAAATTGTAGTAAATCAACAACAACAGTGTAATTTAATAAAAATAGAGTAATAAAATCTCAATATTATTTTTAAAGTTTTCCAGCCAAATTTCAAGAATAATACGTCACGTCTTAGACTCGCCCAATCGTGATAATATTTCGTACACCATATTTTTAAACTATAAACTATAATGAATACTTTTAGGGAGAATTACGCTCAAAACAACAAAGCTGAAAAATAAAGAACATCCTAGTGTATAAGGTATCATATAGAGATATTTGTACACAATTGAGTTAAATTATGTATATTTTTAATATTGAATTCATTTTAGAATTTTCATATGAGCAGTGTATTTTATTGAATACAAATAAATTAAAATTTTAAAATAAAATTTTTAAAGCTAAGCATTTAATATAAAATAAACAATTGCATACGTTATAGTGTAATTTTAATTGCTTTACGAAGTAAAAGTAGATTTAAATTTTAAAATATGTATCTGTTTTCATGTTAAAAAAATTCATTTTTTTTCAATTTAACCAAATTCTGGTGAAAACATAAATAAATTATTTTAGATGTTTGCCATCGATTTTGTAAAGGTAAAAAAAAATTAATTTTTAATTTTTTAATTTAAAAATATGAGTAGTAATGATAATTTTAATAGCGTGGGTATTCGTAATTATATTTCAATTTTATCAATTTGTTACATACTGTGTTTTATAAAACATAGCTCAACTAAATAGTATTTTTATCATATCTATACCAAGCATATGCTATAATTGAAATCGAATATTTTAAATCGCTTTATATGTTTTTAATTTAAACAATTAAATATTTTATTTATATTGTTTTTTTACGCATGTATGGCTTTTAACTTAAACATAATTAAATATGCCTAAACTGTTTAGGTATATTAGGTACACTTATACCAAATATATATAAATATATATACATTTAGATATTATATAATAATAAATATTAGGAAATTTATAAGCATAAATAAATACAAATGCAGAATATCAGGTAGTACACAATGATGAAAGCAGCGAAACGTTCACAACGAATATGGAAGCATGACAAATGTGCCCCCAGTTGCCATTGTTGCTTGCATTTTTTCTAGACAACATCATAAGGCAACTCTGTACCAGAAAAAAGAGTAAAACATCGGGTTTTAATAGGCAATTTTTGAGTTTTTAGACTATGCAGTATCACCTGTATTTTTTCATACATTTTTTGAATTCTAATGTTTTTAACCTTATCCTTATTTTAATATTAATTAATTGTAAATTAAAAATATATAAAACATTAATTTTCTACAACGTTTCGCTGAATTTGCTGTTAATAAAATATATTGTTACGTTTTAACCCTTTTAAAACGTTTGTGTTCGTTTTAATTGCGCCAAAATTAAATATATACCACGTTGTTGTTGTTTTAGAGTTTTTATTTACTCAGTTTTAGTTTATAGCAACTTATTTATCTTGCACTTAATATTCGCTTTTACAACACTTTCATTTACGCCTAAACACGACTTTACTTTATGACTGCAAAACAATAACTATATCGACGTAGGCACAGCAGCGTCCTAATATACCTAATTTGCCTACTGTTTGGACAGTTTCAGAATTGTCCCAAACGTTCTCAAATGCTCCATTTTATGTCCGTTAATTTTGAACATGTAAGATTGTGTTACCCAAAGATGGTCAATTGGCAATGCAGTCAAATACACAAATCAGTACAGCATTACCTTGATACAAATCAATTGACCAAAATCCCACAATACAGTCCCAAAGGTACTGATGTGATATATTTTCTTTTTAGTAATTTTTATTTTCTTAACAATATTTTGTGATTAGACCCCAGAACTTGCAGTTCTTCACAACGGGAACATTAGCCAACCATTGCACACCAAGCAAGTATGCCCATTATCACCTCAGCTAAACACCATCGAGCTGGATGGCATAAGTATGCTCAAAAAGAAGAGGGACAGCATGCACATTTGTCTACTATTGCAAAAGATTTCCAATATGTAGTCGAACCAGAAGGACCTATAAAGATTGTCTTGCAATGTTGTACTTAAGGTAACTATCAAGAAAACCAAACCAAAAGATTTCCAATTCGAACCAGAAGGACTTATATAGATTGGCTTGCAATGTTGTACTTAAGGTAACTATCAAGAAAACCAAACCAAGAGAATAAACCACACTAGGACGGAAAACAACATGAAACAGGGTTAACTAGTCGAGTATTTAGATTTCTAGGCAATACAATGATTGCAAACGTCGGCACAGAAACGGACGTAGATAACGGGCTCAATAAAGTGAGAGAGCAGCATTCGAACTACTGCAGTCAGTATGGAGAAGCTTACATATATCCAGATGAACTGAGCTCAGAATATACAACTTATGTTTTAAGTCAGTATTGCTGTATGGCAGTGAAACCTGGCCTGTATAGAATAATAGCACCATACTGAAACAGATAAGGGAAGCAAATGGTGATGGATCGGTCACACCGGATGGTACGAAAAGGTATAAGTAGTATCACCAGAAAGTCGCTCGAGTGGAATCATCCCGCCTAACTTGGAGACACAAAATTATCCAGGAACTAAGAAAGAACAATCTAACATCGGAGGAAGTAAAGTCAACAGCGGTAAGCCCTATTAGATGGAGATGCTTTGTGGGTGCATATGCTCCCTAGAGGCGTAACGAAAAAAAACTATCTGTCTAATAACTCATAAAGATTCAGATATGTAGAGCAAATTGAACGATTTTATGTACCAAGCTAGACAAGGTAGACTTGATAAGAATACAGGTAAAACCTTTGTTGTGTGTGAAAGAACGACAACCAATAGTTTATGGCATTCTACTACTTCAGAAGCACCATGTTAGCTAACGGAGGAATAACTCTGTAGAAGGAAAACTTGGACAAGTACGGAAATTAACAGGGCCACCAAAATATAAAATAAATATAAAATAGGTTATCGAAATACAAATCAATAGAAGATAAGGGAATGGATCGGCCACACTCTAAGAAAGCTTGAAAATTGCATAAAGAAGAACAATCGCCATAGATCTTGACACTATCAATAAAATTGGCAGTATTTTATATAGCAAATTAGTAAGTTCGCATGAGGGGGAAAAAGAGACGATAAAAAAATATTTGCAAAAAATTATCTTACATCTGTTTTCTTTACGTAAAATAAAAGTTAAAAGTCGTTGACTTGCATTCAATTAACGCGATCGTTTTTTTTTTTTTTTTTTTTTTATAACACTCTTCATATCAAAATGCATAAGATGCATAGGCATAATTGTCTTATTTCAGTTTCTTTGTCTTTCTACTATAGCAGGTATCTTGGATAGATGTTCGTACTGCCATCTGCCGTTGTCTATGAACAGTATATTCTGGTGCAATGGTGGTTCGAAACCTTGTTACTGCTAATCTTTCAGTTTTCTTTTTTATCCAAAAGCTTATGTTTTATTATATTGAATAAGAGGGTCTAGAGAAATCGAACTTAATTTGACATTTCTTTGTTTCAGTTTTTGACAAGTTCAACCATGGAAAGCTACACAATTAGGCATCGCTTTAAGAATGTTGAAGCCTTTGTCAACATTGGCGATCGAATCAAAATGCATTTCATGCACTCAGTGATTTTTTTGGTTCAGAATTGGAGAATTGTACGCAAATTTTAACAGAAAATGTGGAACCACCTGTGAATGATCGGAAAACATTGCTGTTGTTTGCAATAGTCTGGCAGAAGATCCGCTAACCTCGACTCGTCGTCGTCGCGAGATGAAAATGGACTTCTTGTGGCCTGGAATTGAGGATATGGACATGGACGATACGTGTTTCCAACAGGATGATGCCACTTGCCACACAGGCAAAGAAACAATGGCTCTTTTGGCCGTGTTATCTCATGTCGTGGCGATGTTAATTGGCCGCCATGATCATGTGATTTAACATTGTTGGGCTTTTTTTTCGTTGGGGATATTTAAAAGAAATAGTGTACGTCAGTAAGCGAAGAACAATTTAAGAGTTAAAGGATGAGATAATTCGGCACATTAACGATTTTTAACTTCAGTTATGTCTCAGAGTCATGAAAATATGGACTGAAGTATAGAGGTGTACCAATGAAGCCGTGGTGAGCATTTTGGCCGATATTTTATTTCATACATAATTGTCATAGGCCCTTCTATCATAATAAAAAATACAGGGTGCCTGATGAAAAGCGCTACAAAAAGAAAATGCAATATTTTTTTTTTTCTAATTGAGTTATTCGTTAAAATTTATTTCGCAATTTTAGATCCTTATCTGGATTAAATAGAAATGCAAAATTAGGATGATTAAACTCGTATTTGGATTGTACGCCGCTAGCACGCACACGAGTCAATAATTGTCGTTCAATAAAAATCTTGGCACACTTCAGGAGGAATCGTGTTGCCGGAAGTGAGGAATAATGAGATTTCTTAATCTTGGCTCTATTCCACACAGCTCGATTTACAGTGTGGTGTGCAGTATCAACAAACACTGTTGTCGGGATACACTTCTTTGTAGAAGGCGGTCACACTGTAACAGGAACTGCATATCGTTATTTTAAAATGTTACAGAAATTTTTGTTTTCTGAAGTGTTTCAAAAGCTAATTCATTTCAGTTATGTGTAACTTCAACAAGATGGGGCAAGTTCTTACTTTGTCAGGCCAATTATGGCAGAAATACACCGAAAATTTTTTAAATAAAATTAATTTAAAAATCATAACATTTCTGTGGTCTTTCTTCTGGGGTTACTGTAAACAGAAAGCGTATTAATCGAAACCAAGAAATTTATTTTATTAAGAACAGTTAATTCAATCAATAACTAATACGAATCGATAACGATGGGCTTGAATAGATATGCTTTCTTTATTTAGTCACTATAATTTTTAATATTTTTCATTGACATACAAAAAGCTCCGCCAATTGATTTGATTCTCTGTATGCTCTTCTGTTTTTCTTTCTCCGTCCGGCTTTTGTTTCAGTTTCTTTAATCGATTTGATCTTTCAAGCGAAGTAGATGATTAATCTTAATCCACTGTAGCTTCCTTCATATGATTTTGCGTAGTGGTGAAGATCCTTGCTAATTGGTGATGATCTTTACTTTAAGCATTGTAATTTTTTTTCCCAATAGGGTGTTTGTTATAATCGGGTGTTTGTTATATGAGGGAAATTCAGGGAGCTTTTTTATTTTTTAGATGGAGTTTTCTGGAGTGAAGTTGAAGCCTCTTTATTAAACATTCGAAGCCACAATGAAATCTTTTTTCGTCATGTCTTCTACTAGGTGTTATGCTAGCGCTCTAGCCACTACACCACGCCACACTTTGTTAACCACTAACATGGTAGTGTCATCAAACGTAACTAAATGCAAGCTCAAAAATCAGGTCTTCTGAAAATTCCTATTAAAACAGATGTACATGCACTGGTGGCCAGCTAGGTAGGGACAACAAGTGTTTGTATACTGGCATGACTATTTAAAAATCCTTGGCAAAAGTGCTTGAAAGTACAGCGAGGGTAAAGTTCTTAGTTTGATGGGCGTCTGATATACATCTTACTATCCAAGCCAAAAAATTAAGTTGGATTTATGCCAGTATGCAGACAGTTGTTTTCTCTCAATAGCTGGCAACTACTGCTTATATTTCAATTCTTATTAAAACATACTGTTACGAAAATGAAAATGCTGAAGACAAAATTCACCACATTAGGGTCTTATTATGAGCTTTTAGCTATAAAACTTATTGCTTAATAACTGGTAAATTATCTCTACTAATTAAGAGTGCTACCATCCGCATGGAGTTGCTAGTTCGATTACGTTTTGTGTTTATAAAGGTATTTTGGTCCATTTGAATTAACGTAGATAAATCGAAGATTGGTGTCTGTAGTAGAACATTTGAAGCTAATGATGAAATACTATAAAAAGATGGTGCATTGCGGCTGGTGAGTAGTTATCATTTGGCTGTCAAAGAGTAAAATCTGTTTAGGCGTAAAATCACATGCCTTTATGTCATTTAAAATGTCGACAACTTTCCTTTTATGAGCGAGTTAAGATACGTTAGAACCATTCTGGTGTATTGCTGGTGACATTGTCAACGAACGCGACAGTAAAGTCACGAAACTGGACTAGTGAATCTATGTTTTAAACTTCCCCATATGATCATAAAGGAACAAATTCGTCAGTAGTGCTTAAATCTATTGGTGGATTTTCAATGACAAGCTAATGTTAAATGTAAATAGATGATTATGACAAACTATGCTGAGTATCCTCTTTCTACGGAGTTTAACACAAGGTGACATCGATACGGAGTTTCTATTAAGTCGTATTATTTTTAAAATTCCCACTAGACCAATCCGCAGCTTTCAACTATTAACCTTGAAGTATTATCGATCAGTTTATGCAAACAACGACTTCTTTCGCCAGATTTGCTTGAAATTTAATAATGTTTATGCTTTAATTCATTTCTGTGATTCTATTGATATTATAAAGAGAAACTTATTTTGTATTCGAATTAATGTTTGTGAATTTTCAATACTTGCTTTTATATTTTAGTCTCTAAGGAATTGTAATACATAAAACACCTGGTACCGTAGTATTGCTGACAATCTCAATAGTAAAAAATAAATTTTTAAGTCAATTTTTTAAAATTATTTCTTCAACCATAACAGAAATATTTTATATAAAATCACCCTTAATTTTAACTGTAACGAAAGTATTTTCTTGACCTTTTCTTTAAACCAACTAAAACTTCGGTCAACTAAATTGCTTAAATGCTATAAAAAAGACAAAATAAAATATTTGTGTGGCTTTTCAGTGAACAATGTTGCAGAAATAGTTTTTTAAAAGGCATTTAACATCAAATATCCCTTTTTGAATATTTTATATCCTGTTGCAAGTCGTTTGCATGCAACATGCAAAAGGAGACATAGCCATTTGGAAACATTATCTTTGATATACGTTTTGTGTTTTTAGCTTGAGGGCAAAGGAGAATACAATTTCCTATAAGATGCTTTAGTCTTAATGCCATAGAAGACGTATTTTAAAATTTAAAAATATTTTGCATGGGACTTTTAAAAATAAACGAAGTAATTTTAAGTTAAAGGCTATTGGGAAAGCAATAATTTTTATACTTAATTTTCAGCATATATTACAAAAATATTTTGGGCGCTGTATAGAGTGGCAACACAGTACTCAATTCGCTGCCGTGCTATTAGAGTCTTAGAAAGGACGTATTGCAAATAAAAGATATCCTTGGCTACAAGGGGTGATCTATGATTATTCGCTGAACTGTAGTTTCTAACCTTTAAGCTAAATAACTGCTTAAGTACAAAAAAGAAGAAAAAAACTTTAATAATAAAGATTTACAGACTACTAAATTAGGGAGATCGAACGGTTATTATTCGACCGGTTTTAACCGGTTTTCTTTGGCCTTGTCGAATACGATTTTTTTAAAATAATATTCACACTTGAGCAACAACAACTTTTTCTCATTTTCTGAAAATAAATATTAAATTTTTATATATGGAAAATGATGAACAACCATACTCATCGAAAGGCACCTACAAATACCAGCTCCGAACGGCCGAACAGCCGCAAGCAATGTTGTGAGGTTATATCGCTGTTGAAAACTGTCAAATGGTGTGGCCTGTAATTGAACTAAAAATTTCCTGGTTGGTAGGCGGTGTCTTACCTAACATACCACATTGGCACACATAATGCATGTATTTATGCTTCTAAACATGTCCTATGAAGTGTCAAAATATTTGGAAATTGATGGAAAGGATAAGTCTTGATATGTTGATTGTCCCTAAATACTAAGCAAAAAAAGCTCTTTGACACTAGAGATTATTAACCATCTGAAATATGTTTATGAGATTGACGCTATTGTGCAGCAAGGAAAATTTGATTCTATACCAAGTAGTCTGTAGGCGCTGGCAAGTAGAATTCTTACAAAACACGCTGTAAAAAATGAATCACTGGATGAAATATTAAAACGTTGTAGCATTCTTACTTGCTAGAAATTACGATATGAGACAAAAATTTATCAAATTTATTTGCTAATGCAACTTGAATTGAGAAGATTTTTCTTTTAATAACAGAACCGGTTAACCGGTTATTTGGTAGATTTATAACCGCAAACCGTTTTTTTTTAAATTGCACTTTTTCAAATTATTCGAAAACCGGTTTTTGAAAAAAGTCAAATTATCGATCTCCCTACTACCGATGTACCGTCTCTTGTATTCTTTGCATTCCTACCAAATGTGAAAAAAAATCTCATAAAACAAGCACTAAAGAAGAAGCAAACATTATAAATGACAGAACATGTATGGATTTATTTCTACACGTGTTGACTGATTTAACAAGAGATTCCTTTTCATAGGTAAAGCCATAGATTATGAAGAAAGATAAATGAATGAATGATAGACGACAATACAAATTGAAAAACAAAATAGAATTTTGCTTTATTATTGCTGCTGTTTTACTTTTATTTATTGATGTAAATTTTACAATGAATGTATTGGGTGTTTTTTTAGAGGTTCATAACTTTGAGTCGAAGCAATGCTTTATTTGACAACCACTTTAGCAGCTGATAGTTGCTATTTGTTTAGTTTGGTTTGATATTTCTTTATGGGTAAATATACACCAGAGTAACGCCTGCAAATTGTTGAAATTTGTTAACGGAATTTCCATTCAATATTTTATTCTCCAAGGAAGCCCATTATTGGTTGAATGGGTGCTCAAATAAGCGAAATTGTAGCACTTGAAGTCAGGATAATCCACAAGCTTGTGTCGAAACACCATTACATCTACATAAAATTACTATTTGGTGGAGATATCTGAATTTGAAAGTCGAAACACTTTCCGTACATACATACATAATAACAGCGACATCCAAAATGGAGCAGGTGGGACTTTCTCAACCAATGAACTGCACCTGATTCTATTTTTAGACTCATTAAAAGCAACTTACTGTTTAAACCATTAGTTAGAGTAGTTTTTCATAACATAAATGCTCATAGCCAGTCGCTGGCAATTTTATAAGATGATATCGCTGCTGTAATTTGTCAGATGGTCTGGCCAGATATTGAACTCAGTCGCCTACCATACCATAGAGTCACACAACCCTGACCTCGCGAATCTGTTAGCAGTTGTTAAAGATAGCCAAAGCACTATTCGACTAACCTCGATTACAGTGAACATAAAGACATTGACCTCAGTGCTTGCTGACTATACAAAACTATGATTGTATGCGCACCTCTAATGCCACTCTGTAGGTTTATGGTAATGCACACTGAAACTGCGTAAATTTGAGCTTATAAGATACTTGACTTGGCCTAAAACCGTGCCAGTCTTCGATCTGTTCGCCTAACTTACTACCCTCGTTCAGGCAACATCTTGAACTACCATTCGAAAACTATTTTAGGATTCATATAGCCTGTGATCGACTACACGACCAAAGCACTCTTCATATCACGCTCCATCACATAGATGTGCAGGGGTGTAAACACTATTCTGGCTTCAAAGGGCGCATTTCGATAATTTAACATGGCTCTAGTCTTAGTCACACAAGTCTATCTTTGAAGACCGTGCAGTTATTTCCTAGCCACCAAACAAGGTATGTGCACGTAATGATTTGGCTGATTATAAGGCGACAGCAGCCAATCTTAAAACGAATTATTGTTATGTACTTGCAGCTATACATTCGATAATCTTAGTGTTGCTATTTACTTTTCGCTCAACCTCTTTGTTAGTTATATAGCAACTGATTGTATTTATTATTATTAGTGAGCAGTTTTTGACAAAATACTACCGCTTGTGCTACAAAAAGTTTGTAAAACTTGGTGTACCCTATTGCGCTTTGTATGCGCCAAACGTGGCAGCCACATAGCCGGAATCATATTTAAACATTAATGTGTTCTATCCAACAAAGTCCGTTTAATTGATATTAAAAATATATTACTTTGTTTTATTATGATTTAAACCTCAGTAACTGTAAAAAAACAGCCTATTCAGCCTATTAAATATATGTTTGTTTTAGAAACTTTAGTAAGGATAGTAAAAAAAAAAATTCTGACTGATATTATGTCTTAGATATGAAGTCTGGAATAATTACGGCTCGAAGAGAAACATCGGATTTATTGCGTTGTAACATCGCCAAATGCTATGTTGATATACACAGAGAGAAAAATCGCAATTTAATATCAAAATGGGTCGTTGTTGACTTTAAAATTTTACTTGATTTTTTTAGCGTTAATTCAACTTTGAAAGTATGTAATACCACATTAAATTAAGGTACTCATCTTTTAAACAAACATGTTCTTGTTAATTTGAAAATGTTCAACATTGAATTCAACACAAAAATGTTGGATTTCTGAATTAGTTTAATATCAAAGACGACAACCGCAAATTGAAAATGTTGAAACATCGATTTTAAAATGTCAAAAAATATATTTAAAGACGTACGTTTTTAAATCAACGAAGTGCATTTTCGAACCAATGTGAAAACACCTTTGACACCTTAATATACGCTGTTGAGAATATTTTCTATTTTGAAATAATGAACAACATGTTTAGTTTAAAAATGCACATTTTTTGATGTGAATTTGGCCAATTTTAAAGAAGTGAAAGAATTTAAGATCGTAGTTTTTTCCACTTTGATTTTGGATTGAAGTTGCCACCTTGACTGGTTTTTATAGTGGTTTTTTTTTGTTGATTTAATGTTGTTTTAGCTGGATTGCTGCTGTTTTTTCTCTAGTTATAGTATCGTACAAGACCATTCTGTAGAGTGAAGCGAAGTGTCCGAATGGGTGTCTTATCCATTTCGATAAGCCGGTTGAGAAGAAGCCGGTTTACATCAAAATTTTTTTTTTTTTTTTTTTTTGATTTGAAAAAATCTAAAATGCAAAAGATTGATTGTCTCGCAGGTTATTCTTCAAACAGATTAAATGTTTTTGCCATTTTTCTTAAATTTTTTTTTTTTTTCATCGATTAATGTGTGTTTTGTTTCCTTTTGTACTGATATTTGTATAGATTTGTTGCAGTTTTTTTCCTCAGCCCTTGAACATGAACTAGCTGTCGATAGGATTGAAAAATGGTTTAAGTTTACATGCGCTCATTGCATGACGAACACAACGAAAAAGTTTTAAGCAAAATTTTTAAATCAAATAAAGAAATTCATTCATCAATCAAATTGTGTTGATTTAAAAATTTTTTTTGAGTTTCCTTTCTAAAATTTAAATTGCTAATAAATTGCCTGAATTTTCCAATTATTAGAAGGAAGAGATATTAGATCTTTAAATAATTTTTTATTTTATTTTATCTTATTTAGTCTTAAATGACACATAAATTCTTTAATAAATTCTTGTTTTAGTAATAAAAGTGAGAACAATAAACATTAAAGGATCTGCAGTAAGAACATAAAAGAAGCGATATAATAATAATTCAGTTTATAAAGTCCTTCGGGGCTGTGTGTGTAGCTGACTGTATTCGCCAATGTGCAATTGAAATATTGTGATTGTACAAGTATTTGTATTGCACTGCAATGCTGTGTCTTCCTCTCTCCAACTCTATTTTCAATTCTGAAAAAGTGTTTGTCATTGGTTTGTCGCTGTTATTATTGTTTCAGTTCGGTTAGGTTCTATTCTGTTTTATTTTCTGTGCAAACTAAAGCCTTCAAGCTCAGGTGTTAACGAAGTCAACACAGATCAACATCTGAGAGCTGTCATGTGAGTTGTTTAGTTGAAATGCAAACAAGTGTGCCATAAAACAAAAGCAACGATAGTGGTTAAAGCAATACCGAGAACAACAACGGCGGATATAATATTAACAAGTATATGAGTACCCTACACTTTTTTGTTTAATTAAAATGTATGTTTTTTATGTTTTTAATATATACGCCTTGACTAGTATCAAGCCTTGACTAGTATTTTGTAAGGATAGGGTTCCTTACAAAAAATAAATTAAATACTGTGTAGCACATATGCCATTCAGTCTATATTTTTTTAAGGAACCTCAGCTCGTTGTTAAAATTGTTAATTAGATTAAACAAGATAGGCCCCAAGCTATTGTTACAAAAATAAAAATACAATACTGTATTGTGGGATATTGGTATATTTTGTGTCACCCTGTCAATTTGGCAGCACTGCTATATCGACCATCTTTACGTTACATTTGAGTTAAGGGATATGGATATCGATATTTCCTGAACCTTCCAAACTGTAGGCATTTAGGTATATAAAGGGCTGCTTTACCTACACGTCAGTTAGTTATCGTTTGGTTGTCAATTAAATCGGAAATAAAAGTGTTGTATAAACGAATATTAAGTAGTGTATTAAAGCAAACAGCATAAAAGTTAAAGTGAAGTAAATAAAAACTGTAAGGACAACAAAGTGGTTTAATTTTATTTTAACTAAATTTAGACGAACTCAGATGTTCTAAAAATGTTAAAACGTAATAATATTATAGAGGTATATCACTACTAAGCCTAACCTACAAAATGCTTACCACAACAGTAACAGTAAAATACTATTCAAAGGGCCAAAATATTCAACGATAGATCAGATTTTCGGCGTACGATAAATATTAAAAAAATGCGCTAAATAAGGTTTGAACAGTGACCTACTCTCCAGTGATAATAAACAGACTTTCGACCCAATTGATAGAACCTTAATTTGGAAAAGCGTGCAAGAATTAGTTACCACATTAAACTTAGTAAGACTTGCCAAAATCGCAAACAGTGGACAGTGATTGTAACACATATGCAAAATAAGTATTCCGAATCATTCCATATTAACACCGTAGAAGGACATCCCGATGAATTTTCAACTAAGCTATTTGTACTGACAAATCGATTTATGAATTTCGGCTTTCTGAAGCACCGCTTCTAGGTACCTCTGCTTAGCGCGTGCCTTCGTCAATTAGTTTTAGCCATAGCAGTCAGGGTTTCTTCAGCTTGATCAACTTAACGTAGAAAACGTCGTTCTCTGCGCCGATGTCATCTGACTTCTGTATCCAGCACTCTTCTCGCAGGAACATCTACATAAATTCGAACGATATATTCGTGCAAGCGTAGACGCCGGATGTTAATACGTTGAGCAACGTCCATGTAGTTATATAGCTAATACAGCTCGTGGTTAGTTCGAATACGAAACTCACCGCTAAAATGTAATGGAAAGAAAATTTTGTGTAGAACGTCGATACATGACAACGTCTATGCTTCTGCCCTTTAAAGTAGAGTGGGCAGGATTAGCGACTTAGAAAGTATCAATTTAGTTGCTTGAGGGAGGTCTCTACTACATCATTGCCGCTGGTAACGGCAGTGCCAATGTAGATAAACTCAGCTACTACATTGTACGTATAGTTGTCAACCGTAACTAGGAGCTCAGTACGTGGCCACTTGTCGACTACACATACTTCGTCATGGTTTAATTCACCGCTAGACACATCGTGGCAGACTATTTTTAGATATTACTGAAGTAGTGACAACTTGCTTTGTACGCCCAATTACGTCGATGTTGTAGGCGCTGGAAGCTGGAAACTATTTCAATACAATCCTACCTTTCACAGAACACTCTCCATAATGAAATTAAAGAGGTTGCTTGATTAGGGTTTTCCTTGTCTGATGCCATAATAGTAAAAAGTATCAAAACTTTCTGAGGGTTCCCTTCTTATATTGATGGAGCTGCAGAAGTTGTTTTTTATTAACAGAGGAACAAATTATATAAAACGCTCCAATCACATCAACGGACGCAGCAAGGAATTTCAACACTCATCTGCCATCTTTTGTAGACGACAGCGATCTAATAGGCAGGTAAGTGATTGCTATGAAAGAAACCTTCTAGAGAGAATAAAACCATAGGTATGCTTTCTAGAAATCTAAGGTGGGCAACTATAGCTCCGAAATAGTTAAAAGCTTTAAAAACTTGGGCTGCTATAAGCCCTTAGTGAACGATTACGCTGCCGACACATAAAAGAGTCAATAACATTTGCCACAAAAAAAATTTTATGCATTTATTTAGTTCTTCAAAGCTAGAAGCATAGCAACTGATATAAAACTAAAAATTATAACAGTAATCAGGCCTGTTCTTACTTACTGACATATGTATGGCTGCGAAGCGTAGTGGATATTGAAAAAAGTGAATAACACCAACACAACGAATCAACATAAAATTTGAGACAAGTTAATGACTGCATTAAGTGGCTCATCACTGTCAGCGTACAATCAACAGCCGAATTCCATAATAAAGGAAATATATTCCCGCGATTCAAGTGAACAGTGACAAGGCCAAAGAGTCGGTGAATAAATGGGTTGATATTCAACTTAAAAAATCTAAAAGTGCGTACAGTAGATTAGAAAGAAAGGAGAGAGAACTCTTGTGTTGAAGACCAGGGCTTAATTGAAGTTGTAAAACTGTTGGCAAAAATTTAACAAACATAAGCGCAAATTTAATATTCATTCTCTGCTGTTATAGGGTATACATATTAAATGGAAAAGAGGAACAGTTATAATAAAACAGACGACACAAGCAGTTGTAAATTAATAGTTACAACAAGACAGGACAGCATGAAATATAAATACGGAACAACAGCAGACACGAAAAGTATAAAAAAATAAAAATTGTAAAGAATAAAAAAAAACGGACACAGTATTTACTCAGATTAACGATATAGTTTTTGTTAATATTTATTTAGCTGTTGGCGTGGCTATTTCTAGATTTTCGTTTCTTTAAGCCTTAAAGGCTTTAAAATGTGCCAAAAAGAAAAAATTTATAAAAACTTGCAAAAGCCCTTAGTTTGTAGTGTGCTTTGTACAAAATTAAAATTTTTTTTGTTATTTTTTTCACTTCCTTTTATAGCCCATACGTTCACGAGAAAAAAAGTAAAAAATAAAGTCATTTTTGCTTTAAAATGTCTGTCAGCTTTAGAACAATGCGAAATATCTCTTAAAGTATCAAGCCTTGCAAAGCTATTTTTGGAATTACAAAGCTTTTAGCCAAAAATATGTCGATTTAACTTATGTTAATCGGATAAGGAAAGTATAGAAAAAAGCCTTATTGTTTTCACTGAAACCGGTCTATACTGCTACACAAAAATTTTTAAAGCTGCCGCTTTTTTTAAGCGACCTTTTCAACTTTTTTAAGCTAAACTGAGTTGCTTTTAAAATTAAGGCCCTAAATTCAATCCAACATTGCTTTCCGCTTTACATATCTGATTCCCCGTCTTAAATGGAAACGTTAAGCAAAAGAAACATTATATTTAGTGTGTGATCGGAAGCACATTTATCGTTTGCAGATAAATAATTTCCATATCAAGGGTGAATCGTCAATTAGCAAAGAAGCTTAAAGATTTCTGTATAATATCGTTACGTTTTAAACTTTTTAAAATATTTGAGTTCTTTTTAATTTCGTTAAAATTAAATTAAACACCACTTTGTTGTTGTTTTACAGTTTTTATTTTCACCCTGTAACTTTTATACGGTTTGTCTTAACACAGCATACAATGATTCGTTTATACAACACTTTTTATTTACGCCTAAACAGACTTTAGTTTATGACAGCTAAATGATAACTACTCTCGCCAAACGCAATGCGCCATTTTTTAAGCATTTCATTATTAGTTTCCAATGTTCTAGTAAATACTAAAACCTTCTATTCAGCTACTTTAACTCAAATGGTGTAAAATTATAATACACAAAAAGGAATCCAACTGGCAACACCGTTAGACATGCAGATGGTGGCACTCTTAACAGTTCTGGCAATTATGGGAATTTTAGAGCCTTGACACAAACCAATAAAGTTTATAGCTGTGGTGTATTTTCTCTTCCGCAGTTTCATTTTCGTAACAATATTTTTCGATAACCTAAGCGACAAGTAACCATCGATAAGTAGAAATGCTGCTCCACAGGAGCGTTTTCGATTATCGCTGGATTTTTCTTAGGTTTCAGGTTCTAACACATAACCTTTTTTAATGATAGGGAAGAAACCTATAAAGACGTTACAAGAAAAACAAAAGCTTTTTACGAAATTTACAATATTAGTCCAAGCACCTATATATCGAGTGATTTTAAAGAGTTTTGGGATTAAAAAAAAACCCATACAATTTTAGAGAAATGCATGAAATTTTTATTTGAGTCTGTAGAGCGATTTATATCATTATTCAATGTTTAAAGATAATTTCACTTAAATGTTAACCGTGGCTA
This sequence comes from Wohlfahrtia magnifica, assembly GCA_023159175.1. Taxonomy (NCBI): domain Eukaryota; kingdom Metazoa; phylum Arthropoda; class Insecta; order Diptera; family Sarcophagidae; genus Wohlfahrtia; species Wohlfahrtia magnifica. The sequence continues at coordinate 1,311,759 of JAKWBJ010000148.1, read as the reverse complement.
CGATTGGCGTACTCTTTTCTACATATTGGCAGGTATCGCAGTAATAAATTTTTCAATATTGCTTCCAGTATGTCAGCCGTTGCAAGCTTGTCCCTATATACATGAGCCTTAACATAGCCCCACAAAAAACAAATGGTCTAAAGGCGTTAAATCGCACGATCTTAGCGGTCATTTGAACGGCCCCAAACGTGTCTGCCGCTGTGGTATGGTAGGTAAGACAAACGACTTCCAACCAGAAGGTCGTCGGTTCAATACCAGGCCAAACAATCTGAAAAAGGAAAATGTTTTTTCAACAGCGATAACACCTCGTAACTATTATACTATTGTAAACTTCTCTAATGCATTTGCCGTTCGGAGCATTTGCCGGAGAGCCTGTAGGTCAATGAGTCTAAAAACAGAATCGGGAGCAGCTCATTGACTGAGAGAAGTACCGGTGTTCCTTCAAAGAATGTTATGGGAATTAATATGTAATATAAACGTGAAATAAATTACTCACCGAACTCGCCTCTAAATTGGAGGCATTGATTCGCTTGCCGTTTGGCTGTGGCACGGTCTTGTTGAAACCACATGCAAGGTAACGCTCGCCATTCACTGTAACGTTCCTGCCTTCTTTGTCTTTGAAAAAGTACGGTCAAATGATACCACCGGCTCATAATCCACACCAAACAGTACATTTTTCGGGATATACTCGTATGCTTCTGGCTGCTCTTCACATAAAATACGACAATTTTGCTTGTTCACGTGTCCGTTCAACCAGAAATGATCTTCGTCGCTGAACACAATTTTCCGATAAAAAAGTGAATCTTCATTCAACTGAATTTTCCTGATAAAATTCAATAATCTGCAGGTGTTGTTCGTTTCTATGTCGACTGATGGTTAAGTTATAGACCAAACTAAACATGTTTGACAGTAACATGTTACACAATCACAGCTGAGCTAACAAAACCGTGTTGCCAGAAAGTAAGTTGCTAAAAAATTACCCAATACTTGAAAAAGCCTGTTTTCGTCTTCTATAAAAAACAAATTTATTACTTCTTTATATGATCTTCCCTGATACCCTTATAAATGAAGAAAGTGCACCCAAATTTGTATTAATTGACCTGCGATCTAATGAATATGAACAACATTTACTACTAAATCAAAAATTTTTGGGTATTTTCCTACGAACATTTTATAAGATATGTCTGCCATCTAACGTTTTTTTTTTCAAATAATGCTTATTTCGTAAATGGTAACACTTAGCTCATGTCTGATTTGACAGATAATTAGTTCTATCCTTCCGCTAAACGAATATGGTTGTGTATACGCTTCGCTAAGTGGACCTGCGATCGACTTACAGAGGATGCCGATTTTGCCAAAAAAAATTATCTCTTCTGATGAAGCTCATTGTGCTCTTGGCGGGTATGTAAACAAGCAAAATTGTCGCATTTGGGGCACAGAAGACCCGCACGCATACATTGAAAAGCCGATACACCCAAGACGAGTCACTGTTTGGTGCGGATTTTGGTCCAGAGGCATACGAGTAATCTTGCCATTTTTCTTCGAAAATGAGCACAGAGTGGCCGTTACAGTCAATGGCGATCGTTATCGGGCCATGTTGAACGAATTTTTGTTCACAAAAATTTAAGAGGAGGATATTTGTAACATTTGGTTTCAACAGGACGGCGCTACGTGCCACACAGCCGAAGCTACACTCGATCTTTTGCGCCCATTGGTGAAATACAGCAGCACACAATCGATAATGTGCTTAAAAATTGGACCGATCGTGTAGGCTACTGCATGTTCAGCCGAGGCAGCCATTTGAATGAAATTATTTTCCATTATTCACTGGAAGGATTGTACTTTCAAATAAAAAAAGAAATTTGAGAAAATACTCAGTAGTTTTTTTTATAGCATTTTCAAAAAAAAAAATATTTATTTGGCAGACCCTTTATATTAGACTGGTCCTTATATGGCAGAATTTTTTTTCTTTAATTTTTCAAGGGGGAACCTCTTAAATTGTTCTTTTTAGTAAAAGAAGTATCCTCTAAAATTTTAAAACGATGCCTTAATTTTAACACGTGCCGCATTGATGTTGAACTTTATACCTATAGGTGCAGTCTACGTACGTTGCATTAGACTGGTCCTTATATGGCACACTTTTTTTTCATTTTTCGGTGGAGAAGCTCTTAAGCTCTTTTTTTTAGAAACATTGCTCTTTTTGGAAAAAAGATCATTTGCTTGTTATTGTGCAACGTTATTTACAGAACAGCTCTTGGGAGTTCCACGCATACCTTCAGAATCCTGCAAACAAATTTCCGGTGCGGTTTTTAATACTTTGAACAAATGGGACTTAGCGCAAAAAAAATCTAGTATTTGCATTTGATACAACATTTTCCAAAACCGGTAGATTGAATGGAGCTCGCAAACCGCTAAAGATTGAATTTGGGACGGTCACCTTCATGATATACTGTTCCTTGCAGTTTGCACCACACTTTTGAATTAGTTTTACAAGTTATTGTTTCTTCCGTAAAGCTTTACTTTTTCACGGATCCGACATTCCATTATTTGAAAAATTCAAATAATTCTTTTCAAAAATTTTAGGGGATCAGAGTTAATTTTTTGAAATAATTATTTGAATTTTTTATTGCATTTTTAAATTTAAACTCTTAAATGGCCCAACCGATACTTTAATTTTTAGTAAAACATTTACTATTTGCGTAAGGCCCCTAAATCTAAGCTTTTATATTTGGTTTTAAATCTAACAGCAGGTTAAAAGCAGACTAACCTGAGAAATAGTTGTTTTTTTCAAAAACTCTAGGGATACCAAGTACTCATAAAATTTATTGATAGAAAACTAAAGTGAGATACACGCATAACAAGTAGTTATAGTTTTTATATTTTAAGCTTTTGTAACGTTATGTACAAAGCATTTTAAAGACTTTCATTTCTCGGTCTGCTTTTGTTTTTCATTAAAAGCTTTTATTCAAGTCTCATGCTATATAGTCACTAAAAACGACCTTTCTTAACTAGTCTCTAATAATTTGTCTTGAAATATAACACTCTGTTGCCGTCTTATATAAAAGGCATAATATTAAATAGAAATCATATTTAACTTGTTATTAATTGGTAATATTGCTTTTATTCTGAATATATCCCCTGTCATTTATCAATAAAGAAATGAATAAAAAAAGACGAAATTATGATTTCTATGATCTTATGTTCTTTTTCTAATATTTTTGGTTGGAAGACATATAAAAACGAAAGTAGAAAAGAAAAGCACATTTTTTATAAGCTAATAAAGGGTCCGCCACATAATTCTTTTTTTTCGAAAATGCTATAAAAAAAAACTACTGAATATTTTCTCAAATTTATTTTTTTATTTGAAAGTACAATTCTTCCGGTTAATAATGGAAAATAATTTCAGTAGCCTACACGATTGGTCCAATTTTTAAAAACATTATCGATTGTGTGCAGTGTGCAGCTGTATTTCACCAATGGCTTCACGAATATTGTCATTTAAGGCGTCAATTGTCTCTGGCTTGTAGGCGTAACACTTATCTTTGACGGCACCCCACAAATAATAGTTCAACGGTGTCAAATTGCAGCTCCGATGTAGCCAAATGACATCAGCTCTGCGGCTGATAATGCAATCTTCAAAAACAGGGCACACAACATCGAGTGTAGCTTCGGCTGTATGTGGCACGTAGCGCCATCCTGTTGTAACCAAATGTCGCTAATATCCTCCTATTCAATTCTTGTCAACAAAAATTCGTTCAACATGGCCCGATAATGATCGCCATTGACTGTAACGGCCACTCCTTGCTCATTTTCGAATTCTGACTCTGCACCAAAATCCGTACCAAACAGTGACTCGTCTTGGGTGTATCGGCTTTTCAATGTATGTGTGCGGGTTTTCTGTGCCCCAAATGCGACAATTTTGCTTGTGCCAAGACCAAAATGAGCTTCATCTGAAAAGATAATTTATTTATGGCGAATTTTCAAAGTAATGTCGCAACATTTCCCAGCGTTGTTCAAGCCTATACACAACCATATTCGTTCAGCGAAAGGATAAAACTAATTATCTGTCAAATCAGACATGAGCTAAGTGTTACCATTCTCGAAATAAGCACTAGTTGAAAAAAAAAACGTTAGATGGCAGACCCTTTATTTTCAGTCAAAGACCCACATTAAAAAGAAATCACATCAAGGTCGTGTGGCTTTTAGGGGGAAAAGGTAAAATTTTGATTAAACCTTTGTACGTACATTGGCTTTTAAATAAAGATGCTTATTTGCCAATTGGTCGCAATTTTTCGAAAAAGCTTTTGTTTAAATTTTGTATCGAACCCTTATCAAATGTTGAATGAGTTTTGAAAAGCTAATTCAAAAGGATGTCTTATTTTGTCGCTTTTTTCAATTTATTTTTTTTTTTTCATTTATTTCATGCATATGAAAATCTTGACATTTTTTTGCATGACTTAATTTGTTTCTGTGTCCATATTATTTATTTATTTATTTTATTTTTGTTTTAACATAAAAATATTTTTCTAGAAATATTTTGTTTGTGTTTGTAAGTTTCTTAATTGATTTGTCGATTGATTGATTGAGTGCATAAGTAAGCAGAAGTAAAAACGAAAAATGCTGGACCATTAAGTAACTTAAAATTAACTGGTTAAGGTAGGGAAAATAGATTTTTTTTTTGCAGATTTTGTAATATTTCATGCCCCATACAGGTAAATGGTCATGTTGAACTACAAAGGTCAGTGAGTTGGAAGAAAATAGAGTCAAAAAAATATATAATTTTCAGAAATTTCTTTTAAATAACTGCTTATTAATGGTTGTTGCTTCTTGAGTTTCCTCGCCAATTATCTTATATTTATATTAAGTATCTCGCCTTGTATTAAATTAAAACAGATATTTCTCTAGCTAATAGCCCCTCATATTATCTAACATTTACGACACCTGTGCACACAAATGTCGAAATTGTGTTTACACTATAAGTATAGGTAATTAATAATTTCTTGGAATACTACACAGAAAAAACAAAATGTTTTAAACAAAATATTCAAAAAATTTAGAATTGAATGTCTGTTAGAACATATACTACGTTCGTTTATTTAGTTTTTACTATAAGCGTTCAGCAGTTAAATATGAATTTAAAATTCTACTGAACGAAAAAATTATGTTCCTCCATATGTGAATTGAACGTTTTGTTTGGAGTATTGGTGTGGTTTTTCTAACCTTTGTCTGAACAACAGAATGATTAATAAGTCAATATCTTTCATAGAAAATGTAAAATGTTTTCTTCATAGCTTTCGAGCTGAACACTTTATTTAATAAACTTGAACGCTACATCGTACAAATACTTCTTATCAAGTTTAACCATTTTTTTAACACAGTAACATACACTTCAAAAGTTACCCAACAAACAATTTAAAAAATGATTTAATCGAAACTAATATATGGACTTACGTGCACATTTTTTGTTCAAGCGAAAGCTATTTTAATCCTTTCACTCACAAAACTTCTACGCAAGAGATTTTGAGAATCTGAATATATTTTGTGAACGAATAAATGCTTATGCTAAAAAGAAAAAAAATTCATCAGAAAGTAAAAGTTTCTAGGAACACATGTGTCGTAATATGCTTAAATGGTCGATAGTTCCTGGATTGAGAAAATGCAAATATTAATTCAAATTCAAATTCACATATAAATGCAAATATAATACAAATGTAAATTCTTGCATTGGGAACGATTTCTGTTTGCTACAAACTATTCATATTCCACAAAAAAAATTCTATTTGTCTCTTTAATTTTCGTGATTAGTCACTTAGATATAAACCTTATTGTGGCATTGGTTTGTGTCAAGTCCACCTTGGTAATGGCATTCTTAATTTATGTTATTAAGAATGTTACCACTTACGTATTGAACGGTGTTTTGTACCGATTTTGGTTGTTATATTTGAAATTAACGGAATCGAATGTTGTAGTAAGAACAAGAACATTCGGAAGTAATATCAATTGTATATATATATAGCGGCGCGTTATGCATTGGGTAGTTTAGTTATAGTTTCAAAGACATTGCTTAAAGTTATAATTTAAAAGTCATAAAGAAAAGTCGTGCTTAGGCGTACATAAAAGTACCTAATAAAGTTCTGTCTACAAATTTTCAGTTGGTTATAAAAAATGTTTTTAATTTTAAAGGAATACTATTTTAAGCATTTCAGACACCGGTTTCTTATATGCGCTAAAGGGTTTAGGGTTCTGTCTTACTCTAAAGAATGAAAAGCCAATTGTGTATACATATCTATATATGGTAGTAATAGTTTTGATTTATAAAAGATATTGTTTTGTTAGAAAAATGTTTATTGGGTAGCTCATATTTTGGGTTTGAGTGAATGTCATTCGTATGTATTTTTAATTTTCCAACATGAAAATATTATTCAACTCGCAATTTTTGGACGAAGAGTGAAGGTTACTATATATACTTTGATTAAAACCATTTATTTTAAAGAAATTAATTTATATATTGGTTCTTTAGAAGCAGTAATCGAAGTTGGCTGAAGCAATACAAAAATTGGTCTGAGAGCAGAATAGCGTGACAACTTTTTGAATATGAATATGAATGACACACTTACAAACGACCTGATGAAAATCTCTGAGTGAGGTCGCGTGAACAGGGTCGACTTTAATGCGCGCAAGACCTAATGTTGCTTTCTGACACGCAGACGTGGTGGTGTATTGTCATTTGTATCTATGGCTAATGTAGATCTTGAGGAATCAGATGCTCTTGATGTTCTGGGCATGAGAATTCATTGTGACCTTCGTTGGAACGAGCACATATTTCGAGTGTTGAAAGAAGCATTGAAGTGTCTCGGCTTCTTAAGACGGTGTAGGAATTACTATACTCCATCTGATCTCCTTAATATTTACAAGACCTCTATCCGACCCAAATTGGAATACAATTCTCATGTATGGACCAGTGCTTCAAAGTCTATTATGAAGCTTCTCGACCGTGAACAGGAGAGGTCGATGGTTCCTATTAATGACGATAGGGTAATCAATTCTATTGATTCATTAGAGCATCGTCGCAATGTGGCGTGTGTTTCATTGTTCTATCGGTACCATAACGGAATGTGTTCTGATGAAATTAAGGAACTAATTCCTGGTAATCATATGTTTTTACGTAGTACTCGAATTTCTCGTAGAGCTCATCCTTTTGTAGTTGATTGTCCGGTGAATTGCACAGCGCATTATAGGGAGAATTCGTTCTTTGGTCGTACTATTCGTTTGTGGAACAATCTTTCTGCGAATGTTTTTCCTGCCACTTACGACATGAGCAAATTTAAATCGAACGTCCACCGACACTACTCTATCTATCCTCCTTCCCACAACCTATTTTCCTAGTACAAGCACAATGCACTGCATGAGTAGGGGTTATCCCCTGAGTGAAGTCGTGAAGCAAAACGAATAAGTATGTATTTTTGTATGTATGTACATTATAAATTGTGAAAAAAAAACTTTTTAATAAAAGAAAAAAACTTTTTAATAAAATTAAATCACAATATGCATTTAATGGTAAAGATATTGAATGCGCAGAGTTAATTTACGAATATATGTTTAGTTCACTTAAACTAAATATACATTTAGTAATACGAGAACTGGACGAACATAGTAAATTTCTGAACAAACGTTCAATTCTAGGTAAGTTGAACTTAACATGGTTGGAAACTGAACGTACGTTTCACTCAAAACTGAACGTCTTATTTAATTGTCTACTACAACCATCCAGGGTGCAGAAAACGTATTAAATGTTCAGAAAAACTACATATTTGTTCGGTTTTCTACTTGGTATTTCTTTCTGTGTACGCATACAATATTCGTTTTAATTGCTGTAATATTTTATATTCTCAAATGGAAATTATGTGTTAATTAGGCATATATGTGGTAAACTTACCCCTGTTCAAGGTAAATGTTTAGATCATGTAAATATTACGTTTATTTATTTGATGTGTTTGACGGATGAATAAAGGATAAATTAAACGTTATATCAGATATAATTTATCTTTAAGATGGGTCGTATCCGTCACTGTAGCAATAAAGAAAGAGTCCTTGTTCTGGTACTTGTACTTCGAGGGCAAGGTAGAACCTATAAATTAATTTGTAGCAGCTGTTTATCTGTGTGAGAATTTTGTATTTATCGCTTTAAAACAAAAAATGATATTGAAACAAGAAATACACATAAAAGGACTTCACTACCTACAGACAAACACATTGTTATTCTAGGCAAACGGGACCCCTTTAAGTCATCTAAGGTGGTTAGAAATATGTAGTCATAATAATGACTGTAGAAGGCAAGCCTACTAAGTAGGATATCGCACAAAGTCACTCAGCGTAGAGCAAAAACTTTAAAAAAGAGGCAAAACTTTGCCTTGGCTCACAAAGATTGGTGTGGATCAGAGGGAGAAAAAAAGCGAAATATTCTTAGGAGCGACAAAAACAAAACTAATTTATTTTGGAAACGGACCAAAAGGTAAAGTGTTTGATAAAAGACAAAACAAAAAAAAAAAAACAAAAAAAAAATCGCCAAGAATGGTGCAGGTTTAGGTCCAACTCATCGAATACTGCAAACAATGAACAAATTTGTATACAAAGATTTCTTAACGATATTCAAGCTACCCTACGCCAAAGAAAATATGTCTCTTATATGGAAATTTTAGTAGGATAATGGTCCAAAACACATATCAAAATTGATGAGCGTCAACAAAATATAAACGTTATTGAATGGCCAAGTTAGTCACCAGACTGGAATACAATTGGGAGCCTCTGAGGAGAGAGAGACGAGTCTCTAAGCTTCCTTGTAATAATAAAGACCAATTCTTGGAAAATATTCAAAAAGTGTGTTACAATATTCCGGTAAAGACTTGCCATAATTTGATTTCAAATTATTAATTAAATTTTAAAATGTTTAATATGCACTTATTTAGCAAATGGGAGAGATAAAATTATGGTACTGGCTTCGATGGACTACACTATGCAACAAGGAAAAATGGAATGTGGAACAAGTCCATTCATGGTTGTGGCCCTGGATATTTCAAAGGCGTTTGATAGAGTTTGGCACGAGGCTCTCATTTCAAAACTTAACGCTTTTGGTGTCGGTAGTTACTTCTCTCGATTTATATCGAGTTTTCTCAGAGATCGGTCTATAAGAGTGGTTATAGAGGGGGTCTCATCCGACGAGTTCAGGGTAAACTCAGGGGTACCGCAAGGCTCTGTTCTTTCTCCTACTCTTTCTAATATTCTTAACGACTTTCTTCTTCTCACTTCTAATCCTATCTACTCTTTTGCGGATGACAGCAACATTTGTCACTCATATTCTTTTGATCGTAGACCGTGCCTTTTGGGTGTTGGGGCAAGAAGAATGGATATGAACGACACACTCCCAAGTGACCTAGTGAAGGTTTCCGAGTGGGGTCGTGCGAATAGGGGTCGGTTTTAATGCACGTAAGACTCAATGTTGTTTTTTAACACACAGACATGGTGGTGTGCTATCATCTGTGTCATTGGGTAATGTGGATATTCTGGGCATAAGAATTCACTGTGACGCTCGTTGGAATGATCACATATTTCAAGTGTTGAAAGAAGCATTCAAGTGCCTTGGTTTTTTAAGACGGTGCAAGAAATACTTCACTCCATCTGATATTTACAAGACCTATAACCGACCCAAAATGGAATACAACTCTCATGTATGGGACGGTGCTCCAAATACTATTTTGGAGCTCCTCGACCGCGTACAGGAGAGGGCGAAGATGCTCAAAAATGACGGTAGGGTAGCCAACTCTATCGATTCATTGGAGCACTGTCGCAATGTGGCGTGTGTTTCGTTGTTTTCTTGGTACTATAACGGAATGTGTTCTGACGAATTTAAGGAATTAATTCCTGAAAATCATATATTTTTAAGTAAAACTCGTATTTCTCGTAGAGCGCATCCCTTTGTAGTTGATTGTCCAGTGAATCGCACAACGCATTATAGGGAGAATTCGTTCTTTCAGCGAAAGTATTTCCTGCCACTTATGACATGAGTAAATTTAAATCTAACTTCCATAAACACTACTCCCTCTGTCCTCTTCCAATAACCTATTTTCCTATTACCAGCACAATGCCATGCATTAGGAGGGGCCATCCGCTGGGTGCTGGTCATATATAAAAAAATAAAATACTTTTGATTTTGAAGATATTTTTTTGATGCACTATGGTCGCCTAATTTCAACAATCATCAGCATTTCAGTTCCTATGGATAAGTTCATTTATTTATTTATATATTAAGGGAATATTTTACAAAGTGAATTTATAAAATATAAAAAAAGGCGCCGGTAGCAAGACCATATTCGCTCGTCTAGTGCATTTACATATTCACGTTGAAATGAAAGAAGTACCCAGTTTTGAAAAAAAATTGTTTTACTGTATTTGCCGAAAATTCATTGAGCGTATGAGTGATATTTATAAATTTTGAAAAATATCGCTTATACGACACCCATTACACACAATTAGAACAAAAAATTTTTATTTCCAAAACTAAGTGCTTTCACTTTACTGCGAATAAAATATGTATTTACCAATCGAATGTCATGAATTATGGTTTATTTTATTTCTATTATACGCAGTTTTATGAATAAATAGTGTAACGGCTAAATATTTGCTGCTCCCTATTTTTGTGCATTTTTAGAATTCAAATATATCACAATTTAAAAAAAAAAAAATATTTGTTTATGACTTTTTACTCAGTAACTTAAAAAAATATGGGTTGGATTCAAAAATGGTGTTAAAGTAACCTAAAGCTGGTATAATTTGGAATTTTTCAACATATGCCTTATTGCAATCGAATGCATCATTTCAAAGTTATCATAAGATGTATGAAGCAGCTTCTTCAAAAATATCATATTTTAGCAAAAAAATTCAAAAAAAAAACTTATCCTTAGAATCTGAGATGCTGATAATTTTGAAGTTGGGCGATCATAGCGCATCAAAAAAATATAGTGGCTATTCATGGTCAGTATTTGTTTTTTCATATGATGAATAGTGTTTCTATTATAGATTATTTTAATTTGTCAATAATAATCAGATAAAAATATGTAAGGGGTGTTTTTTGCAGAGGTATAAAACTTTAAGGTGCAATAAAACAACGATGGATTTTTCGATTGACATGAATTTTATTTATCTGAAAGACAATCTTGTGGCGTTACATTTTAAATATGATTTCTGGCATATGACCGCCACAGCTGGCGCGGATGTAGTCCAACATGGACGTCCAATTTTCGATGACTTTTTCCAACATTTGTGGCAGTATATCGGCAATAAAACAGCGAATGTTGTCTTCCAAATGATAAATGACTTCACATAGCTCCACAGAAAGTAGTCTAGCGGTGTTAAATCGCAAGATATTGGAGGCCAAGTCACAGGTCCAAAACGTAAAATTAAACGGTCATCAAACGTGTCTTTTAAAAATCTTTTGTGGCACGAGCTGTGTGACATGTTTCGCCGTCTGGTTGAAACCACATCTCCTGGACATCATGGTTATTCAATTTGGGAATGAAAAAGTTAGTAATTATGGGTCTATAGCGATCACTATTGACTGTAAAGTTCTGGCCACCATCGTTTTTGAAAAAGTACGGACCAATGATTCCACCAGCTCATAAAGCGCACCAAATAGTCAGTTTTTCTGGATGTAACGGTGTTTCCACATACACTTGACGATTAACTTCACTACAAATGCGGCAGTTTTGTTTGTTGACGTACCCATTCAACCAGAAGTGCGCTTCATCGCAAAACAAAATTCACTTATTAAAATCGGGAACAACGGTAATCTCGTCTTGGGCCCATTCGACGAATCTACGCCGGTCGTGAGTCTATTCACGATGAATTGCTAAGCCAAACGGAGAATAAATCACTTGACGGCTGTTGAATCGGTCGCCATCTTGAAAAATAATGCCAACTTAAATTTCTATACCTCTATAGAAAACACGTTCTATGTATAAAATATAAAATTGAAAAATTGTATATTTTTATAACTGCCATAGCATATCTTATTAAAATTTAAATAAAATATTCTGTCAAGCTGCTAATAGTTACTATCCTTTTTTTCACTTTATAGGCTTTATAGAAACACTAATTAAATGAGTGTTCTTCCCAGAAATGATTTTATTTTCAACACTTATTTTGCGATTTACAATTTTTGTTTAATTTTCAATTCATTTGTAAAATCATTCATTTCAGTTGTAAAAATCAAATATGCCTGACTGCGTTTGTTTATATGCTTTTAGATTATATTTATTACCATAATATTTCATTATAAATTTATGCCGAAATTTATGAACGTATTTCTTGTGAAAAAATTGACAAATAAATACCAGTAGCGAATTTGAACTGCGCTGTCACTATGAAAATTTATTTATTTTTTTCCCTTTACTCCTCTTGGGAGCATAAAGCTTCCACAAAGCATTTCCATCTTACACGATTTGCTGCTGTTGTCGTTGCCTCGTCCCGTGTAAGATTGTTTTGCCTTAGTTCTTGGATAATTGTGCATTGCCAGGTGTTCCTTGATCCTTGAGGATTCAACTTAAGTGCCATCCTTGTAATACTACTATGATTTTTCCTTAAGGTATTGCCGATCCATCTCTACTTTCTTTGCCTTATCTGCTTCAGTACGGGCTCTTGGTTTGTTAAATTCCGTAGATCTATGTTGCTTATGGTGTTAGGCCAGAATATCTTGCATATGATTCTAAGGCACTTGTTGGTGAATGCCTGTAACTTTTGCGTGATGGTGATGGTGTGATATTTACAACAATGAATCATCGTATCAATATCAGTATCAAGTCGAAAATCGTATAAAATGATCATGGATGAAAAACTTAATTGATGAATCCTCTTGACAATGACACAAACTAAAAATATTAAGTATGACAATGTCGTTGAATGCCAATATACTAATAAAAGCTTAAATACTGACACTGTATGTTATGAGTCGACTTAATGTTAAATTTTGCGACATTATCTGTTATAGTCGACTTCATGTTGAAATTTAGCAACATTGTCCATTATGAGACGACTTCGTGCTGAAATTTTGCGACATTGTTTGTTATGAGTGGACTTTATACTGAAATTTGGGGACATTGTCTGTTATGAGATGACTTCATGCTAAAATTTAGCGACGTTGTCTGTTATGAGTCGACTTCATGTTAAAATTTGGCGACATTATCTGTTACGAGTAGACTTCGTGTTGAAATTTAGTGGCATTGGCTGTTATAAGTCGACTTAATGATGAAATTTAGCGACATTGTCTGTTATGAGTTGACTAAAAGCTGAAATTTTGCGAAATTGTCTGTTATGAATCGAATTCATGCTCAAATTTTGCTATATTGTTTGTTATGAGACGACTATATGCTGAAATTGAAAGACGTTGTTTGTTATGAGTCGACTTCATGATGAAATTTTGCTATATTGTCCATTATGAGACGACTTAATGTGATATTTAGCGTAATCTTTTGTTAAGAGTCGACTTCATAGTAAAATTTAGGGACATTGTCTCTTATGAGACGACTTCTTGCTGAAATTTTGCGACATTGTTTGTTATGAATCGACTTTCTGATGAAATTTAGCGACATTGTCTGTTATGAGTCTGCTTTACGTTGAAATTTAGCGATATTGTCTATTATGAGTCGACTACATGCTGAAATTTCGCGAAATTATCTGATATGAGTCGACTTCATGCTGAAATTTAGTGACATTGTCTTTTATGAGTTTACTACATGCTGAATGATGCAGGATTTTGTCTGTTATATCTCCCCGTTAACGCATACAGAACAAAGAGATTCGACAACATTGTGTTTTAGGACTCACTAATAAACAGACGACTGCAAGACAAAATAAAGTTCTGTCGAAAATTTGGAGAATTACCCTAAAAAAATATATGACACCAAAAGAAATTCATCATTAGTCATCGAAGCTTTGCCTTTGTCAGCATTTGTTACGATGACTCACTATGACGTTCTCTACTGGGGTGTTTCCAATTTTGTCATAATTTCGCTTGTGTGGTATATTGGGAAAGGGAAAAAGTAAAGGAAGTTTTTGCGGTACTTAAAGACGAAGTGAAAATTATTTAATAGGTTTATAGATCAAGTAAACGCGAAATTTTTTAAATTTAATAACAGATTGAATTTGGTATTAAAACTAAAAAACTCAGTTGGGAGCAAAGGAATAAATCTTTTATTTATGGTACATCAAGTTCTTGCGCAAACAATATTGGCTTAGTACAGCAGTCAGAACATTTCACTTGTTAACATATCGTAATAGAAGATTTCACAATTCATGGAAACTACATTTATGACATCGTTCTTTTCATATCACATTATGACTTTACTTCGATAGGCAACTACCTAATGCGTCGATACCAGCGTGTGTTCTAGGAATAGCTAAGAATTAAAATGAACAAATCACAGCCTTAAGCTTTAATGTTGAAGAAATTTGTAAATATTTTGATGCCGCAACAATTGAGCTTGAGCGATAAGTGACTTTATTACACCATATTTGAAATTTGTATCCCCGCTGAGCTTATACGGTTACGCAGTTTGACTTTAAACGCCACCGTAGGCTCCATCAGAATTAAGAAAGAACTTTTCGAACCACTTCGTACCAACCGAAGCGACAAGGCGATTCCCTGTTATCTGGCTTGCCAATGCTCTATTTCCTAGAAGATTATCACGCTGCTCTCATACGGTATTGAAACTGTTGGATTTATGACATTGTTGGCGTACTCTAGTCTAGAGAGAAAAGCGATTAAAGTGGATGTCGTGGTGAACGAGGACATTATACCTTCTGTCAACAATCATAGAGTGTTCGCGCCTTGAAAGAGTAACTGTTGACGATCACAGTTTTGAAGTGGTGGATGACTTTTTCTATTTTGGTATCGGCACAACCACCACAACCTAAATATCAGACGGAGAAGCACTCTAGCCAACAGGTGCAATATTAATCTCAGTAAACACTTCAGAGGCAGAGCTTTCTCTCGACGAACCAAATCACTTATCATTCTTGTCCTGCTATATATTGCAGAAGCGAGAACACAAAAATAATATTAATTAGTTTTGAGACCGTTCGAAAGGAAAAATCTTCGTAAGACCTTCGGTTTTCTACGGGTATGAAATAAGTACCGTATACTTCGGAACAGTGAGCTGTAATAGCTATACAGAAACGTAGATATAGTGAAGCGCATTAGCGCATTATTTGATGGAGAGATAAAGTGTTGCAGAACTTAATGGTCTTGGGAATTTTAAAGTGGTGCCTGCTAGCGCAAGACAGCACAAGCTGGAGTACTTCTAAGTGAACGGTGCAAGAGTAATATGATTTATGCAAAAAATAATAACATTGACAGCTGAAGTCCTTTTCGCATTTGAGCTTTCGAAATTTCAATAAGTCACGTGGGCTATTTTTTTTTTGTTTTTATTCAGCAATAAATGTGTTAAGATGAGCGCATTACCCTTTGAAAAATATTTACAGTAAAAATTTATGGATATACTTCCCTGATCTTACGATTTAGAACATTTTGGAAAATTTTGCTAAAAAGATTACAATTATCAAACGTACTCTTGAACGATATCTGACTTTGTCTTACTCTCTCTCTCTCTCAAATACAATATAAATTTAAACGATTTTCAAAGAAATCTTTGTTTTCTTTCGTTTTGAAAACTAAAGTTCGTTTTTGGTCAAAAATTCAAAAAAAGACAGTTAAACCGTTTATATTGGGTGGGCCAACTCTCGATTTAATCATGACCCAGCGGTTGTTTCGAATCTGACAATGCTTATGTCATTATATTCCGTCACAAAGTTCAGTATATTATCTTCACTGAGCCAAATGAATAGATTTACGCTTGAGTAACGTGGGGATATATTGGAAATTTATTTTCAAAACAAAGACAATTAATCGGAATTTTCACGAACAGTGCCCGGTATATGCAAGTTTATTTCAGTATTGATGCGCCAAGACGCAGGCGTGCTCGTAGAGAGTGTGCGTGAAAACCATCATCATCAACTCGTCAACGCTCTCAAGAAATCAACATTTCACGCACCAGCTTACGTCAATTTAACGAAAAGATCTCGGTATGACGTCAATTGGTTCAAGAGTTGAAGTCGCATATCGATTTATAAAAACAAATCATCTTTTCGGGTGAAGCTCATTTTCAGCTTGGTAGGTACGCTAATATGCAAAATAGCCATACCCAACTGTAGAGTGACTGTTTGATGCGGTTTGTGGAGCGGAGACTGCATTGGTCCATATTTCTTTGAATATTTCGGTCAGAGGCGACACCTATCGCACCATGATAACCGATTTTTTGTGTCCGCTCTTCATGGTATTTATGCGAACGATGTTTGGTTTCAACAGCTTAGTGTAACATTCATGATGCCATTGCCGAGATACGACCACTTACACTCGAAAAAATTCTTGAAACTTGGTCCGATCGAATGGGGTCATTGCGCGGCAGCGATATGAATGATATAGTATTTAATTTCTAAACGGAACAATTGTATTTCACAATAAGAAATAAATAAATAAATAAACTTGGCCAAATTTCAAGCCGTTTTTGTTTTATTGCATTTATAAATTTAAACTTTTAAATGACCCACCCGATAGATTATTAATCTCAATAAATTTTTTCACTTACCCAATGAACAAAAATAAAAGCCATATTTTTCTATTTATTATTGACAATGAAGTGAATAATGATGTTTTGATTTCTAATTTATAGTTGACCCATTTTCAGCTGAAAAATACTTGATTAAAAAATTTACTATAAATATAGACCAACATAATGCAAATGGATAAACTTTTGTTATTAGAAAATTAGAAAATATTTTATTTAATCCACACTGCGAATTATGATTACTGACTTCTCAAACAATGTATAATTTTCACTTATTTATTACATCAAATCCATGTTTTGTTCCAACAAACAAGCTGTATGAGGGATAAAATTTTCATTTTTATAAAAAATACATTTAATTTTTAAATACAATACTTATATAAGAAGCCTTTATGGCTTTTCAAATCTGCATACATATAAATGAGAATTTTAAATGGGCGTTTGTAATACTAATAATGTTCAAATGGCGAAATACAATATCCGGTATTTCGATTATTTTTTTATTTAAATTAATTCATTTAATAAATAATAAAAATTTACAAATTACTTCTATGTCTTACAAATGCTTAACATAAATCATTTACAAATTTAATTAAATCCCATTAATAATTTTCTATCATTTCTTAGTCATAATTTTCTTTTTTGCTAATCATCTCATATTTATTATCATCATAATCACTTTAATAACGCTTCCGTATAATATTAATTTACCGTAAATAAAATCAGTTTGTATTACCGTTGTCAAAATATTACATAATTTACGGCAATTTATTTTAATCCATAGATTGTCATCTCTTCTCCCTGTGTACTAACACTTTCTTTTCTTCTTTTTTAGTTATTAATGCCTATTTATTTGCCATGAAAATAAAAAGTAAAAATATCTTGACTTTTCAAATTGTAAATTTCAGGCAATTTTTGTCATTTTTGGTTAAAATAAATCGTTACTCTTTAATAAGATTTACAGATATTGGCTCATCATCAAATAACCGCATTAATATTTGAGTTTGAATTTGTGTGTGTGAATGTCGGTTTAGTAGTTGTGTTGTTATTCGGAAATTGATTGTATATAAGCCATTGCTCTAAATACTGCGAGAGAAATTACAAGGCCTTTGTTTTTCTGGCCTTCTGGAAGACAATACAACAGAAGTAAAACATATCCTATAAAAAAACATTTAATATAGAAAAAAAGGCTGCTAAAATTTTCGACTACCCTGCAGAATTTACTGCAGTAACACATGGGCTGAAAAGTTCCGGTCGCTTGTTTTATTGCATTCACCTCTTTTTCAGTTAGTGCTAAGCTTCAAAAGATAGCTGTTAAAATGTCATGATATTCTCTTGATTGGTTTGTAAGTTATTATACAGGGTGGGCCATTTAAAAGTCAAAATTTAAAAATGCGGTTTGAAATTTTGTCAAATTTTTATTTTTTGTTGTTGTCAAGTACAATTATACCGCTAAGAAATGAAATATTATATCATTTATATGGCTGCCGCAGTCGGCCTCACAGTACCCCATACATTCGGACCAAATTTTCAAGAACTTTTTCGAATGTATGGAGCCATATCTAGGCAATGGTATCACGAATGTTGCCCTTTAAATACTCAATTGTCTCTAATTTGTCGGCATAATACTTGTCTTTAACGGCTCCCCACAGAAAATAGTCCAGCGATTTCAAATCGCAACTTCTTGGCAGTCAACTGACATCACCATTTCGGCTTATTGAACGGCCATCAAACGTTTGATGCAATGAATTGATTGCGGCATGAAATGTATGACAAGTTGCACCATTCTGTTGAAACCAAACATTATTCACAGCAATACCATGAATAGCAGACACAATATAATCGGTTATCTCAATTGACAGTATTGGTTGTGGCGTCCTCATTTTCAAACAAATGTGGGCCAATGATGCCTCAACTCCATAAACCGCACCAAGCAGTCACTCGTAATAGGTGCATTAGCTTTTGTAAAACCACGTTTGGGTCTTATGAGCTCCAAATACAGCGATTTTGCTTATTAGCATACACATCAAGATGAAAATGAGCTTCATCTGAAAAGATGGTTATTTTTTTGGCAAAATCGACATCATCGTGCAGTTTTTCATTGGCGAAAACGACGCGGATCATGCGGCTTCAACTCTTTAACAAATTGAACTTTATAAGGCGTAGACTGGTGCATGGAACGTTCAATTATTGAGAACGATGATGAGTTCATGTCGTTGGATTCTTACGCACACTCTCAGCCACAGCTTCGATATTTTCGGGTGTACGTACTGTACGAGCACTCTTACGCCGTGATGCATCAAGAATATTTCTCGAACTCTAGCAATAAACTTACGTATACTCTGCATTGTTAGTACTTCTCTGCTACCAAATTTGGTATGACAATTTCGTGCAATTGTCTTTGTTTTGGAAACAAATTTCCAATAAATCCGAACCTTGCTCAAGCTTTAGTCGATTCATTTCGTTCAGTGGAGATATTATGCTGAAGTTTGTAACAAAATAACATGACATAAGTGTTGCTAGATTCGAAATAAGATGGCCCACACGATAAGTAGTCATTTTTAATCCAAAGTATAAAAAATAATTAAATACAAACGGAAATATTTAGAAACCCTATGAGAAAGCATACAGATTTAGCCAAAAAAAAAAAAAAATTAATGCCAAATAGATCCCAAGGAGAAGCAATGGCTAACCAACTTACTCTTAAACTTAAAGCCTAAGGTCGGTCCGACCACAAAAATTTTTAAGATGTGGCGCAAAGTGACATACAAAGAAAAAACTTTTTTTTTATGTTTAGTAAATAGAGGTCTCTGTCGATGGTCCAAAAACTTTTAAAAGTTTTCGATCGCTTTTGCCAACAAAAACAATTTAAGATCTATGTCAACATAAGGTAAGGTTTGAACCTGTGCTGTTTGGCTTCCATTCAGGTATTACAACTACTAAGCCAAGTCACTTACTTTTTTTTTGATTTTATTTATTGATTTTATGTCTACAATTAATTCCTTAGTCTTTTGAATATTTTATCAAAGGATTGGAAAAAATCGTTTTACAACACTTAAGCTATAATTCTATTTGGTTCATATACGATATCGGAATATATATCGATTCGAATTACATTTCGATAACGAATAACACAATTAGGCCACAGATATTTCTTGTTTGTCGCATAGTATAATGTCCTAACACCGCAGTCATAAACCGCAGTGTTCTAAATTATCTTCATATTAAAGTGAGTCTAAGTGACCATTTTTCGAAGAGATTTGTAGTGGCTCCTATGTCTTCCTTTCTCTGAAATAAGGCATTTCTCCTTTCCCTTACTGTTTAAACATGAATATTATTTATTTTGCTTATATTTATAATAAAATATTGTATTCCTTTATAATTCAAGTAGTTCTTACAGCTTTTCATATAAATCAATGACAATATAATCAAGTCACACACTGTTACTTTCTCTTGTATTCTTATGTTTAATCATTTGGTATTGAAATATGCTTCATTATTACATTTTCCCTCTCTCTAGCTCTCGTCTATTTATTCATGTAATTGTACAACATGAATTATATAATAAGAGATTACGCTTTGCGCAGCTCCGTTACTTTTTCTCCCTCACTCTCGATAAGAGTGTGCGTGACGTAGGCATAGACCTTTTTGTTTCGTTTTTAAAGCAATATAGTGTATTTTACACTAAAATATTTCATAAAATGATTAATAATTAATTATTAACAAACAAAAATTCAATAAAATATTAAAACTAATTATCAAATGGAGTTCTTCGGCTATAAAATGTATAATAACAAAACTTCGTACAATAATTTTCTTTTTTTTTTCTTAATAACTTGTTAAGAGGCTGTGGCGTTTACGCAATGTTCACTTTAACTGCGCCTCGTGCTTAAGCCGTATAACTTTTTCTTAAAAATTTAAACTGATATTAAATTTTTTTTAATGTAATACGTGTTTCAGGTTTTATTATAAAATAATTTCAAGTAAAATTTATTTTTCTTACGTGTCCAGGACTTTCACATATAATAGACAAAAAATACAAACAATTCTAATCGAATTTGTAAATACGAGTGAAATCAGGAGGCGGTAACATGATAATGTTTGGTGTATGGGGATAGATAGGATAGTCAAATGTGTTAAGTTTTGGGGCAAAAGTATTGTGAATATCATCTTCCAAGCTTTGGCTTAGAGTTACAGCTAATACAACAGAGCTAAGCCTAATAGAATATGTGCAGGGTGCGCCATGTAACGGTTTTTCTTCAACTCCTGCTTATTTTTTGAATGGTAACACTTAGCTCATGTCTGATTTGACAGATAATTAGTTTTATCCTTCCGCTGAACAAATATGGTTGTGTATACGCTTGAACAACGCTGGGAAATATTGCGACAATTCATTGAAAATCATGGTAATGTTGCACATTGTGCGAAAATTGCGCACGGGTTTTGGAACAAGAGAAGCACCATCAGCTCCATATGTAGACAAGCAAAATTGTCGTATTTGGGACACAGAAAACCTGCACTCGTACATTGAAAAGCCGATACACCCAAGACGAGTCACTGTTTGGTGCGTATTTTGGTCCAGAGGTATAATTGGGCCATTTTTCTTCGAAAATGAGCAAGGAGTGGCCATTACAGTCAATGGCGATCGTTATCGGGCCATGTTGAACGAATTTTTGTTCACAAAAATTGAAGAGGAAGACATTAGCAACATTTGGTTTCAACAGGACGGCGCCACGTGCCACACAGCCGAAGCTACACTCGATATTTTGCGCCCAGTTTTTAAAGATCGCATTATCAGCCGCAGAGCTGATTTTGTTTGGCCACCTCGGAGCTGCGATTTGACACCGTTGGACTCTTATTTGTTTGGTGCCGTCAAAAATAAGTGTTACGGCAACAAGCCAGACACAATTGAAACTTTAAAGTACAATATTCGTCAAGCCATTGGTGAAATACAGCTGCACACAATCGATAATGGGCTTAAAAATTGGACCGATCGTGCAGGCTACTGCATGGCCAGCCGAGGCAGCCATTTGAATGAAATTATTTTCCATAATTAACCGGAAGAAAAAAAATTTTAGAAAATATTCAGTAGTTTTTCTTTATAGAATTTTCAAAAAAAATAAATAAATTTATTTGGCGGACCCTATATATTACATTTGAAAAAACCATAGCATTCCTTTTTTCACAATTTTTATTAAAATTTTATAAAAAACAGGCAATTTTATTCTATCATGACGTACATGCGAAGTAGAAAATTATTTTGAAAACCTGTCGGCGTCATCTTTGTTTATTGCTTCATGATTGTATAAGCATGTCAATATTTACTTACTTACATAGCTGTGTTTGTGTTTATATTTGTCATTTATTACATATACATACGTACATATTTATTTGTGTATGTGTGTGTTGAAAGAGTAGCTTGGCTTAGTTCTCTTTGATTTATGGATAATAATTTAACAGTTTCTTGTTCTTGTTCTTATTCTTCTGATTTATTTTCATATTTCATGTCTAATAAGCCTACAGTAGTACTATTATTTCATTAAAATATTTATAAATGAATTGCTTATGCATGTATGTATGTGTGGGTTCGTGTATGTACTTTAGTACTTGTAAAATATAAATGCGGTAAATTGATAAACTGGTTGTGTTCGTTAAAGGAAAGGGTAATTAAATATTTATTTTAATGTTATCAATTTAATTAAATTTAATTAAATAAAAAAAATAGTTTGATATCCTACACTTTAATTAAATTAAAACAAAGCTTTTCTTAATATCATTATCGAAGTATTTAATTTTATTTTTCTGTACTTTACTTAAGTCTTCCCCACAAGAATAATATAAGGCGCAGACAAAGAAACAACTTAAACAGTCGGTTTCTTCGGCTTAATTACTTGCCAATTCCTTTTATTAGCAGCGAATATTATTTACATCTTTGAATAGATTCAAAACACGATTGTTTTAGTGTTGATTAGCGTAGTGGTCGGTTAATTAAGGCTAGGGTTGGCAAAACCCGTTTTTTAAGACTCAGACCACCGGGTTTTATTGGTTTTTTTTAATGATTTTTTTTAATTGATTGGGTATTAAATCTGCTTCCTAATTCCTAAAAAAAAATTATTTATTTATTTACATATAAAATTTGAGCGTCGTGGTGTAGTGGTCAGAGCGCACGCATTACAGATTAACAGATTCTAGCCCCAGCAGAGGACATGTCGAAGAAAAAATTTGGTTGTGGTTTCGAATGTTTAATAATAAAAAAGGCTTTAACTTCCTACCTCCAGACAACTCCATTTATAAAAAAAAATTAAAGAAAATATCCCCCTGGCCCTTCTCGCATACCTCTGGTGATGATGACAAACATAAGATAAATGACCAGGAAAAACACGCCACCTACTGGGAAAAAATTGCAATGGTAAAGTAAAGATCACCACCAATTAGCAAGGATCTTCACCACTACTCAAAAAAAAATCATATGAAGGAAGCTACAGCGTATTAATCATTTACTTAGCTTGAAATGTCAAATTGATTAATTATGCCCGATCGGCTACCTCCAAAGCTAAAAAGAGACTTAGTTCTTCTCATAAAAAAGAAGGCCAAGGTATTGATCAGTGCCCATCTCTCTATCAAGGTTTACAACGCATCAAGATTGACGCCCTAGTAGCAATTTCACCAGCAATTTTATTCCCTTGGATGCCCGCTTGACACATATCAGTACGACTTGATTCCATCCCAGCCGGAAAATGCAGCTGAGGAGACATTTCAATTTAATCACATACGAATGGAGAGCACTGATTGCTGGACTACGTACAATCATATAGGCCTTGAGAGCTCCAAGTTTCAAATCCCAGATACGCCTAGCGACCCAGTCTATAGCGTAATCACCCAACTTAAAATCAATGCAATTATCTGGTAGTCTGACAGAGACTTTGACATCCAGATCATCAGAGTAGATACCCGAACCTGTACCCGTTTCTGTCTTTGAGCCATAGGTGTAGACCGCGACTATGTCATCCCGGAGGACAGATCCAGTAAACCACTCTTCCACAGAAAGCATCCTACTGCCATAAGCTCTATCGAAGTTGAAAGTAGGTACCGTCCAGTTTGTCTAACGTGTCATGATCGGTCCGCCCACTTTCTATGGGATGGTACAGTGTCTAATGCGAACGTGCCTCAGTAAACTCAATTCCCTGAGTCTAAGGGTGGTATGCTCAGCATTGTCTCCAGACCGGCCTGAGGAGCAGAACTCATGACACCGGTAATGGCAAGACAGGCTGTCCTCTACACACTATTCAGAACGGCTAGTTGTGATCCCATATCCACCGCCCTCCAGCAGAAAAGAGTGGCGTAGGCGACAACATGGGATCCAAGACCCCATTTTTTTTTCGAAAGGCCCACCTACAAATGTAGAAGTAATATACAGTGTGTCCACCGGGAGGGTATACTACTTTCTTTGTTTATAATTTTCGATTATATGAAAGAGAATGGATCATATTGATAACTGTTTTATTTAATGTCAGCAATTATGTATGGAATACAATATCAGATAAATGCCCGCCTCTGTTAGCCTCACAAATGCGAGCCCTTTTGAGTACATTTCCCATTACATTCTCACACATTTCACGTGGTATTTCATTAATTTCATCACGAATATTTTGTTGTTGCTCCAGCATTTCTGGTTTGTTTGCATAAACTTTGCTTTTCAGATATCCCCACAAAAAGAAGTCCGGAGCAGTCAAATCAGGCGATCGTGGAGGCCAATCAACATCACCATTCCTTGAAATAATTTGTTGTGGAAAGAGGTCTTGCAGTAATTCCATTGCAATACTGGCTGTATGCGATATGGCACCGTCTTGTTGAAACCATATGTTAGTCAAGCTCAAAGCATGCAGTTGTGACATTAAAAAGTTTTCAATCATATCACGATATCGCTCCACAATGACAGTTATCGTTACACCGTTATCAGTTTCAAAGAAATAAGGTCAGATGATTCCTTCTGACCAAATTGCATACCAGACTGTCACTTTTAATGGATGCAAAGGTGACTGATGAATAATTTGAGGGTTTTCTATTGCCTAGAACCGACTATTCTGTTTATTCACATAACCATTCAACCTTTCGCTGGTTCTACTAAAAATTTCACGTAACTTTCTCATCATCACAGTAATCGGTGATTGATTTTGATAAAGTGTTTTACCGATTAAAGCACGTTAGTTTACTGAATATTTTTTCATAATAAATTTGCCACGTCTCCACTTCACGACTGCCAAATATGAACTGTCAAGACTAATGTTTACCAAAATTGTGACAAAACAAAGAAGTGTACCTTTCCGGTGGACACCCTGTAATACCTTTCTCATTCAATGCTCAGCATTACGTCTACAAGAGAGTTTCGAATTAAAAACACGCCCAGGTACTAAGCCATCTTCCAGAATTTCAGAGTAATGCCGCCCAGCTTTGGCTAGTGTCTTGTACCGCCTGGTAGACAGAACTAGCTCGATTTTTGCTGGATTAGGCCACAGACCGTTCTCCCTTGACCAAGTAAAAAAAGCACTGAGCGATGATTTCATCAGGTGGTTTAACGTGGAATGCAATTTCCCTCTGACAAGCAGCACGATGTCATACGCATACCCGACCAGCTTGGTACTCTAAAACTTGATCCAGAAAATGATTCCATTTACCAACTTACAGTGTGTCTTCTGCCAATACCCAAATTGGGGTAATGGACCTCCTCCTAAGCATGTTTCCCTTCCAAATCGATATCTCTGGTCAGCACACAATTCATACAGAGCATTGTCTTGGGAGGATATACTCACATTGTTAAAGTCACCCTTACTATCCAAGAAGGATGCCATAATATCCTTCCTATCCTATTGAACACTTAATTTTATTATTGTTTTCTTTTTTTCAAGAAATAGAATCATAAATGTCAACCTTTCACTTTGTGTTGCTTCAAAAATGAAATCGAATATTATTGTTATTAAAATCATAAGCAATTGAAGTGCAAATAAAATACTTCGTTTTTGTTTATTGAATAACTTCAAGAAATTTTTGTTTTTATTTAGCAGAATAGCAGAATAGATGTCACACTGCTGTTCCAATAACAGAGAAAGTTATAAGCATTTCAGATATGAAATTTTTACGGGTGTCGTTAGAATAATTTATATTAAGAGAACAAATAAATTTGACAGGACAGTGTGAGTGTCATTATTATTTTTATGAAATAGGGAAGAATTACAAAAAAGGAAATAAATATTTCTTTTTTTAAAAAGTTTGTACCAAAAGTTTTTGTTTACAATAAAATGGATTATAGGAGCGTATACTTCATGTTAAATCAGTACAACTCATACGCCAAGATTCATTAGTAATCCTAAATTGTATGAACTAGCAAATAAAAATGCACAAAAAGACATTTGTATTAAAAACAGATAAACAGATAAAAACTCAATTATACCCTACACCTACCGTATATAGTCCACAGCTGTTCCAATAAGACGTTTGATTTCCAATAGCCCAACATTTTAATAGTTGTCATGAATAAACTTGCAACTACTTAGCAGATGACTAGTAAAAACTACGCCAAAAATAGAAATGAAACGATATACGCGTTAACAACGTATTGAAATTATTAAAATTCAATACAAAAATGGTGAAAACTTTTCGGACATGGTTTAAAGCATTTTTTTAACTCATGTTCACCCAAAGGCAGCCACAGTAGACTGGTCTTTATTTTCTGTAATCAAAATTTGTTAATGGATAGGTAATCTCTTGAAGTATTCTATTTAGTAAGAAAAAGTGTTCTGTGAAAATTTTAAATCGATATCTTTGTACCTATGGATCTAATGAACATATGCCGCATTAGACTGGTACTTATATGGTATATTTTTTTTAATTTTTAATTAGGGAACCTCTTAAATTGTTCTTTTTACTAACGTTGTTCTTTTTGGAAACAAGATCGTTTGCTTGTTGTTTCGAATTTATTTTTTAGCATAAAATTCTTAATGAAACAAGTCGCTTTTGACATCCATTTCGCTGGCAAATAAGCCCCAGTTCCTCCCAAAAGTATTACTACGAGTTTTAAAAGTTCCCTGTAAGTGTAATGGGGCTACTGATTATTTTTTAGTATTCTGAGTCAGCATATGACAGTTTCCTCATGGTTTTCAGCCAGAGGTCACAGCTTAAGTGATTGTCACCATTAATTTTTGGAAAAAATAATTTGAACTTTTTTAAATCATAGAATGTTGGAATCGCTGTACAGTAGAATATTTGCTGCTTAAAGTGGAGATCAATTCGGGAAGGCCTTTCTCGAGAAATAAATTCAATAGATATCGATCTTCTCTAGTTAGAAATGTCTAAATAAATAGTTTTTACCCATTTTATCCATTAAGTGGATATTTTTATGTTATTTTACTTTTTTATATTTGTATATAAAAAACTATTATTGCCATCAATCATCAGCAACATTATTATTATCGTCGTCATCACTATCAATCACTACATTAAATATTTTGTAGATTTTGTTCAAATATTTATAGATCAGCGCTTCTTGTGGAAAATTATTCCCTTTTCGTCGTTTAACTTTCTCATATTGGAAATAATAGGATCGGAAGTCACTAGAAGTCTTAAAAATATATACCGATTCGTTTTTGCTCTTAAACATTTTAGCGAAAAATTCTCTCTTAAATTGTTTAAGTCTCTTTTTCGAACTTCTTGGACCTCTTCTGACAACTGTCCTAGCGGTAATATGGCATGATTTAGTACTTCTGGTTTATGAATATATTTCGCGAAAAGCGTATTTATATGAAAATCAATTCAAATTTTTATCATTACTACGTGCATTCGCTTTATTAAATTGATGTCAAGGTTTGTTATTTGTACCGAAATGTCTGCATTTTTGAAGAAACGCTTTGCAGTGTTGCCGTTACTGTCATTTCCAAATCCGGGTTTTGGCTGATCAATAACCAAACCCATTTGACGCATAAATTCACTTTGGATGCGGGCTTTATTAATGGTAGCAATTTTCTTTTCATCTTCAGACCTAGCTTGCCATTTCGTTTTTGGAAGTTTATACGATAAATAAAGAAGGCATTCAAAACATCGAATCCATCAATGAAGAATTGAAAGGCACTGGGTTTTTACTGACTTAAAATAATTTTATATTTATTTAGAAAAGGCCCCAAATGCCTACGAGTTTCATAAAAATATTCTGTTTTAATTAAAATTTTTTTTTCTCCGTCACTCCTCTAGGGAGCATACTGGCTTTTAATCAGTTTGATATTTCAAGCTAAGTAGATGATAAATCCGCTGTAGCTTCCTCCATATGGTTTTTTTTTCGTGTAGTGGTGAAGATCCTTGCTAATTGGTGGTGATCTTTGCTTTAGCATAGTAATTTTTTCCCAGTAGGTGGCGTGTTTTTCCTGATCGTTCATCTGATGTTTGTCATTATCGCCAGAGGTGTGCGAGAAGGATCAGGAGGGCTTTTTTCTTTATTTTTTAGATGGAGTTGTCTGGAGGGAAGAAGTTGAAACTTTTTTTTATTATTAAACATTCGAAACCACAACAATTAAATTTTTTCTTCGTCATGTCCTCTGCTGGGGCTCGAACTTGAGTCGTTTGTGTTGTTATGTGTGCGCTCTAACCACTACACCACACCACCCCCATTAATTTACGTCAAGTAGTCTTAATACGTGTGTATATGTAAATATTAATCAATTTATATTTGAAAGGAGCAAATATGAGCAAGATTTTTTTTCCCAGTAGTCGATGCAATGTTTGTATTTTTAGGGAAACAAAATTTCGCTTAACTCAATACTTTAAGTCCACATATTTCAAAAATGGCTGATTTTAAGCCTATTTCAAACACATAAAAAATCTATACATTGACTAAACATAAAAGCAAAAAACCCAAAAAGAAACTCACTAGCCTGAGGTTCCATTACTACTTTTACATTGTCCTTAAAAAAAACTATAAAAATTTCACCTTGAGGAGTACAAAATTCCGTGTTTTACTGTTTTTTGAATTTCCTTTTTAATGAATTGCCACTTTCGGTGTCAAATACCCCAATGAGCGCAGGAAGATTATGAGTTTACGAAAGAAATAACAAAATGTCGCGGCGACATACAAGGAATAGTCTGCAAGCTCCATTTAATCTGCCGGTGTTGGATGATGTTGCATCAAACACGAAAACTTGCACTTTTTGCAGCAAACCCCATTTTCTCAAAGTATCAAAGGCCACACTAGAAATTTCTTTGCCTGATTATGAAGGAATTTGTGAAACTCACAAGAGCAAGCAAACTATCTTGTTTCCAAAAAAAAACAAACAATTTATGAGGTTACCCATTGCAAAATTAAAAAAATTTTGTGTCATATAAGTCCTACCTATCAGGTGTACCGGTATAAAATGAGCGTTTTTTTGTGAAAATAAAACAGTAATTTTTAATAGGAAAGTAAAAAATATTTTATTTAAAGTATTGGCCATTGCTGGCTACACGTTTTTTCCATCTTTCAGGCGATTTGTAGATTCCACCACAATAAGACTGCTCGTTTGTTGAAGCAAGCCAATTAGTCACGAAATTTTTGACTTTCTCGTAAGAATCAAAGTGCGGCTCAGCCAATGCAAGTCTCATCGATGAAAACATATGGTAGTCGGAAGAAGCCAAGTCTGGTGAATACGGCGGGTGAGGTAGCAACTGTTAGCCTAATGCGTTGATTGTATTCTGGTTTTGCTTTGTATGCAGGTGCATTGTCATCTTCCGAAATAATCTTGCCGTGTCTTGTAGCCCATTCTGGTCGTTTTTCGATCGGTAGCGATCTGTATTAACCGTTTCACTAGGTTTTAAAAGCTGGTGCTACACCGGAACTTTCTGACCCCACCCGAATTGTCTTCCTGCCGAATCGATCTGTGGTTGCAGCCTAAGTTGATGGTTGTTCCGTGTTAATCCATGATTTTTGCCGTTCAGGCATGATCGCTATGATCACCATCATTTTCTTCAAATGAAAACAAGAAATTATTGCAAACCCCTCATTTTCTGGTATAAAATTCACCATCTTTAACATGATGAATAAATATGATGTTGTTTGTTCACTGATTTGATGTAAATATACTGAATATGTGTGACAGATATCATTGCCAAGACAAAACAATTAAGGATCGTTCACAATACATGTTCCCTGGGAAGACTTTTGTATCTTGACGCTCATTTCGTGCCATGACACCTGGTATAGGAGGTATAAGATTCAGCCTCTAATTTTCACAGAATACTTTTTTTTATTAAAAGAACAAAGAAATTCCCCATGGAAAAGTTAAAAAAAAAAATTCAAAAGAATTGTGCCAATAAGGACCAGTCTAAGCCACAGCTATTATTCTTGGATCTCTGATGTGTTGGGCAGATCTATATTCTGCTCAAGAAAAATTCGTTCTAAATCGAATGTCGACCGAATATTTTTTGCTGGGCAAAAAAACTACACTCGTATATTTCGCTTTTATATTCTTTATTTTTGTATTGGCATATACTCGTAAATGAAATTCTATTTTTTTTATTGATTTTGTTTTTTAAATGTTTGTTTGAGTTTCATCTTCTATAACCAATTCCTTAATATCTACCACATAAACATAGAGAAAGTGTGGTAATTCTCACAAATATTGTGGTTAAGTGTGTGTGATAAGCCTTATGCTTCTCAAGGAAATATGTTCATACGAGTACATACAAACATACATATGAACACAAGAGGGTGTATGCTTAGATGTTTGTTTTACTTTTTATTTGATTTTCTACTCATTCTCGTTATTGCTTTTTTTACTCCGTTTGATTTTTTTTTTCCTTTTTTTATATATAAAATGTGCAAACCTACTGTTTTTTACTCTTTGTCATGTTTTTTCAAGTTGTAACAACATGAATGTTGTTTTTGTTTTTATTATTACACTGTCAATCATGTTTCTACAACCAAGTTGTTCCTGATTGTGTGTACATTAAAATGGAAGATGGAATGAGAGTAGATGTACATACATCCTCTAAGTAATATGACGTCTTGAAAGATTATTTCAAAAAAGTAAAATTATCTTTTTAATTTAAAGTTGTGGATGGGTGGGTCATTCAAAAGTTTAAATTTAAAAATGCAATAAAACAAAAACCGTTTGAAATTTTGTGAAATTTATTTTTTTGTTGTCAAGTACAATTATTCCGCTAAGAAATGAAATATTATTTCATTCATATGGCTGCCGGGGCTGGCCTCACAGTACCCCATTCGATCAAACCAATTTTCGAGTGTATGCGGTCGTATCTCAGTAATGTCATCACGAATGTTGGCCTTCAAATTCTCATTTCTCTCTGGTTTGTCGATATAACACTTGTCTTTAGCGGCGTCCTACAGAAAATAGTCCAATGGTGTCAAATCGCAGCTTCTTGGCGGCCAACTGACATCACATTTCGGCTAATTAAACGGCTATCAAACGTTTGACGCAATAAATCAATTGTGGCATGAGATGTGTGGTAGGTTGCACCATTTTGTTAAAACCAAACATAGTTCACATCAATACCATGAGGAGCAGGCACAAAAAATCGGTTATAATGGCGCGATAGGTGTCTCCACTGATCGTAATGGTTGCGCCATCCTCATTTTCAAAGAAATATGGGCCAATGATGTCTCCGCTCCACAAGCCGCACCAAATAGTCACTCGTAATGGGTGCATTAGCTTCTGTAAGACCACGTTTGGGTTTTCTGACCCTCAAATATGGAAATATTTGTTTTTTTTTTTGCAATTTTCGGCCAATTTTCTTTTTTTAGAAATAAATTGCTAATAAATCCCAATATTGCTCAAACGTAAATCGATTCATTTCATTCAGTGGAGATAATATACTGAATTTTGTGGCAGAATGTTATGACATAAGTATTTTCAGATTCGAAATATTAGCTGATTCAAATATAAGCCGATAGATGGCCCACCCGATATTTAAGCTATTAAATTGTACATTTTTATATATGAAAACACTGTGCACGCATCATTAATTTCATTTTTTTTTTTTTTTTTTTTTTTTGTTAAGAGAAATAAATAATAAATAAAATTTTTATTCATTCAAATACATACATACGTACATACATTTGTCGTAATCCATTTTTCAATTCCTTATTCCTTCCTTCCTTACATATGAGGCCATTTTCTTGACTTACTATTGATTAGCCGATCATTTTTTTAGTCAACAGCCATATAAATGAAATAATATTTCATTTCTCACCGGAACAATTGTACTTCACAACAACAAAAATAAATTTGGCAAAATTTCAAACGATTTTTGTTCTATGGCATTTTTTAATTTAAACTTTTAAATGGCCCACCCGATATATTCATGTGAAAAAAAAGGGACACATTGCGCTTTTCCTTAAAATCTTAAGAGAAAAATTTACTGTAACGGAGAAACGATACAAAATTTGTTCGTCAATTAACGGTTTTTTACGTCGTCGAAATTCAAGCAGACAATTTATAAGATCTTTGTAATAAATATTTGAATATGAAAACAGATTTGGATTTGTATTTATTTTGATATAAGTGTCCCTATTATTTTTCCCATAACGATATTGTTACGAAAATGAAAACGCGAAAGAGAAAAATCCACCACAGCAGGTACTTATTAAGTAAGTGGTTTCACAGGGACTTATTGTGGGTTTTTTTTTTAGCTAAGGGCTTTATTGGTTTGTGTCGGGGCTTATCATCGTTGCCATAATTACCTTTACTAATTTAAGAGTACCGCCGCCTGCATACGTAATGGAGTTGCCAGCTCGAATCTTTTTGGGATATTTTGGTTTTACATTTGAAGTTACCGTACATAAATTGAAATTTGTAGCAACTACAAGAACATTCGAAATTGATAATGAAATGCTATAAAAGGTGGCGAATTGCGGCTGGTGAGTTCAGTGATCATTTGGCTGTCAAAAAGTAAAGTCCGTTTAGGCGCAACTACAAGGTGTTGTAAAAGCAAATTTGCTGTATTAAGACAAAGTACAGAAAAGTTATAGTGGAATTAATAAAAAAGAGGCTGATTGTCAAACAAATAATATAGTCGTGTTTTATTTTATTTTAGCGCAATATAAACGAACTCAAACATTTTAAAAAGGTTAAAACGGAAAAATATTTATGTAAAGCTTGTCAATTAATCTCGTTATTATCGACATTGGCATTGGCTTTGTTTCTTTTTTATGCTTTGCTTAGCTAGGCTTACTGTAACAATCGTCCTTTGCTTCATCTTATAGCAAAATCACTAGTTTTGTAAACAACTATTATGTAAATAAGTACAGATGTATATAAAGTCATATGTACTTATACTTACTTACACAAAACTTTCAATCATATGTTGTCCATAAGTATATGTTGACATATATTCAAAAGTAAAAAGAAAAGAAATAAACAAAATCAAAAACATTATGATCTGGTTTTATAATCTATGATTATTTGTGTGACACACGTATTAGATTGTCATAAGCCATACGGATATGAGCTTATATACAATAAATATGCACGTCATTGATATTTTATTTAATACACAAAAACAAAAAGCATAGATCAGGGCTAACACAGAAATGGCAATACGGGTAAAATAAATGTAAAGTCAAACATGTAAACAAATTTTGAGAAATTGTAAAATGCTTAGAATTTGATAGGTATACGCAAAAAAAAAATTAAAAAGATATTCAATTATTCCATTTTATGTACATACAAATAAAGGGTCCGCCAAATAACTTATTTTTTTAAATGCTATTAAAAGAAACTACTGAATATTTGCTCAAATTTCTCTTTTTTATTTGAAAGTACAATCCTTCCGATTAATAATGGAAAATAATTTCATTCAAATGGCTGCCTCGGCGGAACATGCAGTAGCCCACACGATCGGTCCAATTTTTAAGCACGTTATCGATTGTGTGCAGCTGTATTTCACCAATGGCCTCACGAATATTGTCCTTTAAAGTGTCAATTTTATCTGGCTTGTTGGCGTAACACTTATCTTTGACGGCATCCCACAAATAATAGTCCGACGGTGTCAAATCGCAGCTCCGAGGTGGCCAAACAACATCTCCTCTGCGCTGACAATGCGATCTTCAAAAACAGGGTGCAAAACCTCGAGTGTAGCTTCGGCTTGTGGCACGTAGCGCCGTCCTGTTGAAATCAAATGTTGTTAATATCCTTCTCTTCAATTTTTGTGAACAAAAATTCGTTCAACATGGCCCGATAACCATCGCCATTGACTGTAACGGCCACTCCTTGCTCATTTTCGAAGAAAAATGGCCAATTATGCTTCTGAACCAAAATCGGCACCAAACAGTGACTCGTCTTGGGTACATCAGCTTTTCAATGTATGCGTGCGCGTTTTCTGTGCCCCAAATGCGACAATTTTGCTTGTTTACATACCCGCCAAGATCAAAATGAGCTTCATCTGAAAAGATGATTTTTTTGGCAAAATCGGCATCTTCTGTAAGTCGACCGAAGGCCCACTTAGCGAAGCGCATACACAACCATATTCGTTCAGCGGAAGGATAAAACTAATTATCTGTCAAATCAAATATGAGCTAAGTGCTACCATTCACGAAATAAGCTCTAGTTGAAAAAAACGTTAGATGGCTGACCCTTTACATTAGTTTGTAGAAGAAAAGTGTAATTGAAATAAATTTCTTGTAAGATTCCTTAGTGCGTCTTTAGTTTTGTTCAAATTGTTATACAAGACATGTATTTGCTTCAATTTTTAACCTTTTCGTATGATCCAAATCTTTTACCACATAGCTACAGATAGCCACCACCCTCTAAATTTATAGAATGTGCTAAGAAGGGTTTATAGTTCACAACCAGGGGTGCCAGACAACTTTGTTTAAAAATCGGCATATTTAAAAAATAAAATCGGCATTATCGGCACTTCGATTTAAAAAATCCGCAAATGAAAATTTCCCATTTTATACACAATAATGATATTTCTATTCACAAAAACTGACAAAACAGAACAATCCAGCTATAAAATAATATGAAAATAACAAAATCAAATAAAAGTTATACAAACAAATAGCATTTTATTTTTAGTACAATGGGCACATTTGCTGATCTCAATATAGGGTGTCCGTCGGTAAGGTGTACTACCTTGTTTTGCAGCCATTTCGGTAAACATTAATCAAACATTAGTCAGTTCATATTTGGCAGTCGAGAGGTAGAGACGTGGCAAATTTTTTATGGAAAAATATTCAGTAAACCAACGTGTTTGGAACGTTAAAACATTTTATCAAAATGAATCATCGATATTCATGAAAAAATCGTAATGAGTTACGAGGCACATTTTCATTTGAATGGTTATGTAAATAAACAGAATAGTTGGTTGTGGGAAATGGCGTAAGGGTAACTGTCAACGGCGAGCGATACCGTGATATGATTGAAAACTTTTGAAAGCCACAACCGCATGCTTTGGGCTTGACTAAGATGTGGTTTCAACAAGACGGTGCCAACTCACCCACATACCTCTTTCCACAACATATCATTTAAAGGAATGGTGATGTTGATAGGGATTGGCCTCCACGGTCGCCTGATTTGACTGCTCCGGACTTCCTTTTGTGGGGATATCTGAAAAGCAAGGTTTATGCAAACAAACCAGAAACGCTGAAGCAACTGAAACAAAATATTCGTGATGAAATTAATGAAATACCGCGTGAAATGTGTGAGAATGTAATGAAAAATAAGCTTCGAATTTGTGAAGCTAACAGACACGGGCAGTTATCTGATTTTGTATTCCATACATATTAGCCGACATTACATAATACATTTATCAATATAAGATCGATTCTTTTCTTATAATATATAATCAAAAATTATAAACAAGCAAAGTAGTAAAACTTTCCAGCAGACATACTGTATTTTAATTTTTTAAAAGGTTCGCCATCTAACGTTTTTTTTCAACTAGTGCTTATCTCGTGAATGGTAACTTAGCTCATGTTTGATTTGACAGATAATTAGTTTTATCCTTCCGCTGAACGAATGTGGTTGTTTATACGCTTGAACAACGCTGAGAATCTGGGCCTGCGATCGACTTACAGAAGATGCCGATTTTGTCAAAAAAAATCATCTTTTCAGATGAAGCTCATTTTGATCTTGGCGGGTATGTAAACAAGCAAAATTGTCGCATTTGGGGTACAGAAAACCCGCACGCATACATTGAAAAACCGATACACCCAAGACGAGTCACTGTTTGGTACGGATTTTGGTCCAGAAGCATAATTGGGCCATTTTTCTTCGAAAATCAGCAAGGAGTGGCCGTTACAGTCAATGGCCATCATTATCGGGCCATGTTGAACTAAGTTTTGTTCACAAAAATTGAAGAGGAGGATATTAGCAACATTTGGTTTCAACAGGACGGCGCTACGTGCCACACAGCCAAAGCTACACTTGATGTTTTGCGCACTGTTTCTGAAGATCGTATTATCAGCCGCAGAGCTGATGTCGTTTGGCCACCTCGGAGCTGCGATCTGACACCGTTGGACTATTATTTGTGCGGTGCCGTCAAAGATAAGTGTTACGCCAATAAGCCAGAGACAATTGACGCTTTAAAGGACAATATTCGTGAAACCATTGGTGAAATACAGCTGCACACAATCGATAATGTGCTTAAAAATTTGACCGATCGTGTAGGCTACTGCATGGCCAGCCGAGGCAGCCATTTAGACGAAATTATTTTCCGTTATTAATCGGAAGGATTGTACTTTCAAATAAAGAAAGAATTTTGAGAAAATATTCAGTAGTTTTTTTATAGCATTTAAAAAAAAAATTTTTGGCGGACCCTTTATTTTAAAAATATATTCAAAAATTTATAAATTCGAATATTCTAGTATTTTCAATAATTATTATTAATTATTATTTTAATAACAAATTATTGGTTTTGTTAGAACGCGAACGAGTATGTTTTGTTAAATATTTAATTTACAAAATTCTTCAAAAATACAATTCAAATTCATATCAACGATAATTTGCGGTCTTAAGCAAAATACAGAAACTAATATTGATATGCGAATTAAAAAATAAAAATAAAATAAATAATTGCAAAATCATATTTCAGTGAAATCAATAAATTATTAATTGAAAACAGTATCGTCAGGATTGCTAGGGAAAATTCAACAAAATTTGCCCAAATAAATGTAATTTCTATTCGAAAGTTAGCTATTTTGGTACTTTTTCTCAGTACTTCATGAGTAGATATTTTAAATAATTTTATTGTTTTCTCTGTTTAAGCACTACTTATTTAAGCTCTTTGAACAAAATTTTTTTCTGTATTTATTTTATTAAAGTTGAATTACTTAAATGAAATGTTAAATTTCTAATTTTTCATATTTTGTAACAGCAATCAACCTTAATATTGAAAACACATAACTTTACATAATTTCAGTACAAAATTCATTTAAGAAAATTTTCGAAATATGCTTCTATGAAAGTAGAACTACATGAGACAGATGCACAGAACAAAAGCCAACAACCTTTAGCTGTTCAGCCGGCAACCAACAAAACCGAATTTATGCTTAACCATATACGAATTGAGAGGTACACAAAAAACCTTTGGAATAAGAACAGCTATGAGCTCTGGTAGGTAAATGGCAACATAATGTGGTTTTGTAATTGCAAGGACTTAAATTGTGGCCTGCAATAAGGCAACAGTACGATAAAGATAGAAGGCAAATGTCCAACATGCCAATATTGACAATGTTTAACGCAAATATGGGGGATACAAAAGGAAAGAATTTAATGCAATAATATTGATATCAGAGACCAACGGCATAAAAAGAAAATTCTAATTATGGCAGACATATAAGAAAATGAAAAGTAAATAAAACTAACAAATTTAGTAGAAAATTTAAATTAAAGGCATACATACATAAAAGTTATATATGAATAAAGTAAGATAAAGATATGTTAACTGCTAAATGAGACATTAATCGTAAATTATACCATT
This sequence comes from Wohlfahrtia magnifica, assembly GCA_023159175.1. Lineage (NCBI taxonomy): Eukaryota > Metazoa > Arthropoda > Insecta > Diptera > Sarcophagidae > Wohlfahrtia > Wohlfahrtia magnifica. The sequence continues at coordinate 1,274,128 of JAKWBJ010000148.1, read as the reverse complement.
AAAGTTGAATTCGATTTAGTGTCTTTCATGGCCTTAAGGAAACAGTGACATGGCTTCAGTTAAAAAAAAAAAACACATTCAGCTCTCGCAAAGTATTAATCGGTTATGACCTGTGAACTGAAATTTATTTAACATTTAACATAAATTCTTTGATTACTAAAACTTTAAAATAATTGTATGTAAGTCTTTGCCAGTACTTATTCTGACGCTGTTTACGATGACATAAATATGAATCCTTACTCGATTACATCAAGTCAAATTACATAATTTCCTACTCTGGATGACTATGATATTTTGGTTTGCTTGAGGAAACTTAAAATGTGTTTCAGTGCTGGTCCCGATGGGGTTACAAGCTGTATTTTGAATCGATGTGCGGAATCTTTCGTCACACCATTGGCTTTATTGTGCAATGCTTCGACTAAGCAAGAATATTTTCCAGTATTTTCTAAAGATGCTTATATTATACCGCTTTTTCAATCCAGTAATAAATTTGATGTTACAATTTATAGGGGCATAGCTAAATCCAAACTGATTGCTAATTTTTTGCTGCATCATACTTCAACGTTACTATCATCTTATCAACACGGATTTGGAAAAGGCTGCTCAACGACGACTAATATACTTCAGTTAACATCCATGGTTAATGCTGCATTCGCTCAAAGCAAGCAAACTGACATAATTTATACAGATTTTAGATTTATCATTTGATTAAGTGAATCATATAAATTTTTTTGAAAATGCTATAAAAAAACTACTGAATATTTTCTCAAATTCCTTTTTTATTTGAAAGTACAAAATTTCCGGTTAATAATGGAAAATAATTTCATTCAAATGGCTGCCTCGGCTGGCCATGCAGTAGCCTACACCATCGGTCCAATTTTTAAGCACATTATCGATTGTGTGCAGCTGTATTTCACAAATGGCTTCACGAATATTGTCTTTAAAACGTCAATTGTCTCTGGCTTGTTGGCGTAACACTTATCTTTGACGGCACCCCACAAATAATAGTCCGACGGTGTCAAATCGCAGCTCCGAATTGGCCAAACGACATCAGCTCTGCGGCTGATAATGCGATCTTCAAAAACAGGGCGCCAAACATCGGGTGTAGCTTCGGCTGTGTGGTACGTAGCGCCGTCCTGTTGAAACCAAATGTTGCTAATATCCTCCTCTTCAATTTTTGTGAACAAAATTTCGTTCAACATGACCCGATAACGATCGCCATTGACTGTTACGGCCAATCCTTGCTCATTTTCGAAGAAAAATGGCCCAATTATGCCTCTGGACCAAAATACGCACCATACAGTGACTCGTCTTGGGTGTATCGGCTTTTCAATGTATGCGTGTGGGTTTCCTGTGCCCCAAATGCGAAAATTTTGCTTGTTTACATACCCGTCAACATCAAAATGAGCTTCATCTGAAAAGATGATTTTTTTTGACAAAATCGGCATCTTCTGTAAGTCGATCGCAGGCCCAGATTCCCAACGTTGTTCAAGCGTATACACAACCATATTCGTTCAGCGGAAGGATAAAACTAATTATCTGTCAAATCAGACATGAGCTAAGTGTTACCATTCACGAAACAAGCACTAGTTGATGGCTGCCGCTTTATTTCTTTTAACTAAATTGTGTTTATTGGGAGTGACTCGGATGAGCTTAAGCTAACTAAGGTCATATTTGACTGGTAGAAAGCAAGCAGTTCGGATGAACGATAGCATATATGTTTCATCTGGTGTCCCTCAAGGCAGCCATCTTGGTTCACTTCTGTTTTCACTGTTGATTTGCCCAATGTTATAAATTTCTCTAATATCTTGATGTATGCTGACGATGTCAAAATTTTTCTCTCTTTTAACCATTTCATTGAGCATATATACCTTCAGATGGACCTCAACAACTTCTTCTTATGTTGCAAATATAACTTGATGGAGCTGATTATAAAAAAAAATCTAAATGCATGCGGTTGGCAAAAAGTAATTTTATTCGTGTAAACTACTCATTTGAAAGTCATCAATTGGAGTTGGTTGACACTTTTATTTATCTTGGTATCTTAATTGACGGAAAACTGAATTTTAATCACGACATTGCTATGACTGTAAACAAGGCTAGAGGTGTTCTTGGCTTTACTAAACGATGGGCTAAGGAGTTTTCTGATCCATACATTACGAAGCAGCTATATGTTTCTCTTGTTTAGGCCTATTCTCGAGTATGGATCAATCGTATGGGATCCCCACTACAACGTTTATAGCGACATCAATCGTATGGGATCCACACTACAACATTTATAGCGACCATATTAAACCTGTGCAGGAAATACATGGATATACCATCACATACCAGTAGACTGTCTTTAATAACACCGCCGATATTTAAGAGTCGTCGTACTATGCTAAATATATCTTTTATGCTAAACTTGAACAATGAAAGTATTTGCAGTGAATTTCTTTTAAAATTTGTAAAATTAAATATTCCAAGTCGTAATTCTCGCCATTACAATCCTATTTATATTCAATTATACAGATCTAATTATGCTATTGTTGATGCTTTATGTAGACTATGTCGTCAATACAATTATTTATCAGAGTTTGATGATTTTTCTTTAAATCTGTGTCTATAACTCTTATCATTTTTGTTATCGATTGTATCTGTATGCTAAAATTTACCCATCTCTACTCTTATTTAATTCTGTGTACATATGTATGAATTTTGTTATTGGTCAATAAGGATTTTATCCATTGACTTAATAAATAAATAAATAATAAATTAATTTGTAATTGTCTTTGAAAATCTACTCAATTACAGTTTCACTCGTTTTCGGTTTACAGAACACACTCGAATATCGTTATGCTTTACTTTTTTAAACGACTGAGTCCTTTTAAATTGCGAATAAAAAAAATTTTAAGCGATAACTTCTATATTTTTTTGATACTCTATGGACGCCTAACTTCAAAAATCAACTGCAGTTTAGATTCTATGGATAAGTTTTTTTAGATTTTTTTTTCTAAATTATGAGATTTTTGAAGAGGCTGCTTCATACATCATATGATAACTTTGAAACGACTTATTCGGTTTCGTTAGGCCATATGGTAAAAAATTCCATATTATACCAGATTTAAGTCATTTTAGTATCATTTTTTTAATATAACCCATATTTTTGCGGTTAATGTGAAATGTCAATGCCAATGGCCATCTAATTTTTTTGCGTTTGATGCTGTAGTTGGACACCATCTGGTCTATAACATCTACTCCGCCTTTTGTTTTATTCAAGAAGCCATTTATCTCCTCCGTTCTTTCCATTATTAAAGACTCGCCCCCATTCTTGATCTTCTTGGTTATGACAGACAAGAGAGTTCTTTTGAAACCATACCGCGGTGTAGCCATATCATCCGTTGTGCTTGAGCATAGTTCTTTTTTAATACATGCCCTGTTCTGCCGAAAAGTTCCGACAAAACTAACTAACTTGAAGCCGACTGACCAGAGAAAGCGAAGTAAACAAATTATCTGTTATCGTATTCATTATATATTGCGTGTAAAAGTCAACCAGCGGTAAAATTCTATTTTCTTCTACACTTGACTGTCACTGATCAACGGTGTATGATAGCTATTAGCCATTCAAAGGATACACAAGTTAATTTTTCCCATTTTTCTGGTAGCATATGGATTCCGCTCTAAAGGACCGGCTCCGGTTTTGAAGTAAAGAATAAATCAAGACAATTTTTGATATCCTGTTCTAAAGTTTAGCGTATTCCAATAATGGCATTCTGCATGATCGAAATAAATGGTAGTCAGAAGAAAACTTCCCATCCACTCTTTTGTAAATAGTTTTTGACGGGTCTTGCAAAATATGATAGAGCGTTCTCATAATATTCTGGTCGTTTTTCGCTGATTTCTCTCTTCAAACGAATCAATTGTGTTAGTCTGACCCGATTTCAACAACTCATACAAAACACCCTTCTGATCTCACCAAATACAGAGCATTATCTTGGCGTCATTGATATTCGGCTTCGGCTTTACATATGACTTTTTGCACTTGGTGTTATCTTAGTGTATCCATTTTTTATCACCAGTAACAATGCGATGCTAAAATGACTTCTTTTTTTAGCATTTAAACATCCTCATGCATGCTTCAATTCATATGGGACCCAATTTTCTTGCTTTTGAACTAACCCAAATACTTTTGGACGCAAGAAGACGGCTTACTGTGTAACTCCCAATGTTAATGAAAGTTCTTCTTGCGTTTGACAATAATCCTTGTCGGGTAATCCTTCCAATTCCTCATCTACAAAGTTTTTCGGCTAACCAGGCCTCTAATTGTCTTCTACGTCGAAATCACCACTTTTGAATCGCGCAAACCATCCTTCACAAGTTTTTTAAGTTGGTTTGGACCGTAAGTTTCTACCAACAATCGATAACTTTCAGCAGCCGTTTTCTTCGAATGGAAGAAGGTTATCAGACAAAATTCGACATTATTATAGCGATTGAAAAATGTGTGTTGAAACTTTGAGGTCTATCGAATACTGAATTATATTGATTGATGTTTGCCCTCAAAAATATCATATTTGTTATTATTGACACAAACCATATGTGATAGTTATGCCATACGTTGTCCAAATCGACATTATTAATTTGTATACCCAATATTATAACTGTGATACACAACAGTAAATAAAATATTTAGTAGTACTGGTTCGGCCTTTAAATGGAAATGACTGTTCTTCTACGTCAGTGATGTTCAAAGGTAAAAATATGGTTGTGTTAGTGAGAACAAGGATAGTACTCTCTCACAGAGAGTAAAGTTGATGTTTTAAAAAAAATTTTAAAAAACAACATGCATCCGCCACACATGCGCATTCGTCGCTGTTTCAGTGTCAACTAAAATCAAGATCTTAAGAATACGTCTGAATTGAACCTTTACTATTGTTCTATGCTATTGATCATGTTTGCTCTACGGTCGCATTTTCATATAGATAATAGCTTGTTGATTCTTATCAACATACTTCAAATATCGGACACTGGTTCGGCCTTGTCCGTTTGTTTACGTGCTGGTCTTGTAAAAACATTATCAGAATGTGTTACGCTTAGTACAATATTTGCTTAAATCAATAACAATTTATCGATGTTTTCTTAAATAATAGACTGTAAATTACCCAAAGCTCTGAAGGAAAAGAATTGCTGGTACCTTTCAAATTCTGCCGCAGATATCACACAAAATTTTCGATGTTTCACTTTTAAAATTGCAATATTTGCTGCAAACACACAGGGGTACCCGGATACCACTGTCAGGAGTCTACGTACATAAATGCTATCGGTATGGTTAGTATTAAAAATTCAAAAGTCTTTCTTATCAAACACTTTTTCTCTAATAATTAAAAAAAAGCATAGTTTTTTATATTAAATTTAAGTATTAAGCACATAACCGACAGCAAGCAGCAGACAGCAAAATGTCAAAATTAGAATACAAAAAAACAACAAAAGCCTAGACAACAATCTTTGCTGCTGCTGCTAAACATAAAGTAATTTCTATTTCTTTAGGCAGCAAAACAAAAATTAGTGATACCAATACAATATAAAATTTTAAATAAAAAACGTTAAAATATTTTTTTTTTAATTTATCAGAAAACAACAGTATAAAATTAAATTATTGTATCAGACAACATTTAAGTTAATAACTAAAAAGTATTAAACACATAATTTCATTAATTTTTATATTTTTGAGTAATATTTTAAAATAGCGATTTTATAATGGTGGATTTAAACTAAATCCAATAAATATTTTTTTTATAACAAATATTTTTATGGTAAATAAAACAGATGACAATGAAACCTAATTTTATTGCTGCTGCTGCTGCTGCTGCTTTCAAGATATTTATGAATATTTATGGCAAATGCTGCCAACAACAATTTACAGTTTGCTTTCATGCTGCTTGCTGTGTTCCATGTACGAGTATTTAAATAATTTATTTTGCATAGTCTTAATGTTCTTAAGGCTTCATTTACTTATATATAAAAGTTATTGATTATAACGAGTTGTATATCCTAATATAGGTATATCCCATTAAATTTTATTAAAGTACAAATGTAGTAAATGGTAGCAATAATATTATTTCCAACATAAGATTAATCAGCCAAGCTAAATGCTTCAATTATAATGAATTGAAAGCCACTTTACCACATAATTCGGCGAAACCTTCACCTGCAATTAAAGGAAAATTATAAAGAAATACGAATTAGTAATAATTCAATTATGTTAAGATGTTCTTAATAGATTCTGCTGCTAGTATAATGGCGAAATATGTATTGTATGTAGGTAGTAAGGATAATTAGCTAAGTGTAAATAATTTATCAGGTGATTCTTACTAAGATTAAATTTAATTAAATTCTATATGACTTAAATTAAAATAAATGTAAAATTTTTTACACTGGCGTTTATAATACACAGTTTTATTTTATAAAAGTGTATAATTTCGATATACATATATAAAAAAAACTAGATTTTTGAGCATCGAATGTTTATATAATTGTACAGAAAAGGGTATGCCATTAATAGTGGAGAACATTTTAGCCAAATGACAACCACGGCTACACTTGCAAAACAATATTTAAAATAACCTAATGAATTTGGCTTCTGAGGTATTGAATCGATTGTGGACGTCATCTATCACGTAACCCCAAAGAAAAAAGTCTAAAGCTATTAAGGCTAGAGTAGACAAATGTCATCTACATAATGTCAATCTTCGAGCTAGCATGAGAGACAGCATGTTATACCCCTTCTTCTTTAACAGACTTCGTTCATTATGTCATTCAGCACGTTGGTGAATAGCTCAGGTGATAGTGGGCATCCTTGTGGAATATTTAGCTGATGTTCCCGTTGTGAAGAACTGAAAGCCCTGCATACTCGTACAACGCTCTAAAAATTTTTGTTCTCAGTGCTTTCCATATTGCAGTTCTTCTGATGGTATCAAAGGCTTTGAAGGGGAGTAGACTGTTCTATGTTGTTCTATTTCTGTTCGGTCTGAAGCCTGCTTGTTCGTCTAGCAATATGTTGTCCATTTTGCCCTAAGGCCTCCCCTGTATTACTGAAGCCTGAAGCCCTGAAGCCTCCCCTGTATTATGACTGTAAATACCTAATGCAGGGTGACCGCCGGGAAAGTATACTACTTTGTTTGTTTATAATTTTTGATTATATGAAAGAGAATGGATCTTATATTGATTAATGTCTTATTTTAAGTCGGCAATTATGTATGGAATACAATATCAGATAAATGCTCGCCTCTGTTAGCGACATTCTCACACATTTCACGCAGTATTTCATTAATTTCATCACGAATATTTTGTTTAAGTTGCTCCAGCGTTTCTGGTTTGTTTGCATAAACCTTGCTTTTCAGATATCCTCACAAAAAAAGTCCGGAGCAGTCAAATCAGGCGATCTTGGATGCCAATCAACATCACCATTCCTTGAAATAATCTGTTGTGGAAAGAGATCTCGTAGTAATCCCATTGTAATCCTGGCTGTATGCGATGTGGCACCGTCTTGTTGAAACCACATGTTAGTCAAGCCCCAAAGCATGCTGTTGTGGCTTTAAAAATTTTTCAATCAACCACGGTATGGCTCCGCAATGACAGCTACCGTTATGCCGTTTTCAGTTTCAAAGAAGTAAGATCTGATGATTCCTCCTGACCAAATTGCACACAAACTGTCACTTTTAATGAATGCAAAGGTGATTGATGAAAAATTTGAGGCTCTTCCATTGCCCAGAACCGACTATTCTGTTTATTCACATAACCATTCAACCATTTGTTGTTTCCCCCAAAAATTTCACGTAACTTTCTCATCGTCACAGTAATCGATGATTGATTTTGATAAAATGTTTTAACGATTAAAACACGTCGGTTTACTGAATATTTGTTCATAATAAATTTGCCACGTCTCTACTTCACGAATGCTAAATATAAACTGTCAAGACTAATGTTTACCAAAATTGTGGCAAAACAAATTAGTATACCTTCCCGGCGGACGCCCTGTATATGGTGCTAATCAGAGTAATTCCTCTCCAATTATTACAGTCTATCAAGCCGCCACTTTTAGGTAACTTTACGATAATGTCCTTCTTTCACGTTGGAGGCAGGTTATCTTCCTTCCATACTGATATTTTTTTGAGGCGTGGTCTGGACTTCAACCCATAGAATTTCCACATGCCGCCTTAATATTATATTTTTTTTAATTTACCAATCGCCTCTTTTATCTCATTCTAATTGGGGGAGTTATATTGTTATCTTCATCGCTGTTCTCAGTAGTGTTTGTGACATTACTAATTTCGATGATATATTCCTTCTATCTCTGAGTTTGTTTATCACTGTTCGTTGTAAATGTACCAACGATCAGCAACTGCGTGGTTCCTACTTCATTTTCGATTAGTGAGATATTGAATCGTCAGATGTAGTTATGTCATGCCGCTGCTGTTACCAGTCGTTTCAGAAACTTTTTTCTGTCCCTCCTTCCAACTATCTTTCTGATGGTGTGTATTGCTGCCTCAAAGTATTGTTGTTATTCAGCTGCAGTTTTAGTTCCCTTGCTTAAGACCAAATTCCAAATCTCATCTGATGTACAAACATTACACCAAATTTGTATTGTAAAGCTTGAGTGATGTTAGTTTCCTTGTAGCCGTTCACAGATACCAAAGGTTAGTGTGTACGTGGAGCCGTTTTATTCTTGAGTGCCTGATAATTGTTCTTTGACATTTCAATATGATCCTGATTTCACCTGCGATGAGCTGATGGTCACTACCGATGTCAGCTCCTCTTCTATTTTTCACATTCGATAAAGAGCTTCCTCATCACCTGCTCAGTCATGTGTAGTCTATCTGAGTCCGCACATTGCCGCTCGGGGATGTCCATGTATATTTGTGTATATAAATGTACTCTACTAAACAGAAAAGAAGTGGACGGAAAACTGGCCCCATGGCATGTAAAGAATGCGAAAACTGGTTCTTGAAAAAAAAGAAATAATTGACGTTTTTAGTCAAGGACTACGATAAAAGATTTGTTGATGTACGGGAAAAGATTAATAGATGTCCTAACAATACACAAAAAGCTTCTTTTGAACCATGTGGGATGCTTTAGGATAATCAATTAAATATCACCCTGAACAATTTCGTTGTTGTATATATGTATGTGTTTCTGATTTCTCTATATTATTATATAAAAGAAGCTTATAGTTTTAAATAATATTCCATATGTTTCTTTTTTAATTTAAACCCTAACTAATATCACTTTTCTAAATACACACTTGATATCGGGTGTCCAAACTTACGAAAGAAATAAAAAATCCAATACATAATGCTTTGGCACATGAATCGTGGGTGAAGCTTATATAGGGTCCGCCATCTAACGTTTTTTTTTCAACTAGTGCTTATTTCGTGAATGGTAACACTTAGCTCATATCTGATTTGACAGATAATTAGTTTTAGTTTTTTTTTCCGCTGAAGTGGCTGTTACAGTCAATGGCGATCGTCATCCGGCCATGTTGAACGAATTTTTGTTCACAAAAATTGAAGAGGAGGATATTAACAACATTTGGTTTCAACAGGACGGCGCTACGTGCCACACAGCCGAAGGTACACTCGATGTTTTGCGCCCTGTTTTTGAAGATCGCATTATCAGCCGCAGATCTAATGTCGTTTGGCCACCTCGAAGCTGCGCTTTGACACCGTTGGACAATTATTTGTGGGGTGTCGTCAAAGATAAGTGTTACGCCAACAAGCCAGAGACAATTGACGCTTTAAGGGACAATATTCGTGAAGCCATTGGTGAAATGCAGCTACACACAGTCGATAATGTGCTTAAAAATATGACCAATCGTGTAGGGTACTGCATGGTCAGCCAAGGCAGCCATATTTTCCATTAATAACTGGAAGGATTTCAAGTAAAAAAAGAAATTTGAGAAAATATTCAGTAGTTTTTTTATAGCATTAAAAAAAAAAAAATTATTTGGCGGACCCTTTAGAAAGCAAATTAATTTAAAAATGACATTAAAATAAAATTACTTTTTGCACTTCAATTTAATCAAATAATGAAATGCTCGTATTTATTTTGTATTTAATTTTGTGGAAAAACAACAGAAAATAGATGAAATAAATAAATAATATTTGAATCCATTCTTAGTTAGAATTAAAAGTTTTTTATACTTTTTATTTTATTTTTTGATATTTTATTAATGAAATTTAATTTTGCTAATATGCAACTGGTATATTTTTTTTATTTAGTATTTTTATTTGTAATAAAAATCTGTTGATATTTTTATTTATTTAAAAAATATACAGTTTTTTTATAGATACAGCATACATATGTATTTTCTGCATAACTAACAACCGGAATCAAATTTCAATGTTTTTATTAAAATTAAATATTTATTTTATATTTTTAATATTTAAAAATTTTTTATTTAAATTACACATTTTTTATTTAAAATATATATTTTTTTAATAAAAATATTTACTGTTATAAATTGCGTATCTGTCTGCAAAGCGCTTTATAGATTTCGGCATAGGACATGAATTCATGTTGAGACTGATTGCTTTGGTGCTGGTAGCTATCTTTTAAATCGCACTACACAAGAAGTTATAGATAAGATCTCATTCGAAGAGTTCAATAAAACTGCATAAAAAGCCATGCTATCTCTTGTTCTATTGTAATATGTACTTGATGATCATGTAAACTTCGAGTCACCTATATCTACCTATCTACGCTCTATGTATCTATGCTGTTTGTTAGTAGCGCTAAGGCTCAGATTAAATATTACTTGATTATTCTGATTGAATTCTAATTAACTTCTAAACCAATATTCATTGACATCAATAATATTAATTAGATCATATACGGTCTGAGTTTTGTTTGTGTGTTTATATGTAATGTCATATTCACATTATAGCGTTTTTCCTCAGTAAGCTCTTTCATACGTTTCCCCATACAAATTTTGTAGAGTGGATCACCTACATTGTAAGTATTTCGGTCTTAACTGCCTTGTGAATTACTAAAAAATCAATGTGATCTTTAATTTTTATTTTCTAAACCTCTTTTCATTTTAAACCAACATTTTTGATAAAAATCACAAGAATCGCTAAAACGAAATACAAAGACTCCATGTGAACGCTGTAATGTGTATAGATAATTCAAACAGCGAACAAAGTTATTCAGAGCCTAATGTGAAAATGCTATAACTTGCTTAGAATTTAACTGAATTCAATGTCTTCATATAAATATAAATACAGTTGATATAGCTGTAAAGCTTTCTGGTAAACTATATTGTTTGCAGTGCCAAAATAGTCAAAGATAATGGGCGATGCAAGAAAACTATAAGTTATTATGGTCATCGCAAAGGTCAGTCACACAGTAGTTTAAACTCTAATTACAAAACTTTTAGAATCATCGATAGACAATGCATAAAGACATGCTTCTCATACCTATTTTCCCCCTTAATGATCGTACTTATTTTTCCAAGATGGAGCTAATGGTTAGATTTTATACAGCTAGTACCATTGCCAGCCTAATGAATGACCAACCAGCCAGCTAGTCCAACTCACTTTATAAAGTTTTATATATAAAGGATTTGTTGACGGCTTTCTTTTTCCTGACCTTTAAATATTTTGAAGACTTAGACTTAGCTAAGCAGCAAATACAGTTCAATTCTTAAGCACTTTAATTGAGTCTACCTACCTTATCTTTCGTTATCGAGATGTAAATTGAAATTTGTCTATATCTTACATATGTACGAGTATAACAAAAATGTGTGTTTGTATGCTGGTTTGCTTGTGAATTATAGACGGCTTAACGACTGAACCGAACGATTGAACGACTGAATATAAATTTTAAAAATTCCAACTGGGGGTGCAGCTCCAATACAAAGTGTATATTTATTTATTTATATCGTCAAAATTATAACAAAAAATTTCTCTAAATTTAGCCCGAAAATATCCATAATCAAGGCCAATCATCAGTCAAAAGTAGGGCGGTGTTAGACAAGTGGGCGTGATACCTCCCATACAAACTCAATATTGATATTAGTACACATATCTTGAGAACGGTTACAGCTAAAGTTACAAACTTTTATCTGATTGACTTCATAATCGATACAAATCATCATGCAAAAAGTGGGTGAAATTTTACAAGTGGGCGTGGTACCTCCCCCACAAACTTAATATTGATTTCTGTATATCTTGAGAATGGTTGGAGAATAAGCTTCTGAATTGGGTCAAAACTACGAAGTCAATACAAATCATCATGCAAAAAGTGTGCGCAATTGGGCAAGTGGACGTGGTCAGTCCAATACAAACTAAATATTTATTTTATTATATCCTGATAACGGTTAAAGCTAATGTATCAAGATTTGATCTGAATAGCTTCATATTCACTTCAAAGTATCAGGCAAAAAGTTGGCAGAGATGGATATGTGTATGTGGTACCTCCCTTACAAACAAAATATTAATTTTTTTATATCTTGAGAACGGCTTAGCTAAAATTTCAGTGTTTGCTGTGACCTACTACTTAGTCAATACAAATTATTGGTTAAGACGTGGGCATGATTGGACAAGTGGGCGTGGTAGCTGCCTTACAAACTAAATGTTGATTTCCGTATATCTTGAGAACGATTAAGCCAAAATTTTCTGCATTGCATTGTCTGAATGACTTTATAGTCAATACAAATCAAAAGTCTAACAATGGGCGAATTTAGACAAGTTGTACCACGAAAACTGTATAGTAAATATTAAAATTTTTGTATCTTAAGAGCGACAATAATAGAAGTTTATAAACTAGGTTCAAACAACGTCGTGAACAATACACATAATCAGTCAGTAACTGAGCGAGATTTGATAAGTGGGCGTGGCACTTTACATTTTTTGTATTTTGTATGTGTCGAGTACTACAGCTATTAAAGCTTCGTTATCTATCCACGTCAGCCAAAAAGCGGGAATTGTAAAAAGCATACTGGATAAAAGCTGGCTATATATGTACGTATATAATATAAAAATGAATGTTTGTTTGTTTGAGGACTGTATACAGCTAAAAAGCTGAATCTACTGTGGCTTTCTGAAAGACACAAATGATTGGATTATGACCGGAGGGGGACGAAATGGGGAAAAAGGGTAAAATGTAACTAAAGAGCATTTAAGACAGCGTCACGTTTTAACTTTTTTTAAACCGTTTGAGTTCAATAGAGTTAACAACACTTAGTTATTATTTTATTTCAAAATTTGTTTATTCCACATTTTAACTTCCACTTATACACAAATTACTCAACAAATTTATTAACTCCTACACACGACTTTACTTTATGTTTTACAACTGTACACAATGTCTTTCAAACTACAGCTAACTGCTAAGCATGAAGCATCAATATCGAATATTGTTGTAGTTGCTACAAAATTTCTATAAAGTAAAGTAAAGGTAAAGTTCAAAAGGTAATAAAATCATAATACAGAAAAAGAATCAAACTGGTAACACCGATAAAAGTGCAAGTGGTAGTACTCTTAATAGCATAGCCAATTAGGGCAGTGACAGATGCATAGAAGCCTTGACACAAACCAATAAATTCCATTATAAAGTTTATAGCTAAGATTACCATTGTACTAATTTAGTGTATCTTTGTTTGGGCATTGTTGATTTTTGTAACAAAAAGAATTAGGACGGGGTTAGCGAAGTACACCATGATAAGATAACTTTTAATATAAAAATATAGTAAGTAAATCACGCAGTCGAACTTAATCAATTACTAATTTTTTACTAATTTTTTTTTTGGTCAAAAAAAAATGTTAAACGGATTGAAGCAGTTTTTTTTATAAAACTTAAAAAATGTTTATGACTATCAATTTTTATAGTGAATAAATTAGTTATTAAATTATTTATTATAAAAAGTGCTTAAGAATAACAGCATATTGGATGGGATAATAAGTTAAAAGCCTTTTTACTCGGGACTTGTAGTTAAACAAAACAAATCTCACTGAACAAAGATAATTGAGAACAATTTATATCAATCACAATTGATTTACCGACAGTCCTTCAAAAGTACTTTGAAACAAACTCAGAAGGTCTTCCTTCCCCTGTGTAGCATGTAGTCAATGATAAAATTGCAATTTTTGATGTTTGTAAAATTTGTCCGTGCTGTAAGCTCACTTATGATACGATGATACGTATATATTGCAAATGTTTCTGTCAGCTTCAGCAGCTTTTATGGCCCAAAAGAAAAGCAAAGAAGAGCAGGTTTCGAAAATGCTGCTTTTCACCTCCTGAAAATTCAATTTCTAAGGTTCAGAAGTTACAAATACGCTCAATCGAGTAAATAAAAAAGAAAATGTAAAAATGCTCCCAATGTATTATCCAACCTAATGTTTTATTTTATTTATTTATTTTTTGTAGTTTTTTACAAAGCAGGTGAGAATAAAAAAATTTTTTTTGTTATCAATTCATTATAATAGATTTGGATTAAAGCTTTTTTTTTCAAAACAAAAAGTTTTAGATTTAAAAAAAATTTTTTCGGCTTAATTTTTTATTATTTATATAAATATGTACATACATGATATCGAGCCATAACCGTCAGAAAGACTTAAGCGACAAAAAACAAATTTTTCAGGAGAAGGTTTTTTTTCAATATTTTTTGTTCTAGAGTAGTACATAAGACTTTTGTTTTTTGCTGTAAAATCACAAATGCACATTTTAGAGCTACAAAATTTTGCATGCTGGTGGGAATAATCGAATACTATCGATTTTTATCAAATAACGAAAATCGATAATCATGGCGCTTACGCCCTTTTGGCGGTTATGGCTCGATATCTACTAACTAATATCAAATGGTAGTAATATTCTTTAACAAAATTTTATTTTCTATTGAAATAGTTTTGTTTATGATAAAAATTTTTTTATTCACAATTTTATTAGTTTTCTGTTTTCACATATTGTTTGTGTAGAAATCATTCATTATTAATTCGCCGAAGATTATCGCATACTCATATACTGAACTTGTGGTCAAGATGAGTTTTATTTTAACAAGAACTCTATGATATTCGATTTATTGCTCTTTCTTCTAAATTTGCTTTCTTTCAAATAATTGGGTTTCTGGACATCCACCAAATAAACACTTGTTTCACGAAACTATACCTTCAAATAAGGAAGCACATATGTAAAAAGTTGCAAAACTGAGTGCGCTGGTCAGACTTTAAATGTGTTAGATAAATTATATGATTTTTCAATAATGACTCAACACTTATAGTAGCGAAAAGTGAGAACATGCTTAGAAGTTGAATTGAAAATTTCCTGTAAGTACGCAATCAAATAAAACAAAACTTTACATATTTATTCATGTAAAGTTCCTTTAAAGAACATTAACAAAAAGTATTAAATTCTAAGAGACGGTCCATTATAAAAAAGAACCCCCATATGTTCACTTCAATGGAAAAGAACTTATATTTTTTTAACATAGTACTCTTTTTACAGCTCGTTATTACTTGTGGTGCTTTCAATACTGTTACAAAAATGAAAATGTGTTTAGAGCTATAAACTTTATTATGGCAGTTATTCAACTGGTTTGTTTCAAGGCTATGATCGCCTTGTAAATGCTGTATTTATTTGAACAGTGATGTCAGTACCACTATAAGTCGCATATGTTATTCAAATTCCTAACGCCAATTGAATAGTAGGAATTTACTAGAATATTTGAAATTAATGTTAATCTATATATGGATATAAAAATAAGTTGTCCTATGTTCGTCATTTTATAACTCGAGAACGACTAAATCGATTTGCAAGGTGTACTCTCACTCATGGTTGTGGTTCGACTGGGCGGTGCCACGCTAAAATAAAATTTTTATTTATGTGTCCATATCTTTAAAACCGTAATAGTAGAAGTTTCCAAATTTGACCCAAATAAATTTGTGGTCAATAGGAATCATCAGTCAAAAAGTGGGAGGAATTTTATAAGTAGGATTGGACACTCTCATACAAAGTAAATACTGTTTTTTGTATTTATTTGGGACGGTAATAGTGGAATGTTCTGAGCATAAATAACTTCGTAGTCAATCAGCATCATTCGACGAAATATGGGCTATTTTGAATAAGTGGGTGTGACACCTCCCCTGCAAAGTAAATATTGATTTTTTTATATCTAGAGAACGGTAATAGTGAAAGTTTCTAAATCCAGTCCAAATAACTTTGTGTTTAATATAAATTATCACTCAAAAAGTGGGTAGAATTAGATAAGTGGGAGTGGCAGCTCCCATACTAAGTAACGACTACATAGTAAGTAAAGACTTTTGTATATCTTGAGAGCGCTTAGTATGGCAGTTTCCGTACTTAGTCTATATGAATTGATAGTCAATTTTAATGTATTTTTTTAAATTTTTCTTATGAGGATTACATTTTATAGGTATAAAGCACAAAGATCTCCAGCACCACGGGAAGGGTTACACTTGTTTACTATAAAGGGCGACGCATTGTACTTAGTGAGTCAATCATAATATAACGGTCAAAGCGTAAAGTCGTTCTGAAGCGTTTGTAAAAATGTTGAGTAAATTTGGGTATTAAGTGGAAGTTAAATAAGTTGAATACTGTATAATTTTGATTGTGGACTGTATAAACAACAAATTCAATGCATTTATTTTATTCTACGTAATTTAAAAGAATTTAAACGATTTAAAAAGATTAAATAGTAACAATACATTCAGTCATACTCTCTACAATATTATCCAAAAAAATTAGAACAAATTTGATTACATTCGTATTATATTTGTTGCCATAGTTCCAACATATTCCTAGAAGGCAAATGACATTTTTCTAGGCATTTTTGGTTTTTGTCAAAAAAATTCACCATTGAACCGGATTTAGGGCTTTATGCTAGCCAATCGGTCACTCGAATTTTTGGTTGGTTATGTCTTCGATCAGCATCTTACTGAAAGACACATTATATTTTTTCGTAAGGACTTATGCCCCCAAAAATAGCTTTTTGGCATCAAAACATGCTATAGAACTATTAAATAAGAATGGTAGTAAATAGATCAGGGTCTGAGTACTTAATTACAGCTGCAATATGTTTCAACAGTTTCATCAGTCAAAAATATCAAGTTAAGCCTAAAATTTCATTTAAAAAAAAAAAAAAAAAAAAAAAAAAAAAAAAAAAACATATCCTTCATGACAGGAAACGAGTAATCAGTTGAACTAATAAACTTTTGCTGGTACAGCCTGACAGAAAGCATGAGAAAGCATCTCGAAGGTCCAACCATTTTATATAGAAATGTTAGTGTGATGAAGAATGTATATAAATATTATGATGATTACTTGGAGACGGACGACCCACTCTTTAAAATGAATAGTATTATACAGAAAAAAGACTATTTAAATGCTTACAAGCCAATGTTTCAAAATTCGTAGTTATGAGCTTTAACCAAAAAGAAAAAATAAATAAATTACTTGTTAAAAAGACAATGAAATATTATGGCCACATTTCGGAAAACGAAACGAATTGGGTCGTCGTGAAACACCTTCTCGGACAGCAATTGTCAAACTGGTGGAAGTATTTATGCTGTTGGGGTGAGGAATAGAACTTGTGTTATCGCTGCTACAGCCCATAGTGTTGAGGTTTGTCAATTTTTCGTCGATCTTTGGAATTGGGTATTCTACAAACGATATTACACCGTATTCTGCATAAAGTCTTAGGTCTTAAATTTTTTAAAGTTCAATTAACACAAGAACTCAAGCCTACTGGGTCCTTGAAATACATCAGCCTAATCTGGAATTGCATTGACTGTTTGGTGAGGTTTTTGGTCTAACGGGATCACTGGACCTTACTATTTCGAAAATGAGGCTTAAGCAACTGTCACGGTATATGGATTGTGCTATAGAAGTATGGTTAATGATTTTGTATGGCCGATATTGGAAGATAATGATGTAAATGACATTTATTTTCAACAAGACAAGTGACCGACGACAGCATCACTCTTTTGCGTGGAAAGTTTCTTGATCGTGGGATTTCTCGAAGAGACAATTATGGTCATCACATTGAAAGAAAAGCCAATGGCTCACAATTGCTTTAAGACCTCACAGTTGAAATTAGTGAAGTTATTGAGGACTTACAACTGCAAATGTAGAAGTTGGTGATAGAAAATCTCCTAAAAAGGCTAAGGCTCTGCAAGCTTAGCTATGGTAGCCATTTGGCTGATATTGTTATTCCATCATCAGTGACATACGCTCCTCTTTTTACATATCAAAATGAAAACTCTTTTTAGAAGACACTTTAAGTCCATATTTGGCTCAAAATGTAATATTAACTTTCATTCATAAATCTGAAAAATTCAGATTGCATCAGACTGATCTGGAATTGCACTAAAAATCTTCTTGAATAAAAAGGCCCAGTTTCATCTCAAAGACTACGTTAATAAGCAGAATTATCGCATTTGTGGCTCAGAAAATCCAAGAATTATTGTTGAAAAGAATCCCCAATCTGGATTACGCCTTTAAACGAAGGTTAATGATATTGTATGGAAATTAAAAGATATTATAGTGAACACGTTTCTTTTCAACAAGACAGCGCTACTTTCACACAAATAACGATACCATCCCTCTTTTGGGTGAAATTTTCCTGAGCATTAGATTTCGCGAAGACTCAATCACAATTGGCCAACGAGATGCTGTGATTTCACACTCTTACACTTTTTTATTTTGAGCTTCGTGAAGGCTAAGGTCTATGCCAATGGTCCACAGTAGTTTTTAAAGACGGAAGTCGTGAAGGCATACCGCCGAAAATTTGTGAATTATTAGCGGAAAACTTCATGAAAATAATAGCGTAGCTGTGGCGACCATTTGGCTGATATTCTTTTCTATTATTTATTAATGGCATAACCTACTTTTTCCCATTAAATAAACATCCGATGACTACGTTTAAAATACCTTTTTTGTTAACAAATCAATATAAAACCTCTTATTGGAAGATCTCTTATTTAGGCACAACAATGTCGAAATTTAGTAAACCACTTTTATAACCATTGAAGATGATAGTACGCAATACCCATTGTGTTGCTTCGCCGATGTTTCCTTCACTTTAAAAATAAGGATTAATCAGCAAACGGACTACAGTTTATCTCCATTTGCTTTCAACGATTGTTTTAAACAAGTTTCTAGACGCTGCGTGGGGTGACGTGGTGAAGTGTTTAGAGCCCAGGCATGCAACAAAAACGGCCCAGATTCGAATCCCAGTATAGGACATGAAACAAAAATTGATTGGGGTTTCGAGTATTTAATGAAAGGGCTTCAGAATACCTCCAGGCACATCCATCTAAAGAAGCCCCCCTGGCCATCCAGCTTACCTCTGGCGATGTAGAAAATGATCAGGATAAAATGCCATGTACTGTGAAAAAATTTCAAATCTAAGTATATATCACCACTACTACCACTTAGCAAGGATCTTCGTCGCTACTACACACAATTATATGGAGGCGAGTTACAGTAGATTAATCATCGACTTAACTTGAGAGATCAAATTGATTAATGAAACTTAAACGATGCTTTGTGGAAAGCCAATATGCTCCCTAGAGGAGTGACGGAGAAAAAAAAATAACGCTGACAAGTTAGAACACATAGAGCAAAAGTGCAAAAAATCACGGAAATTTAAAATTGATTCACAAACTTCGTTCAGGACGATATTACTCAAACAACTCCCATTAGTATTATTTTAAGAATTAAAAGCCTTTCATTTTCATTATTTTTCTATTTCTGTCTGTGGCAATATTTAGCGAAAATAAAAGACGAACACTTTCATTTCATTTTCGTTGTTTATTTTGCAATTGAAAATATATTTTCAGTCACTTCAACCACATACATATTTGTTTTTACTTTCACTTATGTTTTACCATGAAAAGACTTATGTTAACTTTAAACCGAATGTTATTGTGAATTTCTGCTAAAATATTTATATACTTATTCACACAAAAAGCTTTTTATTTAAGCACTTAAAGGAGGGTCCACCAAATTACAAATATTCCTGTAGATGTTTTTAAACAAATAGTTACAAGAGCAAATGTCTAAGAGGATGATAGACGCATATTAACTGGCTATAATGGGAAAACATACCGCTTATGTGCTACAGTAGTGTCATAATTCAAAAAAAAAAAAAAAGTTTTCAAGTGAACTGTTTGAAATTTAAAATTTTCTATCACTTAAGCATTGAGCACATAACCGACAGCAAGCAGCAGGCAGCAAAATTAGAATATATACGTTTATATGAAAACAATTATTTTAAAGGCAGCACAGCAAAAGCCTAGACAAAAACCTTTGCTGCCACTGCTAAACATAAAAAAATATCAATTTTTTTTGGCAGCCAAACAAAAATTAGTGATACCGATACAATACAAAATTTTAAATAAAACAACGTAAAAATATTTTTCTCTTTATTTATCAGAAAACAACAGTATAAAATTAAAAAACTGCATCAAACAACACTTATGTTAATAAATAAAAAGTTGCAAACGCAGAAATCCGCTGTGCCGCTGTGGTATGATAGTTAAAATATTCGCCTACCAACCAGAAGTTCTTCGGTTCAAAACCAGGCCAAAAAAGAAAAAGTTTTTTCAACAGTCGTATCACCTCCTAACATTCGCTATTAACTGGTTATAAGTATTACTACTTACTATTGAAAACTTCTCTAATGCATTTGCTGTTCGGAACCGGCGTTAAACTGTAGGTCCCTTTCAATGAGTCTAAAAACAGAAATCGGGTGCAGCTCAGTGACTGAGAGAAGTCCCCATGTTCCTTCATAGAATGTTAAGGGAATCATATATATAAACACAGAAATCCATTAATTTTTATATTTTTAAGAAATATTTTAAAAATACAACCTTGCTTTGGTGAGTTCGAAAGAGTGTTACCACAGAAAAATATTTTCATGACAAATAAAACAGATGACAATAAAATTAAATTTATTGCTGTTGCTGCCTTCAAAATATTTATGAAGTCGATAGCATTGCAGCAAATGCTGCCAACAACAACTTGCTGATGGCTTTCAGGCTGCCAGTTGTCGTCTATGTGTTTAAAGCATTAACATTAAAATGGAAATAAACATTTCTCTCAATTATGTACGAATCACTAAGAATTTTGTACACAATATAGATCACAATACCCCGCATATTTTTGAATACTTAACTAAAAAATCATGTTGTTTGGGTTACTACACTATCAAAGTAAATAAGCAATATGTTAGACTTTAAAATATTTAAATTTTTCTTTCGAAATTTAATTTTCTTTTATAAAATTTTTAAAACAAGCCATTTTACGCCATAACTCTAATTTCCGAATTTTCGTTCAAATGAGTTTTAAACGTTCGTTTGCTTAAAAAATAATTTTATTACTATCTGAGGGGTTAATGCAGTTACAATGTAAAAAAAGCACTTTGAAGACTAAATTCGAATGCTGCTGGTTTTTCATTGATGTCTTAATAACCGCTAGTGGAGAACAGTTTCATGTATTCATTCTTAAAATTTCGCTTAACATTAAGGAGTGTTTTTGAAAGCTTTTGTGAATAAACCTCCTTAAAAATCTGCACAAACAATTTTAAATTTTCAAGTCCAGAGAAATCTTATCGATACCCACGAAAACATTTTAAAATAAAAATATTAATTTGAGTACAAAAATCCCTTTCAAGGTTGTACCCCTACACAATAATGTTGGTGGTGAATTCTCAACACGTAATAAGTGTGTTCGAAAAATTTTCCCCTCTTGCATAGGGAAAAGTTTTGTTGAGTTAATCTTAACAGAAGCACGTGTTTATATGGACAAAGGGAAAAAGAGAAAATCTTATTAAA
The DNA here is from genome assembly GCA_023159175.1 of Wohlfahrtia magnifica. NCBI lineage: Eukaryota > Metazoa > Arthropoda > Insecta > Diptera > Sarcophagidae > Wohlfahrtia > Wohlfahrtia magnifica. The sequence goes on along the minus strand of JAKWBJ010000148.1, from coordinate 1,252,301 downwards.
GCTAAATATACTCTCTCCTGGACAGGCGCTGTGAAAAAAGCAACTGAGTAAACTTCTTTAAGTTTTATCTGTCGTTATTGTTTTTTTACTTTCGACGAGACGAAGTTAAATATGCTCTTATAACTATAACACTTAGATGGCCTATTATACCAAAAAACGTCACAATGAATAAAAGACGTTAAATCTTTATGATTCAGTTTGGCATCTGCTGTTACACTTGATGTTGTCACTTTTGGCGCCTAATATACGAACATTAAGACGTAATTTCTGCTGGTTTTGTATGAAGATGACGTCGAAAAACTTGATGTTTTAGCATCATGGATTTGTTAATAAGAGAATAATTCCTAATAATCTCCAAAATTGTGTGAATTATTGTATGACTTTTTGATCTCGCAAAATTTGCATTATAATTTACCTACTCTAACAAATATTTTCAAAAATAAAAAAAGAAATAAAAAATATTTGTAAAAATTAGTCCAAATTTTGATTACAATTGATTTCCTTCGTCTACCCTTAAAAAAATTAATTAAAATTTTCAGATTCTTCCTTGCTGCCTATAAAAATATTAACGGAATTTCTCAGATTACTGAATACTGACTTATATTCGTCATACAGTGTCTTCTAAAAAGAAGTTTCAAATGAATGTGTAAAAAGGGCAGCGTATGCCATTAATAAAGTAATACAATAACAGCAAAATGTCCGCAATGGCGGAGCTTTTTTTTCATTTGATCCCAACACTCAGGATACGATAGTGTTTATGGATGTTTGCGGAAAGACTATTCCACAAACGAATGGTGCGGCAAAAAAAAGAATTCTCTCTATAATGGATCAACTTAAAAGACATGTGCTCTACGAAAAATACGAGAAAAAAAAGAAAAAATTCTCTTATAATACCGATAGAACAATAAAACATACGCGACAATGGTCTAATGAGTTGATAGAGTTGGCTACCCTATCGACATTAATAAACTCCTACGCCATCTCCTGTACGCGGTGGAAAAGTCTTAGAGTAGACTTTGAAGCACCGGCTCATACATGAGAGTTTTTTTCCAATTTGAGTTGGATATGGGTCTAATAATTATTTAGAAGGTCAGCAGAAGTGTCGATTTGAGCGCCTTATGACAAACTCTATCAGGTGCCTTGGAAATATCCAGAGCCACAGCTTTGCTCTCACCAAAACTATGAACGGATATTTTAGTGAAATTATTCATCCAAAAATTTCTACATTTACGGCTGTAAGTCCTCAATAACATGAACTTCATCTATAAGGTATTGAAGAGTTTGTGACAAAGACTTTATTTTTCACGGTGAAGATCGCAATTGCTTTCTCAAAGAAGCAAGCACGGTCAAGAAACTTTTCACTCAAAAGAGAGTTTACATCATTATCTTCCAACTCCAGCCATACAATATCGTTAATCATCCTTCTATAGCGTAATCCATTTACCGAAACAGTTGCTCCAGCCTTATGTTCAAAAAAAGAAGGTCCAATGACCTCGCCAGACCAAAAAATACATCAAACAGTCACACGTTTCAACAATAATTCTTGGGTTTTTCGAGACTCAAATGTGGTAAATCTGCTTATTAACATAGCCTTCGAGGTGTAAATGGGCTTCATCATTCAAGATGATTTTTCGATAAAATTCAGAACCAGTTTGATGCATTTTATAGTCCAATCAGCAAAGATACAAAGTAGATTGCGGATGGATGGTAGGCTTGAGTTTTTATGTTAAATGAACTTTAAAAGTTTCAAGTTCTAAGTTTTTATGCAAAATACGGTGTAATATCGTTTCAGGAATGCCCTACTTCTAAAACCGAAGAGGTGTGGGTAAAACTGGGTTTTTCTCAATACTAAGGCCTGAAACAGCAATATGCTCAGGTCTACAACAAACTATGCCTAAACGGTGTTCGGACTCCATAAAAAATAATGTTTGTTACACAAAGTACTGAAAGTTGCGTAAGTTTTGAACAGCTACTCAAGGAGCGAAATTCGTTTTTGTTGTATTATTTGGTAGATAAGGAAATTAAAGGTTTGTTATTATAGTTATAATTTAGGTGCCACAGATAACAAAAATGAAATGTTTTACTTTGAATAAATCTGTTAGTAATATACGAGTCCTTAATTTAAAATTTGCTTCGATTTCGAGCAGCATTGTATGTAAATTTATGTACCACGTATTTAATAGTGTGTGTGTCAATGTGGTATGTTAGGTAAGGACCCTACTTCCAACCAAGAAGTCGTCGGTTCAATCCCAGACCACACCATCTGACAATTTTCAACAGCGATATCACCTTACAACATTACTAGCGACTGGTTATGTGTATTTACGCTGTGAAAAACTTCACTTACTAATATATCTGTCGTTCGGAACCGGCGTTTGTGGGTTTGTGGGCTTTCAATGAATCTAGTTGATCATTCTTCATAAGTAAAAATCAATATTTATTACAGAAGATGAGAACAGGTTATTTTTGTTTAAGTGTGCATATCTTTTTCGATCTACCTTGGTTGGCGCATTCCTTGTGAGACGTTCAAGGTTGCCATGTATACAAAAATAATTTTAAAAAATATACAAACGTATAGAAATATTACTTATGTAAATTAACTGGTTATTCGTGTTAAATCAACCGGTTTAATCAGTATTCGAAAAATGAAGATTTTGAAAAAACCGTATTCGAGAAAACCAAAAAAAAAAAAAAAAAATGGTTAAAACCCGTCGAATAATAGCTGTCCCATCTCCCTAGCTGTATGTATCTTTTGAAGATTCCGCACATTCTGCGTATCAAAAAAAAAAAGAGGCTCAAGCCAAATCCAAAGTAGAGCTGCGAAACAATCGATAGTACTATCGATAGTATCGATAGTTTAGATTTTGTCTGACCATCGATAGTTTTTTTCACTATCGATACTATAGGCAAATTCTAAAGCGGGGTTTACACGATAACACAATTCGTAAAACGTGTCAAGTTTTCGTATAGAAGTGAGCGGATAGTATCGTGTAAATTCAATATAAAATGAAAGCGTACGACATTGAGAGAAAATATAAATAAAAATTTGGTAGTTGTATAGCTCTCTTTGATTTTGAAATTAGATTAGGGATGTATTTTTATGTAAATAAATAAAACAAACAAAGAAAAAATCAAATTTTGCGCACGCACTGTTGGTACCATTTCAAGCAGCTGCTTTTATTTGATTTTGTTTTGGTTTAATAAGTTTGGTTAAATAATACGTAAGTCTAGCTTCCATACGTTTTTTTTTTTTCTTATTGTGCGACTTGACACAGTAGCTTAAGTTAATTTTTAAAGTTTTTTGATGACTTGAAGGGATTCATCTTTAAGGTAAAAGTTTATTAAAACTGACAGTTGTTTCACGCTTTCTTCCCATAATCTCTGCAGTTTTCTTTAACTGGATCGCATTAATTACTTTCGCTTTGGTGCACTTCATGGTCTGAACATTTTTGCTATATGTAAGGATTACTCTTCCATCAAACACCTTCAATACATAAAATTTTATGACTTATTGGAAAAAAATATACTGTTCCTTTTATTGGTTCCAATACTATAAACACTTAAATTCTCATATTGTTGCCACGTTTAGTACTTAAAAGAATCCGATAATATCGATAGTATCGACAGTTTTTTTGCAAGCTATCGAAATTATCGAATGCGCCGACTATCGATAGTTTTGCAGCTTTAGTCCAAAGGAAGAACCTTCCAGTACAAGCCTAACGTCAAGCACAAACCAGTACGTCACCCTACCCTTTTCGCTGTCTGTTCATCGTACCTAACCTAAATGGTGGTGGTGGTACTAAGCATTACTATAATTTTTCCCCAATAGGTGGCGTTTTCTCTTCGCCATCATCGACAGAGAAAAGGTGGAAGATACGAGGCTTCTTTTAGATGGATTTGTCTAAAGGAAGTTCTAAATTCTCTTTATTAAACAGTCGAAACTGCAGTTTCGGACCTGCATGCACTTATACGCTAATAATTTAGCTGAATAAGGGGTCCGCCAAATATTTTTTTTTTTTTTTTTTTTTTTTTGAAAATGTTATAAAAGAAACTACTGCATATTTTCCCAAATTTCATTTTTTATTTGAAGGTACAATCCTTCTGGTTAATAATGGAAAATAATTGCATTCAAATGGCTGCCTCGGCTGGACATGCAGTAGCCTACGTGATCGGTCCAATTTTTAAGCACATTATCGATTGTGTACAGCTGTATTTCACCAATGACTTCACGAATATTTTCCTTTAAAGCGTCAATTGTCTCTGGCTTATTAGCGTTATACTTATCTTTGACGGCACCCCACAATTCATAGTCCAACGGTGTCAAATCGCAGCTCCGAGGTGGCCAAAGGACATCAGCTCTGTGGCTGATAATGCGATCTTCAAAAGCAGGGCGCAAAACGTCGAGTGTAGCTTCGGCTGTGTGGCACGTAGCGCCGTTCTGTTGAAAACAAATGTTGCTAATATACTCCTCTTCAATTTTTGTGAACAAAGATTAATTCAACATGGTCCGATAACGATCGCCATTGACTGTAACGGCCACTTCTTGCTCATTTTTGAAGAAAAATGGCACAATTATGCCTCTGAACCAAAATCCGCACCAAACAGTGACTCGTCTTGGGTGTATCGGCTTTTCAATGTATGCGTGCGGGTTTTCTGTGCCCCAAACGCGACAAATTTGCTTGTTTACATACTCCCCAAGATCAAAATCAGCTTCATCTGAACACATCGCAGACATTCTGCAACATTACCATGATTTTCAAAGTAATGTCGCAATATTTCCCAGCGTTTTTCAAGCGTATACACAACCACATTCGTTCAGCGGAAGGATAAAACTAATTATCTGTCAAATCAGACATGAGATAGGTGTTACCATTCACGAAATAAGCACCAGTTGAAAAAAAAAACGTTAGATGACGGACCCGATATTACCCGATTTTGGGTGTTTTTCAGATTTAGAAAGAAGAGAAGTAGACCTCTTAAATGATATATGTTGTTAAGGTTGACTTGTAGAATCATGCAAACATATTTTTCATCCAATTTTTTTCAATTGCCGTTGGAGTTATTAAATATTTTAGTAAAGCAACTCATGAAAATATCATACTTTTGTTACAAAATTTTAAACTTTTTAAAAATACAGTTTTGAAGTAATGAAAAAAAACACCAGTTTGCTGAAAATTTTATGATTTTTACATGAATTGCATTACGAAGAAGTTTAAAATTTGCTCAATGTCTAATGGATTTCTAAACTGAAATTAATCATTTAAAAGGTCTGTTTCTCTTCTTTGCAATTTGCATTTACCTTAAAAGAGATACGCTTTCTGATATTGAATAAAATTGTCATTTTATTTCGGCAAATTTTTGTCTACTAGTGTTGCTTTATTGCATTTAATCTTGTTTTGTTGTCTTACTTTATGGTTTTGTGTAAATTTGTTTTAAATGTTTTGCTCAAGTAAACAAAATTCGTACTAAAAATTATTTCTCATTTTATTTGTTTTCTCTTTTTATTTTTATTTCTATTTTTCGTTTCCTATTTCATTTCATTATACATTCATTTGTAAACAATTGTTGCAAATTCCCTTACACATTTAGCCCATGGCAAGGCACAACCGACACACACATTAGCACTCATACTATTACACACAGGAGGCATCCTTTCGTCTCTTGCTATAGTGTGTATAATATGTGTGAGTGACATCGTGTGTGCGCACAGTAAGTAGTAACGTTCTCACTCTCAAATTAACGCAAATAAAATTTTTGTTTTTAGAAATGAAAAAAAAAAACAACAACAACAACAAATTTAAATAAAGATAAAAGGAGAATACAAACAAAAACAAAAATAAAAAACATATTTTTGTTTATTTTTCTGTTTATTGTGTCTACATCAACTATAAAATTTTGTTTTATGTTTTGTATACAAGTATTCGCATACATATTTCGGTTTTTTATTTGGTGCAACAAGAAAACAACAAAACTAACAAAAAACATTCTACACAATGACATGGTGGAGAGTGACACACAGTGAACAAATGTGAACCACAAACCCCGTTGGCTTGTTGCAATACAATAAATTGTGTCAAATGATATATTTTAACAAATGAAATTTGGAGAGAAAATTTTTTCAGTTAAAAGGCGATCTTACTTACTCTCCTATAACTTGTAAAACAAACAAAAAAATTGAAATTAATTTTCTGTTTCTCTTCTTTTCACAACCGAGATTAAAATCAGTCAAAGCTCAGTTATTAGCTTATAAGTGCATGAAAGTAGATGGCATATTGGAGATTGTAAATTCAATCAACATTCTTAAGAGAAATAAAGCGCCAGGTGTTGAGAGTGTTGCAGCAGAGCTACTGAAGTTAAAGCTGGAATGATACCCACAATCTTTCGAACTTATTGTTGGAACCGTTTCTAAGTAGGGATTACGACCCACTAAACATAGCTTTGTTATCCTAGAACAGTCCGTAAAGTGGTGTTCTTCACTGTTTTTATGTTTCGTTTCGTCTTACTGAGGCTTTCTACTGTAATGTATTAATCAGCATTAAACATGGCAATTTGTTGAGTAGTGCAATAAAAGTTGGCAGGATTGTGTTCTGTTACCACTGCTGTTTAATATATTTTGGCACAATTCTTAAAAAAGCCGCTTAAACAAGCATGATCACGGAAACAATATACAAGTATGTCTCACAGTTTTCAATATCTTGTTTCGAATCGACGGTTTTTAACACTGGTGACGGCAAAAGCTGGTCTAAAGATTAAAGTGGTAAAGACGAAAACTCTCCAATTCGAAACCATGTTATTTGTACATGATCTCCATCTTGTGAAGGTATCAGAGACTATCTAAACTCCTACCAATCTATGGGTCCACAACACCGGGCCAGCATAACTCTCCACGCGATTTGGATATAATCCGCAACCACCACGTTGCTCCCACAAGGCAGCCTTATGATAGGCAGAGACCTAGTTCCCTAGGGACCTGACATCTATGATACGAGAATTAAGCCTCCGATCAGACTGCGTAGCGTATATGCTACTACCAATATAAGTCCCTAATGACTTCGGACTGGTGGTCAATTAATAACTCAACAATAAACAGAGCCACCTTCACGAGAGAAGTCAAAGAGACATCGTGCGCTACGAACACAATACACGAAAGCACAACCAGCCAAGGATAGACCGGTACACAGCACCACACCATGATCGGCAGCAACAATCTCGAAGCAGCAAACTATCAGCACACCATCGGCAAACGAGATGGCAAACCAAAGATGGCGGTGCGGATTCAAGTTACGCTAAAAGTGCTGACCTTCCACACCTAAATACTTTCATTGCAAAAGCGCCCAACATCCCAGTATGATTAATACCCATACAATCTATATTCCTACTGTCATCAATACCTAACCCACACCGGCAGTCCGTAGATTCAGTCCGGTCAATCCGATGCAAAAATGTATTGAAAGAGCCTTGTCGCGTCAGTATGACCGCAGGCTTAAGCTGACGCCGAAGTTTTAAACTTTTACGTCACTCTTCCATTGTCACTGTTCGTCCATCTAGTCTGTCAGCTATCTATGAGGCACCTTTGAAAAATTGCCTTATACTTATATCTTCCATTATTGAGCTCCGAAGTAGAAAGCCATTTGTTCGTTTTAAGTAGCAGTCACTCATGTTCCCGGTGGTATATCAACAACGACTTGCAAAACGTCGGCAGAAACTGTTCGACACACCGGAAGGCATGCCAAAAGTGCAATACCCTGACACGTGAGAGAATGCGTCAATAGGCGTCTAACTTTTCCAACGATAGCCGTTAGCTTACTCCTAACATGGATAAGATGAACGTGGAAGCTCATTCGTTCTCCCATAACTATTCCGAGGTACCTGACCAGATTCATATAGCGAATGCTTTTTTCACCAATTCAAAGGAGTGGGGTTCGTCCGAGTGACAAATGGCCTTGAGCAATATTATCACCATCTTGTCCTCTGCGACATCAACACCGACTTCTGCACCCCACTCGCAAGCGGCACCAATAGCTTAAACACCCTTTCTCTAAAGCTCAGCAAGAGACAGGGCTTCGATAAGAACGAGCAAGTCATTCGCAGTTTGAATATCAGCCTGAGCTGCCTTAACCATCCATCATGAAGTTCCAAATGAATGGACCACAGATAAACCCCTCCGGATAACCCAGAACAACCTTCATCAAAACCGTTTCACAGAATCCAACAACACATGTTTTCTGTCCTTGAAATAGCTACGCCAAATGTTCATCTCACGACAGTCAATCTTCGATAACTTCCGCAGGACATTAAACCACAGGAGATAATCGAAAGCACCTTTGAAATCTGTGAAAAAGCAGAGCATTAAGTGCCCTCGCTGTAGCATTCTTTAGGTCTGTACACCATGGCTCTTTCCAGTACTTTTGAAAATACTGGCAAGAGACTGATGCCCCGAAAAGAGCGATACCTTGGTAAAGTGTCGGAGACTATCCAAACTCCTATCGATCTACTAGTCACGGCACCCAGTTAATGGTGTAACCGAGTCATCAAAGCTCCACCACGCGATTTGCATTTAAACCACAACCACCACGTAGTTCCCACAACGGGACCAAAGTTCCTGGGGCTCCCGACATCCGTTGTAACAGAAATAAGTCTCGTAGCATAAATGCTACTACAGAAAGCAGGAACTATATAACCAACTGTAATTAGAAAGAGAACAACAGCACCAAGCCGGAGATGAACAAAAGTACGATGCCATGTTCAACTCGGTTATAATTTTAAGCAGTCGAATAAAATGCGACGAAGACAAAACGAAGTACAATTTTCGGGGATTGTTAAAAACTTCTTTTGTTTAAAACTAAAAACAACGAATTCAGCCTGGAAGTTAAGCGAAGAAAAACTCTTACCAGTGGTTTTTTTGGGCTTAGTAGGCAGCTGAGAAGTAAAGCCTTCTCTCAATTGACGAAGTTCACTCTATACAATTCACCCATTTTAACCGTCCCGCTCTATGCTGCTCAAACATCGACAATAATAAGAGTCAATATTTGAGACAGAATTTCTCTGTAAGATTTAGGGCCCTTTACTCGTCAATGATGGTTTCCGAATTCGAATGAGCCATGAGCTCCGTCCCACGAACAATTTGCAATTGGCAAGGGCGTAATAGAGGATGTCAGCCAATTTTGTTATCTTGGCAGCATCATAACCACAGACGCGACCCTTCAAGCATGAAGATATAAATATAACGGACTACAAAAAGCCAGCCAGACGTTTAGTCTTCGATCCATCTAGAATTTTAATCTGTAATGTGAATATAAAATCCAACTTCCTATACTTTTGCGAAACTTGGAACGCAGCTACATGTGATATGGGAAATATGCAAGATCCCTCCTATATTCTGGCCTAGGACTATATTCAATCATACTCTAGCGAAGGACAGATCAACAGCTCTTTTTTAATTAAATAAGGAGGCGTAGATGGCGGTGAATTGGACATACTCTTAGAAGACCATCAACGATATCACCCGAATGTTAATGGACTGCAAGCCGCAGGGAAACAGAAGAAGGGCCAGTCCTGCTCATACATAAAGAAGACAGATTGATATCGAAGAAATTAACAACATGAAGAGTTGGTTTGAAGTGAAGGCTTTGGCATGTAATGGATATTAGGGATGTTTAATAACTTTACTGAGGCTCTATGTATGAAAATATCGATTGTATTTATCAACTGCTATGTAATCTAATATAGAGTACTTGTACTACTACAACTACTACAACTTTTAAACTAATATACAGACAAATTAAAATATAACATCACCAGTTTTGTTTAAGGGCTCTCAGGTGTTATAAAGAGGACCAAGCAAAAACCAACTTTTTCATTTAAAGCATGCAGAGTACATTTACGCTTGTAAGCACATACATACATAGGTAGATAGACAGACATAATTAAAAAATAAAACGCACGTACATACGTACACTTAGTCATACCAATACATAAAAAAAACTAAACTATGTGAAGAGAGAAAAAACTTTGTGAGGAGATTGAGTTAGAGAGAGAGAGAGAGATGGAGAGAACAAGGAAGTAAATTCATTTACACATAAATAAATAAAAATATTGTTTTTTTTTAATTCTCTATAAAGTAAGTCAGTAAGTGTTTGTATGTATGTGTGTGTACGTGTGTGCCCTTGTATACAATTTACAATGTAAATTTTATTTTTAAATAAACAAACTACACAATAGCAGCAACAACTAGAAGCAACATGTTTTTTGTGGAGACATAATTTACACACTTTTTAGCAATCCTTTTGTCCTTGTATTTATTATAATGGCCATGCTCTTAACAAAAAATACTGGGTTTTACAAAATACCACCTTAGTTGTTGTTCTGCTATTTGCCAGCAGCATCATGAAGTTATTTGTGTATGCACAGCTATTCGTGTAAACGTGATATGGGATAAGCTGGTTATGACAGTCGCTGTAATTCTTGGATAGTGCTGAGGAAGCTGGTTGAGTGTCAATCCATCCAAAAAGAAACAAGTTCACTTTACTAGAAAATATATCACCGAGTTTCTTATAGAACATTGCTTATCAATAAGAAGCTTAGAGTAGAATACATGAACTTTCAAAACCTTATTAAAAACGTAACGTCATCGTCGCCGTAGTTTGAAACTTTATCGCGTGGAAATATAAGGTTTCAATACACGCCAGCTCGAACTTTTATTTGGTCTCTCTAACGAAGATGTGGTCATCTTCTTCCTCGCTTTTCACCTAGGGGTACCGACATGAAAGCCTGCACTGCCGGAGTTTCCTTGACTATACGAAAATCGTAGTCAAGACACCGCAACAGGTATATTTTAATGTGCTTTACTAGGTTTACGTTCGTGTACATGTCGCTGTTCCAACGCATACGGTATTCATCTCCTAATGGTAGAGGACCGAAGATCTTGACGTACAAAATACTTTTTCCTTGAACGCTTCTAATACTTACATTCTCAGCTTAATTCGTCAGTGTCTACGCTTGTCCGTCATGTAACAGTGATTTGTAGAATGTGAGTTTGGTTCGTCAAGAAAAAGCTCTGCTTCTTAATTGTCTACTGAGCCAAAATAGCACCTGTTTACAAGCGTGATTCTCCGTTGGATATCCAATTTGAGTCAAACATATATGGTGCACTGCAGGTGATGAGTGAAGAACACACTGTAGGTGGAAATCACTAAGTACAACAACCCTTGTGTATGATTTTCTTTGCATATATGCTGGCTTTCAGTGCACTTACTGGCACCTACTGGTGCAAACCTGCAGTAAAAATGAAAACAATCAGAACATGGAGCCTTATATCATAAGGTTCAGCATTATTCCAGGGACTATAGAGCCATAGAGCACCAGGATTTTAGATAGTCGCCAACCTAAATGCATGGCTTCAAACTCGGTACAGATACCTGATATATGCGAATTTCATTGGCGAAGTTTTAATTTTACGTCAAACTTACCTCTGGGAATAGCAGAAGTTAAGAATTTTATTAAGAATTCCGGATGAATATATCATTCTTTAGGCAGAGAGATATATGCCATCAAGTAGAAGGCGAACTTACTTATATTTCACAAAATATTTTTCAGGGAAATCCGAAATGTAACTGAATATAAAGCAGTCATAAAGACCCTTTCAGATGTGTTAGTTCATAAATACTAGCCTAGGAATGTTGGTCATATATAAACACAATGATTGTGGGTTCGATATTGGTACCTGAGCATGAAATAATTGCAGAGCATAACTGCTGTCGGATTTCTCTTATTAAATTTGCTTAGCTTAGGTCGCATACTGAATAAATATGAGCGATAAACGTGTGTCTTAGATCAGCTTTGCGCCTATTGTCTTCTGTCAAGGCTTAAATATATAATCTCGTAGCCATTTTCTGGTTTTGCATTTTTGAATCCCTGGCGATAGTATAAGACTTTACTACCATGAAGTAGAGAATGAGAAGCAGATCATATTTCATTTCTTACGACACTGCTGTAAATCGCAATAAACGGAGACTGAGCACAAAAACCAACCTTAGTTTTATTAATATTGTTACGAAAATTAAGTTTGAAATTCACTATCGTTGCTAGATTACTAAGAATAAAGAAAAGCCTCAAAAACGACTACATGCTTGTTGACAAATAAAATAACTTACAACAGCAAAGCGAGCAGAGAACGAAACACATAAGAAACAACAGCTACACAATAAGAACTGAAACAAACAAGATGTTTACTATCTAAACGCTTCATAACAATTGAAAACAAATCTGTAAACAAATGGAATGTACCTGAAATATGGAGAGGTTCGAGAGCTTTCGAGGTATTGTTTACTCAGCCACAGAAAAAGCACATCGATGCGGACAGCAATCAGCTTATGTGGTGTAAACTCAGCGAGTACAGTTTATTGGTGTAAACTCAGAATAACCAGTAATTGAAGTAAACTAAGTGTAAAGAGATCTAAGTGCGTTTAAATACTGGCTGAAAAGGTCGTGATCAAACCTACGTTCTGAAAACGATCGGGTTGAATGATCTTTGTTGAGTAATTGTTATTGTTTACAAAGTTGTAAACAAAGAGGTTAACCAAGCATAGTTAAATTGTTGTTGCTTGTGTAGAGGTTATAAGCAGTGGTACACAAAACTGTGTTAATAAAGAATTATTTAAATAAAAAACAAATTTATTTTGACTGCAATCTACGAACATATTAACAAGCGTTTTTGAAAAGTAAAAACGTGACAATGTATTATCGTTAAAATGTCTCGAAGTATTACGTCCTTTTGAGTTATTGTATTGTTAAAGTACGATTTCCCTATAATATCTTTTCCAACTTCGATGCTCCTACAAATTTCAACATTTCAGTTGGTTTCAGTAGTGGCAATTTAATAGGCGACTGGGTGTCTCCTAGCAAAATGCATAAGTACCGCACAATCACCAAGTATGTGCTCGGTTAATCAGTTTCACAGCATCTGCACACTCGAAACTACTCCTATGCTCTTCAAATGCTCCTTGAGTCCGCAATGCCTGGTCAAAAGATCAGTTATCATTATCAGGCTACTCTTGGATTGCCTGATGCAAAGCTTAAAGACAAAGCAACAACATTAATTGGGATTATACAAAACGAACTACAATACTTGTGTAAAATTCTAAAAATACCTAAATTCTAATCAACGAGTAAATTTTTAGCACAACATTTTTGTATTCGATTCGGTAGATCAGTAAGCTCTAAGTTTAATACTGAACTATAGGGTGCCTGTTGTAGAGTGTACCCCAACCTATAAGAATATTTAAAAAATTCCTTAAATTTATTAAAGAAAAACAAAAATAAATTTAAAGTAACATAAAACACTTTAATCTATACAAGATATTAATGTTTAAAAACTCATTCATACCATTGTCTAGTATCAAAGATCAATGCTATTCAAAACTAATCTCCTTGCATTTAATATGACAAAACAAAAATAAAAATTACAAAAATAAAATAACAAAAGCAGTAACGAAATACAACTTAAAAAGACGTGTAAATATAATGACAGGCTTAAAAGGGATTAAATTCTAAAAAAGTAAATAAATGTTTGTAAAAACCAACAAAAAGAGGGAATAAAAAAATAATGAATGAAAAACTAAATAAACAATAACTTATTTAGATAAAAATAAAGAATGATTTCCCCAAAATATTTATCAAGTGAGAAAACCAAAAAAAAAAAAAAAATTACACAACTATATAGAATAGCATAAATGAAGAAAACGGAAACGGAAAAAGGTCAACAAATAAAAGCACCTCCCAAAAAAAGGCCTTTTTGTTAATGGCTATAGAAGAACAATAACTGTTATAAGACCAACGGATACATTTTGACTAAAAGATAATATTTATTTTGTAGTATTTCCTTTGAAAAGGAATTTATATATAAATAAATAAATTCATACAAATAGTTTTTTTTTGAGAAATTTTGAGTTTTTTTAATTGTAAAGAATGACATTTTATATAAAAAATGCTTAAAGTTTTTCCAGCTTTAATTTTTAACTAAGAATTTATTTGAAATTTTTAATTTTTAATTTAATACAGAAATGTATTACAAGCCAAAGGAACTAATTTGCAGTAGGCAAAGAACAACTTATTTGTATTGCAATAGAAATTGGTTTTATTTTCCTCGGAAAACATAAAATTCAAAGAGACTAATTGAGGTTTTTGTATAAAGTAAATCTGTTATGAATTCGGGTTTTCTAGCTAACGATTTGGTTTTAGCAATGTAAGTGAGTTAACAAAAGGTAAAAAAAGATTAAAAAACAGCAAACTATAGATTAAACCAAAATAAATAATCCTCTTAACAATACTTGGTGGACGTACACACAATGCAAACAGTACATATTAAAAAGATGACTATAATATGGTTATGCTGGCTTAAGCAACTCTACGTAAGCAAGTAAAGGACTAACCATAATATGTGCAGGCTAGCTTAAACAACCCTGCGAATACGCACACTTAAGTTTGTATAACTTTAATACACTTAAACAAATTTTTTTTCAAATTTAGTTCAGTTTAATTTGTTTACGTTTTGAGCCAAGCTGATCGCACTTGACGTACTTGAACAACTGATTGTGTTTTATATGCTAAACAATAATAAAGCAAGCACATTGTGCAATGCATGCTAAAAGTAAATGGTGTATTTTTTTACTATTTGTTACTTATTTGTTTAAATAAAACAAATATTAAAATCAACTCATTTATAGTAAAATGTTTATTAAAAATAGACATTAAAAAAACATTTCGTAATAAAAAATTGCAATGTATAGGAAATATAAAGACAACTACGAACATCTTGTACTAAAGTTCAAAGAGTATATTATAGCCACCAAAAAGTTGGTTAAGTATTTGACAGACTTTTAGTTAATTTTTGACACTAGCTTACGTAAGCAAATGTTTATTATAGTTGGGCCTTAAACATTTGTATAAAACTACGATATACTTAACAAACTTTTTGTTAAGTTTCATTTATTTAGCCAAACACTGAAGCTTAAACAACATTTTTTTTCATGCTTCGACAGAGCTACAGAGAAGATTGGCATAGGCACGTCGCAAAACAACATTTTGTAAGAAAAATCGATACATTTAAGATATATAATAAGAAAACAGTTTTGAACAGCTAAGAGCAATTTGTTTAAATGTTCAAAAGACGCATTATAGCCACCCAAAAGACTGCAATAAGTTGCATAAGTACTTGCTTCATTTTTCATGTATTACTTTAGCTAGCATAAGTATATTATATTTATCCGTTAAATTAACATCAATTATATATATTTGCTAGGAAATACGATTTTTTTCTACAAATTTCTTAAGAAGACAGAAAAATATATTTTCAAGATCAAATAAACGGGCTTTGTTAGATTGAAAATTTTATGACATTAATGCTTATTGTGGCAGTATAAACCTCCAATAAATCTTCGGATGTTGATTTCCATGTATTCAATTGTCTCCGGCTTATCGACGTATATAAGTGACTACATAACCCCAAAGAAATAATGGGGTTGAATTACACGATCTTTTGGTGGCGAATTAATTGGACCATTACGTACTCTTTCATCAAAGCTTTCTTTGAGTAAAAAAATTGTAGCGCGCTGTGTGACATTTGACTTAGTCCTGACCGAGTCACAACTTGATCATCAAGGGGAATATTTTGAAAAACATTAAAGCCATTTTTATTTCAAAATATTTGTTAGTGATTGCTATTTCCGAAATATAAATAGGTCTCCTCGTATGGTGGATGCATCAAAACTTCCAAGCCAAGCTCTCTCAGTTTCTACCAGATCATAAAGAAATGTGTGTGGTCTGACGTTGTTATAATGAAACAAAACACCTTTTCTGTTGCTCAACTCTGGCCGTTTTAAATGAATTGCTGGCTTCAACAACGTTAATTGTTGACACTAGAGATCAAAATCAATTATGTGACAAGATTTTAGAAACTTATTATATACAATTATATTGTTATCACACCAAACACTCAGCATTATCTCTCTTGGTGTCAATCCTGACTTTGCCACCGACTGCAAAACTTCAACTTTATTTTTCGAACATTATTGTCGAACGTGATCCACTTTTCATCGCCCGTAATCATTCCAACTTATCAAACAAGCTATAGCGTTGTCTGATAATTATTAGCAGAGATATTACATTTTAGAACCATCTACCAACGATTTGTAACAATTTTGCGATCACCAATATTTTTGACCGTCAAGATTTTTTTCTATAAATGTCAATTATTTTACAATGTTTAATCTGGCAACCCTAATTATAACCTCCTATAAAAAATATTCTTGAATATTCAATGCTCTTGCTTCCAAAATGTTAAAAACTATACGAACTTAATAAAAAAATTTATTATTTTTTTTTCACACAAAGAAAAAGAATTAATAAAAAAAAAAACTGAAAAACTTATTTTTACTTTTTACTCTCTTCCATAAATTTCGGTATATGCTTACAAATAAGACAAATATTTGTGGTCTTCCTTGGACTGTCATTATGGTTCCCCTATGACAAAAGAAACACACAATGGCCATAGACATAAGATTTGCAACACACGTGGCATACTGCAGACAACCCTGTTAATGCCACAGCCAAACCTAGTGATACAAACAGATACTATATGATTATTTTATAGATAAATTGTATGTATCATCTAACATCTGCTTTTAATTTATATCTTTACAACCTTTACGTGTATCTCTTTCTAAATGTCCATTTCGAAATCTTAATGTGATTTTGGCTCTCTGCTCACAGAGGCTTAAAAAGGCTCAAAAGCAGTTTGTTATTTATCTTAAATTTCAACAAAATGTTTTAAACGTGTTAAGCTTCATGAGAGCCGGCCGGTTTTGACCACAATTTCATGTTGACACATTTTATCTAATATCTTAGTGTTTTTTGTTTCTGTTTTTCTGCTTTTTTAAATTTTTGGCGACAATAAGTTATAAAAACCACACAACATACAGACTCTGCGTATTTGTTAGGATAAAATATAACAACCAACCGTAGAATTTTAAGGCATTTCAAGGCATAAAACATGAATTTGAAACGGGCAATAAAAACAAAACAACAATAAAGTATTAAATGGAAGGGAATATACGTACACAACACACTCTTATTCACAACTACACAAACAGTTTGAAACGAACCAGGAAGCAAAAGTGCGACAGATAGACAAAACATATGGGGGTAGAACTCTAAAGAAAACCACATTGCGAACAGCAAATACTCTTATGGGATTAATAAAAATAAGAAATAAAAATATTTATTGAGGAAGGGGTGATGTAAGCGGTATAAATTTTTTTAAATTAATTATTTAAAAATTAATGGAATTTAGTTTTTTTTAATTCTTTATTACAAGATTTGCACAGTTTTCTTAGAACCTGGTATTAATCCCTTAACGCACAAATTTTTTTTTTTTTAAAGAAGAGGACCAAAAAAATCTTAAAAATTTTTTTTTTTTTTTATTTTGATCCATATTGCTGGAAAGAGCCGAATATTGTTACGTTACATAGACTTGCGTACATAGACTTTTTTTCTTCTTTTCAAATTGCTATTTCGGAAAAAAAAAATATTTTTTTTTCGGTAAAAATATTCGAAATATTCGAAATTGATAAATTATAGCAGCAAAATGTTCAACACCACTCGAATTAGCACGGGTGTGAACAGTTTGGCCGGTTCGCAATAAGAGTTTTCGAAACAAAAATATTTGTTTTAGCCGAACAAAAATACTTAAAAGAGCATAGAGTATTGCTATTTATTTCAAGACTTTTGTTTTTTCTCAATTCACATATTATATACTCTTATGCTCTTGCTTTTTGTCGTCACTAAAACAGTGACGGATGAATACGCGTATCGGGTATATGCTGGTGTTTTCTTGTTTCTTGGAAGTTTAAAGGAACAAGTAAACTACCCTCTTTTTAAAAAAAAGTTAAGACTAAAACAGAAGAGAGCTAAAGCAAAAACAGAATTGAGCAAAGCAAAGTTATTCGCTTTAGATAAAGATTCGGTAAGAGTTTGCTGTTCATATTACAAGCAAGCGTTTGAGATCGAAGTATTTGATGCCACAAACTAAGCGACAGGTGAACTCTATGTTTTTGTTTACCTTCAAATAGTCATTTTCGAATATTTTATCAGAGATATCTTTGCCAAACATTCGAAGGCGATATTAATATCGAATATACACAGCGGATACACTCGTTAATAAAAATCGCCCATCGAGGCATCTGGAGCTTATACCAAAAAAGACGGTTACAGTGGCAATTTAAGCCTGTACTGTCTGGGTGACATATACCCTCTTTGTTTAAGAGTTGATGACTTTAGGTTGAAACAGCCACTCAGTCCACAAAGAACCAATTTATTTTGAGATCACAGATTACTAAGGATTAGTTAGCAGCGTCTATAGATCCAATGCCTAATTTCAGGTCATATTGTTTTTACGGTTATCGTGATGGATATAATTCATGGTAAGCTCAACTCCAGACAGAAAGCAATGTGACTGCTACATAGTAAAAGATAAATCATATTTGCAAATTGCACTACATTATTAGAGCGAAATACGCTCTGCTAGCCTTAAGCGATAATGAGAGAATACATGCATTATTGTAATCTTCCTATATATAAAACTGAATGGGTTTTTGTTATACAAACCTAAATATTGTTACGTTCTTACCTTCTTTGAAAACGTGTTACTATGAGTTCATAGATTGTAGTTAAAATAAAATAAATGTTGTTTGGTTTTAATTAAAAAAAGTTCTTTTATTCAACACAGTTATGTATACCACTGCTAGTAACCTTTTTACAGGCAATAACAATTTTTATTCTTAATTACTCTGTCTGTTTACAACTTTGAAAACAACAAAAATTACTCGACAGATCTTCCTTCCTAAAGATCTTCCAACCTAAGTTATAGCTACGAAAACACACATTTAACTCTCTTTACTGAGTTAGCTCCAACTAAACTGGTTTTCTACTTCACGATTCACTTCACGAGTTTACTCCTTAAAACTCTCTTCACACAAACTGCACTCGCAGAGTTTACTCTACTTAAACTGCGCTCGCTGTTCGCTTCGATGTGCTTTTTATATGGCTGAGTAAACAATACATCGAAAGCTCTCGAACCTCTCGATATTTCAGGTAGATTATATTTTTTTCTTTTAATTTCTTTTTAGTTCTTTTGTAGCCTTGCGTATGTAAACATCTACCTCTTTCAACTTTTAGTATTTGTTGTTACTTGTTTATTGTCTGTTACTTGTTTTCTTTGCTGTTAGCTTGTTGTTGCTGTTGCTGCGTTATTTTTATTTACTTTATCTCTGCTAATAATGCTTGTTGTTGTCGATTCTGGCTATTTGTAAACATCATTTATAGTTTGTTCTTGCAGCTTTTGTTTATTTATTTTAGCGAAGTAATAAACGCAGAGGTTCCCAATATTATTTTCGTAAAAATATATATTTTGTATGGGAGGTAGTAACATGATCACTCAAGCGGTTCCGCTCACTTTTTGACTGATGATTTATTTTAACTACGAAGTCATTTATACCAAGTTAAGAAACTTTCACTTTACCATTTCTCAATATATACTTTGTATAGAGGTACCAGAACATTTGTTCATTTTTTCAATTTTAATAGATGATGTGTATTGGCTACCAAGTCATTTAGATAAAATTCAGGAACTTCCATTTTAACCGTTGTCAAGTTGTACAAAACTCAATATATACTTTGTATTAGAGCCACCGGCCCACTTATGCGATTCCGTCCAATTTTTGACAGATGATTTGTAATGACTATGACCTATTTGATCAAAATTTAGAGACTTCTACAACCACCGTTTATATGGGCGTAGCACCAACACTTTTTTAAAGACATTCAATGAAAGCACACCTTTGCAACGCATGTATTGACTCGATTGAGTAATTCTCGAGTTATATAATGACGAACATAGGGCAACTTATTCTTATATATGTAAATAGGTATACAAAAATGAGTGTGTGTTTGTTTGAAGACTGTATACAGCTAAACTACAGATTCTACAGTGTATTTCTGGAAGGAACAAGAGCCTATATGAAATGTTTCGATTTGGAACGGAAGGTGACAAATTTGAACTAAAATAACAGTTAAGATAAAAATAAAGATTGAGTAGCGCAGTACACCAAACTTTAGTTAGTATAATAATCATTTTCTTAACATTCTATGAAGGAACATCTATTTTTGAACACATTGAAAGGAACTTACAGTTTAAGGCCGTCTACGAACGGCAAATCCAATAAAAAAAATTTTCAATAGTAGTTATACTTATAACCAATTCCTAGCAATGTAAGAAAATTTTTTCTTTTTTTCAGAGGGCCTAGGCTGGGAATGAACAAAGAATCTCATGGTTGGCAGTCGGGTGTCTTACCTACCATAACACAGCGGCACACATTATCGTAATATAAAAACCATGAAATATTTTGTTTTTATAACCTTATATTCTTGGTTCTTCAGCAATTATAAACCAATAAAGTTTTCATTGACGTCGTAGGAGGATGTGCCCCTTTGAATTGTCTTAATGGATACATTTTTTTGTTCTAGAAAAATGACTTATGCTTCAAATCAATACTAAAATTATACACAATTATTTTTGAGGGGGCCAAGAAGCAGCAAAAATAACTATTGAGCAAAGCATTTTATATTAACCACTCATTTTAAGGCTTTTAATTTAAGCACTTTACGAGGTTTGGCGTTACGAATGCATGACAATCGCAGAGAATGTGCTCTGAATTTTCAGTGTCACTTTTACAAAATCGAGAATCTTGGAATAATTAATTTAAGTGGTACCATAGGTTTCAATGAGTCGTAAGGTACTTAGTCAAAAAGTTTAAGTCTGCTCTACTTAGATAAAGCAGCTTATCTGTGGTTCCCATATTAGGAATAAGGAACCGTTTGGCCTGTCGCTGGCCGGCACAGTTATGGTAGTAAGCAGCATATTCTGTGTTCTCCCAGTTCCTGAGGAATTTTGAATTTTGAACCTTTTTTTATCCAGAAGCTCAGAATAATATTCATTTACAATCGTTACTCCTTTCAAGGTATCCAATATATATGACACTGAGCGAATCCTTTGGATGTAATTCTGTTGGCCGACAGATCTTTTCAGTATTTTGATTATTATTTGGCCTTTGGTATGTTATAATGAAGCTTTTTTTTACAGTAATGATATGTAAACAAACTTCTTTCGATTGTTATTGATAATCACCAAACATCCTTTGAAGTTTTCTAATGTTATTATTTGTGAAATCCATCTGTTAGACTTCTTATATTAATATATTCTTGTAAATATGATATATCTTCTCGGCTTAAATGCAAAGGACTTAGACATTTTACTTGCATTTATTCTCTGTTAGTCCATTATTATTTAATGTATTTGAAACACTATTTCTGACACTTTTCCTGACTTTGACATTCTTTGCACCGGTTTCACCACAACGAAACTCAGTACATCACTTATTAACTGCTGATATTGTAAGCGCAGATGAATCCAAAATATTTATCGAACCTTATTTCCCTTTACACATAATTTTTTTCTTCCTTGCCGCTGAAAAATACATGGGGAACTATATAAATTTCGGGAATAGTATATAATAACAAATATTTTTAAATGAAAATGGCTTAATTGTTTTTCAAAATATTCCTCTTGATGATCAATAAATATACTTTTGCAATAGTTCAAGACATTTCTCAAAGCAGCTTTTCCATTCCTCTTGACACACCTCCAAAATATGGTTTTAACACGCTTCAACAGCTTCTTCGACTCTTGCAAATCGGGAGAGAAAGAAGAAGTCATTGGGTGCCAAATCAATTGGATGTTTTGATTGCTCAAAAATTAACCTGTTTAACGAGATGAGTGAAAGCTTGCATCATTATGATGGGGAATGTTTGGTAGGTGGTTGGTTTTAAGAATTTCTCTGAAGACTTCCGGTAAGCAAATGTTCGCCCTACGTTGCTAAAACGTAATAGTGGTCACATGACCCACTCGGCGAAGAAACAAGCGACCATTTTCTTCGCTGTGCTTTTTCCACGAACAACTTTTGTTGGATTTGGCTCGTCTTGGAATACCCATACGGTCGATTGCTATTTTATTTCCGGCTCATACGCACATATCCATGATTCGTCACCTGTCACGATTTAATACACGTCTTTTGAAACACCACGCTTGAAAATTTAAATCATTTCCGTACACCAATCGACTCGTGCTTTTTTTTGAGCCATTGATAAATTATGGGGTATCCAACGAAAACAAATTTTTTTTACAACTAAGTCTTCATGCAAAATCGTATGCATTGAAGTGAAGTTAATGTATAGGGTCCGCCATCTAACGTTTTTTTTCAACTTTCGTGAATGGTAACACTTAGCTCATGTTTAATTTGACAGATAATTAGTTTTATCCTTCCGCTGAACGAATATGGTTGTGTATACGCTTGAACAACGCTGGGAAATATTGCGACATTACTTTGAAAATCATGGTAATGTTGCAGAATGAAAAAAAAATCATCTTTTCAGATGAAGCTCATTTTGATCTTGGCGGGTATGTTAACAGGCAAAATTGTCGAATTTGGGGCACAGAAAACCCGCACGCATACCTTGAAAAGCTGATACACCCAAGACGGTGCGGATTTTGTTCCAGAGGCATAATTGGGCCATTTTTCTTCGAAAATGAGCAAGGAGTGGCCATTACAGTCAATGGCGATCGTTATCGGGCCATATTGAACGAATTTTTGTTCACAAAAATTGAAGAGGAGGATATTAGCAACATTTGGATTCAACAGGATAGCGCTACGTGCCACACAGCCGAAACTGCACACGATGTTTTGCGCCCTGTTTTTGAAGATCGCATTATCAGCCGCAGAGCTGATGTCGTTTGGCCACCTCGGAGTTGCGATTTGACACCGTTAGACTATTATTTGTGTGGTGCCGTCAAAGATAAGTGTTACGCCAACAAGCCAGAGAAAATTGACGCTTTAAAGGACAATATTCGTCAAGACATGTGCGATAATGTGCTTAAAAATTGGGCCGAATGTAGGCTACTGCATGGCTAGCCGAGGCAGCCATTTGAATTTATTATTTTGAAATTATTTTCCATTATTAGCCGGAAGGATTGTACTTTCAAATAAAAAAAAGAAATTTGAGAAAATATTCAGTAGTTTTTTTTATAGCATTTTCAAAAAAAAAAAAAAAATATTTGGCGGACCCTTTACAAGGATGCCCTTGTCTCACAAAATGTCTCATGACGAACTTGCTTTATCAGTTCATGCACTGCATCGATGTTTTATGGCACAGCAACCGTTTTTAGACGACCTACACCGAATTCGTATTCGATCGAACTACAACAACAATTGGATTTACTAAACCAGCGATATACTATGGCTTTTGATGGTGCTTTACCGACATACACATTCTTGTTAAGACAAACCACGTCGAAAGTTGTGAATAATAATTAAATGAAAAACTTCTATTGAAATTTTCATTTTTTGGCCAATTTGATTTCCTCAACTCGCCGTAAACAAAACAAATATGGTAGCACTTGTACATCAACACGTTGGGAGTACGCTTATGCTAAAAAATGTCAAACTTTATTATGGCTTTGCCAGATTTTAGCTATTGACGATATTATTACCAGTTGCCGAAATATAAATAGTACCCTCGTACTAGGTAATACATTCGCCTGTCAACCAAGACGTTCTCGGCTCAACACCAGGCCAGAGCATCAGACAATTTTCAACAGCGGTATCACAGCATTGCTAGCGACTGGTTATAAGTACTTACGCTATGAAAAATTTGTCTAACTAATGCATCTGCCGTTCGAAGCCGGCGTTAAACTGTGGGTACCTTCCAATGAGTCTAAGTCCCATTCAACTTAAGCTGTCGTGGGAATTATGTATGTGTGTTTATGTTAATTTTGTACGTTAAAAGTATTATGAATCAGTATAAAAAAAAAATTATTTTATTTTATACTTTTTTGTATATCGAGGTTCTCTGCTTTTAATTATTGAAATATGAATTAATTGACGTGCAACGCTTATTCTACTTTGAACGTCTAGTATATAGTTAGTTATAGGCAGCGTTGCCACAACATCGAATTTTTTGTAACCAAATTTCAATAAGAAAGTAACCAAAAAATAAGCAAAATTTTAAATCAGAATACAAAAACCATTAAAATATTATTTTATATGAATATGGAATTTATAGCAGTATGGACTAAAGACAGACTGGTCAAAAAAACTTGTTAAAACAATTGATGAGGCATACTCTCCTAGTTGTTCTAAACGTTTTAACTATGTATTAACAAACTTCGCATAATAGAAGATATCGTGCTTAGTTTTGATGAGGTATTAAAATTAATTTGTGGATTATTTTAGCTTAATAGCCGTTACTAACAGACATCTTAATGAATCGCTAAATACCCGAACCAAGGAATACCGTCAAAGTAATATATGTCTTATATTTTTTTCTCACTTAGCCACTGAACGATATAGTTTAATAGTATAATTTTATTGCTTTAATTGCTTGCCAAAGCTTATCCTGAATACGTTCCAGCGATCTCAATGTGCGAGAAATTTTGTATGCAGTTCAGAAATAATGATTTGGACATGGTAAAGGAAGCATTACTCTATGAAGATTATTTTCTAACTCAGAGAGCTACTCAAGATGGAAAAATTGTAGCGGCATCCAATCATTACTTGCGATGAAAAATATATCCATTAGGACAACGCTCGGCCAAGTGTTCAAAGATCATTCGAAACTATTTAGAAAATTGTTTCAGCCGCCTTATAATCCAGACCTTGCCCGTCAGACTACCTTTTGTTTCAATCGTCGTGCCTTTCACTTTAGAACAGAGTATAAGAAATTGTCTTTGGCCCAAAATCTTTCGGATGGGAAAGGTCATAGCATGCTCATAACAAAAGGCAAAGTTTGCCAAAGTTTGCCGTTTTTAAAGTGATACACTCAATACCTAGACCTGGGTAATAAACGTCAAAAGAAATCATTATCTACACATCTATACATCGAAGAAAAAAATAAATAATTTTGATTAAAAATAATCAAAACGACAACACTGGTTATAGGGTATATCTAGGACATAACTAAACTTTTCTACTTAAAAATATCCAAAAATAATTTTACTCACCTCATGTTAACAATAGCAGATGAAATTCATAGATACTAGCAAATATTAAAAGCTTTAGTATGTAAAAACCCTTTTGTATTGTTATTACTTTTTACTGCAGTTTTCTTGGTTTTTTTCTTTTTTTTGTCAAGTGAATAAATGAAAAGGATATGATAACAAGCAAAAAAGTTGAGAAAAATAATAAAGAAGTAACTATTGTCTGTTACTAGAGCGTTACACTGATTTTTACGACATTTTTCTTTTCTCTATTTTTCCCTTTTTCAATAACTTTAGTGTTAAATTTTTTTTTTTTGAAATCACCAGCATATGAAAAAAATAATGGAAATAATAAAAGGAAATATATTTGAGTGCATATTTCAACAATAAACAGCATGCATGCAGACTGTCTCTCTTCTATATACTACAGTATTTGCAACCGCCACTAGCTCTTAACTAGGATTTACTTTGTAGGTCATAAATTGTGCAACTAAAACTAAAAGCACTTTGCCTAATAGATGTTCTGCGAATATCTATAGAACTCACCGTAATTCAAAGATATAACAGCAGACAAATTCTTACTCTATATGTTGTATATAGATGAGGAAAAATAATCTAAGGAAGGAAAAAATCATCAGTATTAACTTTGAGCATAAGTATTGACAAACCTATCGAAAGTAAAGGCTCCGCCAAATAATTTTTTTTTTTTTTGAAAATGCTATAAAAAAGAATACTGAACATTTTCTCAAATTTCTTTTTTATATGAAAGTACAATCCTTCCGTTTGATAATGGAAAATAGTTTCATTCAAATGGCTGCTTCGGCAGGCCATGCAATAGCCTACACGATCGGTCAAATTTTTAAGCACCTTATCGATTGTGTGCAGCTGTATTTCACCAATGGCTTCACGAATATTTTCCTTTAAAGCCTCAATTGTCTCTGGCTTGTTGGCGTAACACTTATCTTTGACGGCAACCCACAAAAAATAGTCCAACGGTGTCAAATCGCAGCTCCGAGGTGGCCAAACGACATCAGCTCTGTGGCTGATAATGCGATCTTCAAAAACAAAGTGCAAAACATCGTGTGTAGCTTCCTGTTGAAACCAAATGTTGCTAATATCCTCCTCTTCAATTTTTGTGAACAAAAATTCGTTCAACATGGCCCGATAACGATCGCCATTGACTGTAACGGCCACTTCTTCCTCATTTTCGAAGAAAAATGGTCCAATTATGCCTCTGGACCAAAATCCGCACCAAACTGTGACTCGTCTTGAGTGTATTAGCTATTCAATGTATGCGTGCCGGTTTTCTGTGCCCCAAATGCGACAATTTTGCTTGTTTACATACCCGCCAAGATCAAAATGAGCTTCATCTGAACACTTCGCACATATTCCGCAACATTGCCATGATTTTCAAAGTAATGTCGCAATATTTCCCAGCGCTGTTCAAACGTATACACAACCATATTCGTTCAGCGGAAGGATAAAACTAATTATCTGTCAAATCAGACATGAGCTAAGTGTTACCATTCATGAAATAAGCACCAGTTGAGAAAAAAACGTTAGATGGCGGACCAGATATTATCTCCACTAAACGAAATTAATCGATTTACGCTTGAGCTACGTTGGGATTTATTTGAATTTTATTTCCAAAACAAAGGAAATTAAAAAAAAATTCGAAAATAATTTTTTCGGATGAAGTTTATTTTCATCTTGGTGGGTTCGCTAAAAAGCAACATTTCAGTCGGCAATGCTATTACAGTGGGCTTAGGAAATCTAAACATGATCTTACAGAAGCCAATGCACGCATAACGAGTGACTGTTTGGAGCGGGTGGTAAGGCAGAGACATCATTGCCCATATTTTTTTTCCCGCTCTTCATGGTACTGATGTGAACGATGTTTAGTTTCAACAGGATAGTGCAATTTGCCATACATCTCATGCCACAAAAAGCTTTGACACCGTTAGGCAATTTTCTGTGGGGCGCCGTTAAAGACTAGTGTTATGCCGACAAACCAGAGCATTTGAAGGCCAACATTAGTGATGCCATTGCCGAGCAACGAGCCCATATACTCGAAAAAGTTATCGAAAATTGATCCGATCAAATGGGGTACAGTGAGCCCAGCAGCGTCAGCCATATGAATTAAATAATAGTATTTTCCCATTTCCCACAATTACAATCATGAATAATTTTTCCATGACCTCTTTTCTGATTATTCAGTGGAGAATGATAGCCCGTAAGAATTCTCTTGATCGTGAGTAGTCTTTTCCCTCGAAATTTGTTCGCTTTTCCCATTGATTTGCTCACATCATTTTTGCTGGGGAGTCGCATTTATTATTTAAGTATTTATTCTTTTTATTGGATAATTAAAGTTTTTATTAACTTATTTCAGGACTAGAAGTGTTAATAAAGTCCAAAACTATATAATTCGCTATAAAATGCAGAGTAAAAGATTTATTTCCTGCAGTTTAAGAGACATGTTGGCTGAATTTTGAAATTCGCTCACAGAAAAAAATATCGACAACAACGGAATCGACGACCATCTCCGAGACATCAGATTCTTTGCACTACCAAATATGGCATTAAATCCATCCTCACCTTGCGGTTCCATTTAGTTCTTTGTTTTGTTGATTTTTAATTTTTATTGTGTAAACATTATTTTTTTAATAAAAATTCACACATTTTTTTATATTTATTTTTGTTAACATTCAACGTAAAATGATAGCTTGTAAAAAGGGAACACAAATATATAGGAATAGAAATTTCCAATGTTATTCCTGATAGGGGTGAATATTTAATATGTAACCGGAACAATTCTACTTCACACAAAAAAAAAATCGCTACATTTCAGTCCGTTTTTGTTTTATTGCATTTTTAAATTTAAACTTTAAAATGGCCCATCTTATACATAAAATTCATCGATCTAAGGTGTGCTTCAAAATGATAAGGTCACCTTAATATTTGCTCAATTCATCCAAACTATAAAATGTTATGTATGGTCACCTTATTAAAAATAAATTCTACGATCAAATAAGTGAATAATAAGCCGGTTTAACTTTTAGAGATGTACCGTTATATTACGAGTATGTTTATTAAAATTTATGTAAATAAGTGCAAAATTCAGTGCGTCAAAATGATAAGTTCAGTGATTAATAAGCAATTAATCTAATCAGATGGTATCACAATTGTTTTTTTATTGTTGTTTTGTAATAATTTATAAAATGAAATAATATCTGCGTGGTATGGGTCGCGGGAAACCTTTGTCACCTTATGAACAAGCATTGAGTATGCGTGGAATGGCGAAAAAACTGCGATGTTCTTGTGTGTTTTGCGAAAATAACTCAAAAACAGATTCTATTCTGTTCTATTCTATTCCATTTTGTTTATGTAAATATTTAATTAATATCTTTTTTGCTTAAGGTCAAATTAAGTATGTGATTACATTTACGAATAATATTTGAAAACCTAAAACATCTGTTTGCACATAAACTGATAAATACTGTACAGCCCTTGAGGATTATGTAAATGTAGAGAAATTAAAATTAATTAAGTCATATTTAAAACAAATCTAGAAATAAAAATTATACCAAATATATATTAAACAAACAAACAAAAAATATATGTCCAACATTACAAATTTTTTTTTACTTAAATTAGGTCAAAGCTAATTCATATTTATTACCTGAGCACTCTTTTTAAAAAAACAGTTAACAAAAAAAGGGAACATTAACACAAAAACTAAAATAAGCGCTTAAAAACCTCCACTCAATGACTCCCTAAAAATATTACAGCCAACTTATGTTTTTTAAATATTTAGCAGTAATTTCCAGTTTTATTACTGATTTTAAACTATACGTAGGTATGTATTATACATTCATGTGTAAATTTATTTTTTTTTTGCATTCGCACATACATACACACATACCCCCTTTAAACGTGCCATGACTTTAATTATGTTCTTGCTTTAGCAACTAAATCTTCTAAAGCTTAAAACCTCAAATGAATTACTAACCGTTGGGTGTTTTTACTTTTATTCGTTTGTTTTTTCATGAGGGTTCTTATTTCATGCCCCAACACTACACTTCATTTTGTTTTTTCTTTTTCTTTACACAAAACAAAGTCCACCTTGTGGCCATGTAATGTAGACAATTAACGCTTCCAAACAGGACCCTTCTGTCCCCTTTATCACAATATTTTCATTTGAAATTCATTTACTACGTGAGTGTTCAGTAGCCTTAGGCAGGCAGCAATACCCATTCGTCTAGAAAGTCATATATTCTTGCAAAAAAAGAAAAAAATTGTTGTTGTTGTTTTGTGGTTATTGGACATAATCTAACCAGTACAGAATTATTGTTTGTATAAAAGGAATAATAAACTTGTAATTGCTTTACATTGTTGTATTCAAAGTTTATCTGGAATTTGAATCCGTTTCAAAATACAAACAAAAATAAACAAATTTGTTATCTGTTATAGAGTAAGTGATGATCTTTTCTTAAATACGTTAATCAATGGTTTATTGGAAAGAAACCTAACTATGGTTAGGTTATCTAAGAACCAAATAGGTAGACAATCAGGTTCAAAGCCTTTTTCTGATGTCATGGATATTGGGATCTATAAGAACTCGGTAGTTATCATATTGTAAGCAGAGAGGGTGTGCCAAGTAATGTGTAGCCAAATAAAGAGCTCTACACAAATACCACCTGTTATAGTCTAGATGAAAGATATTTCAATCGACAAATCGCAGATTGCCTCCTCTCTCTAGTGTTTAAAGTTGAGTGTTACAAGGTGGTTTACCAAGCAAACTTAGACATCTAAACTAAAGCTTTAAGGCCTTAACTACACCGACAATGTCTGTTTCCTAGCTTAGAGATATTGCGGTATACAGGGCAACCTAAGCTCTGAATTCCAAACCAGTTGGAAGCCTCCCAGAAATACCGATTAACTATAAGGTGGGCAATTTAAAAGTTTAAAATTGAAAATGCAATAAAACAAAAACGGTTTGAAATTTTGCCAAATTTATTTTTGTTGTTGTAAAGTACAATTGTTCCGGTAGAAATGAAATATTATTTCATTTATATGACCGCCGCGGCTGGCCTCATACTACACCATTTGTCGGACCAATTTTCGATAACTTTTTCGAGTGTATGTATGGTATCACGAATATTGCCTTCAAATGCTCAATTGTCTCTGGTTCGTCGGCATAGCACTTGTCTTTAACGGAGCCCCACAGAATATAGTCCAACGGTGTCAAATCGCAGCTTCTTGGCGGCCAACTGGCGTCACCATTTTGGCTAATCGAGAGATGTGTGGCAAGTTGCACAATCCTGTTGAAACCAAACATTGTTCATATCAATACCAGGAAGAATGGGCACAAAACATCGGTTACCGTAATGGTTGTGCCGTCCTCATTTTCAAAAAAGTATGGGTCAATGATACCTCCGCTCCACAAGCCGCACCAAACAGTCATTCATAATGCTGCATTGGATTCTGTAAGACCACGTTTAGGTTTTCTGAGCCCCAATGAGCTTCATCCGAAAAGACGAGTTCTTGCAATTTTTTTCTGATTTTTTTGCAATATTCGACCCATTGCGTTTGTTTTAAAAATAAATTTCCAATAAATGCCGACGTTTCTCAAGCGTAAATCGATTCATTTCGTTCAGTGGGGATAATACACTGCATTTTGTGATGGAATAGAATGACTTAAGTATTGCCAGATTCGAAATAACCGCTGGTTAAAATCTAAGCTTTCAAGTTAAAAGTCAGGTTCATTACAGTTCAAATAAGGCGTCGTTCAGAGGTCTCAAGTATGGCAAGCCGGACTTAAGACTCCTAACGGAGTTTCTTACAGGCCACTGTGGAGAGGATGGCATCTGAAGAGTATGGCGGTCACAGATGTGGATTTTTGTAGACTGTGCTCACAGGCATCAAAGGTGATGAGGACATAGGGTCTCACTGGCTGACATATCCACCGTTGTAGTTTTAGATCTTCTGCTGTTTGTTACGACGTCAGCATATCTGCTGAACAAAACTATAGACCGGAAGGCGCACAATAGATCCTATGGGTTGCACTTTCCTGCAATATTGCCTGGTCGATATGATGATAATAATACAGCTCAATTGTCTCTGTATGATTATCGACCATTGACAACGTCCGCCATACTAGTAGTCGGTGGCGTTGTTGCTCCTGTTATTGTTTAGCAACGCCCTACATTGCCTCTCGATTATGCCGAGTCCGCACAAAAACCCGTCTGGCGAGTAGCTGATCAGCATTCCTTTCGGTACTTGATAGGCACATTTTACCAATCGAATCCCCAACGTTAGGTCTGCAACCAAAAACCTCCGCAAACACACGACGTTCGTCGGTGAACTTGCGCACTTGTAGGTTACATGTTCCGCGGTTTCGAATTAGCCGGGCAGTTTGGACATATACGGCTACATGCGAGCTTAAAATGGTGCAGATATTGCTATGATCGGACAGGTTCTGTGTAAGACAAATAATCCTGTTCTCAGTGCGGTCTTGTAATCAACATTAGGGTATAAATATGTCCACCTACCGTTAAGATAAATCTGCCACCTTTGTGACCATTCTCCATTAGATCGTGAGCGCTCTACCGTATCTTACCAGATATTAGAGCAATTGCCTACTCGACACTGTCTTGTATGCGCAGGAGACTCTTAAGCATCTATTAACTGGTGTCACGTAGAGTGCTTGTGAGACATTTTATAGTATCACCCAAACAAAAACTAGCACATGGGCTTAACGAAGAAAACACTTTTTTTGGCTAAATTAGCTTTATTCATCAACGTAATCTCCAAGAGAAATGCAGACGTTCCATCTATTGCCTCAAACTAGGCTTTAGTTTCATCTATAGCCTCTTCATTCATGCGAAATTTCATACCGGTGAGCATTTTTTGAGGTATGCGAACTGCCAGTAGCCGTTAGGAGCCGAATCTGATGAAAACGGTGTATGTGGGAGCAATTCGAAGTTCAATTCATATAGTTTTGCAATTATTTCTTGCTTATGGTCAACAGTGAGTAAACGCGGCATCCACTTTGAACAGGGATTTCTCATAGTCAAATGCTCATACAATATAAAGCCAACACATTCCCTTGATATCTTTACTATGTCATCTAACTCACTCAACTTTACCTTTCAATCATTCAAAACGATTTGGTGGATTTGTTTTTTATGTTTTCTGGTGTTACCGCCTCATTTTGACGTCCAACGTGTTCTGCATCATCAGTGTCTCTATGACCATGTTTGAAATCAGAAAACCAATGTTTTATTATTGTTTGTGATGAAGCGGAGTCCCCAAAATACTTTTCAAGCCATTGCTTTGCTTGAATGGTATTTTTTATCATCAAGAAGCAGTGTGGAATTAATGTTCAGAAAATAACAAAAGTAGGGTCAATCTTAGCACAATAACTCACAAACTAATTAATAGAATATCATATGATTTTAACAGCAGTTTCTTGAAGTTTAGGACTAACTGAAAAAGAGGTAAGTGCAATAAAGCTAGCGCCTTCTATGTTAGTGTGTCAAAGCTATTAATAAGCAGTTAAGAGACAAAGTTTGGAGAATATATCTTCCTTTGGCTATCTCGAAGTCCAATAGATTCAGCGCTGACATCTGATATTCGATAAAATCATCTTTAGCAGCCACTATTTTGACTGGTTGAAATTCATATGGCGTTGTTCACACATCTCTCCTCCAATTCGCTTTCGTATGGCTATAACTCACAAATTCAGACACTCCGCTTCTTAAAAAAAATTGTCTAAAATTAATATCAAATCTTGCAAAAATATTGAAAAAAGTCATTAGGTTCTAATAAAAAAAAAAAAAAAAAAACTATGCAAAGGAAGTAAACATAGAGGGAACATAGCCTGAATAGAATGTAATTCACAGATAATTGGACTACGCCCAAACAAATGATGGGAGAATCCTTTTCCTACAGAACAACTTAAAGCTTTAGACAGATATGAACATAACTTGGTATCAAAGAAGTTGTGAAGCCAATTTTTAAGGTTATTTTCATTGGGAAAGTAACGCTCCGTATATAGATTAAGGTAAAGCTAAAAAGTCGGTGATCCGTCGATTTAAGGCCCGTAAAATATGGCGAGTACTGAAAGGCCTTCCAATCAAGCTCTTAGAGTGCAACTTTGACAACTCGTGCAGCATGGGGCCTTGCGTTGTTGTAAAAGTGTATGATTTGGCTTTGTCAGTGGAATTTTTAAACTCAAATTACTTCTTTCGAATTGTGTAGCTAAGCTATGTATAGCATGCATTCATTTAAAACGTTTCCAAGTACGCCATGCCCCCCAAGTCCCTCCAAAAAAAAAAACAAAGAATTCCTGAAATTAGCTTTCTGCAGGCAAATTGTTTATTGGGTTACCTTCTACTTTTAACTAACGATGAACAGTTTAATGCGTGCATGATTTTCATATGGAACATAAAATTGCATACCGGTACGGGACCTCACTAGCCAATGCTCGTGTATAATATGTAAAATATAAAAAAACTAAAAGTGAATTTATACCCATACGAGTAAACGTTGAATAAATATATTCAAATTTAATTTTGCTTATCGTAAAAAATCCCCCTCAGGTGTATTATTCAAAGTCACTTAAGTGTACGTAATGTGTGCGTTTGTGTGCCACAAAACAGACCAATGGTCTGTGCGTGAGTTGGTATTTTCCATGCATTTATTCGAAATTTAGTTTTAAAACATCGTTTAAAGTTTTCCATTGGAAAACAGGTCAAAATGAAGCAAAAAACAAAAAAAAAATCAATTTTAAGCAAATTTACTCGTATAACTTAAAGCGAATATGTATTTAAAATTTAGTTTGGGTCCTGAAAATTTATTTTATTTACACTTGAAGGGCTTAAATGAATTTTCTTAGAAAAAAGAAAAACATAAAAATATTAGATTTTTAGTTAAAAATTTTAAACATAAAGATTTTGATATTTATATAAAAAAAAAAAAAAAATCAAGTTGACGGAGCAATTTTGCACCGGGAAGAACCCTTCCGTACATTAACTGTATAAAGTTCACAGATCGGCATACATTGTTATAACAGCAGAACTAATAATATGTCGGCACTGAAAACTACACCGCAGCTTGTTCCTATTGATATTCATATAATTGCTATCCAGATAAGTAGACTTAATGAATCTGGATCTTGAAGATCAAGAACATAAAAACATTCGACGGTTTTGAGCCTACAGCTGCAGATCTGAAACTAACCATCTTACTGTATTGCTTCATATACGGTTTTGGATAGTGTATCCAAGATCATGATTTCTTCCAAGGAGAGTTGTTAGTACGCTATTATAACACCTGCTGTGTTGGATATATTATTTTCTTCAATAATAAGTATCTCTTATTGTCTTCTAAGAATTTTTCACGCTACAAAATTTGCTATAATATCAGCTTATAAGGTAATATAATATATTGTTACGAATTTAAAAATACAATACTGCATTGTGGGTTTTTGGTATATTTTGTGTCACCCTGTCCATTTGACAGTACTGCAACATCAACCATCTCTACGTTACATTTGAATTAACGGATATGTAAATAGAAGATGGTCGATATTTCCGGAACCTTCCAAACTGTACGCAATTAGGTATATAAAGTACAGTTAGTTATCGTTTGGTTGTCGTAAGATAAAGACGTGTTAAAACGGAAATAAAAGTGTTGTATAAACGAATATTAAGTTGTTGTGTTAAAATAAACTGTATCAAAGTTATAGTGTAGTATATAAAAATATTACTGTTAAACAATAAATAAAGCGGTGTTTATTTTATTTAAACGCAACTTAAAACTGTTTCGAGCTATGGTCTGACACAGTCTAATAAAGGTCTGCATCCTTTGTGAATGAAATACGATTGTTTCCTTTCGTATAAGCAAAACTTTTTTGTGAACTCTTAATTGCGCGCTTAATAACTAGCTTAAACTACCACAGATTCGATTCGGGAGTCAGATTTGGTATCGTCTATGAGCACAGAAACTGATCGTCGGGCTAATAAACTACAAGGATCAGGGAGCGGTCGTCGGCGGTAAATCTGGCAGGATCACAAGTACGGTTTCCGGGCATTAAATCTAAAAGGAATACAGGAACGTTCTCCGGGCGGTTAATCTGAAAGAATCACAGGAACGGTCGCTGGTGGTTAATCCGGAAGCTTGGTACGATGTGTAGCTTTGAGAAACAGGAGCTATCGTCTGGAGCGATATATGGTGAGATTTTGATAAATACTGCTAGAATGGTGACAGAATGAATGCGTTGCTGAAACTAACGGTCTCTGATGTCAACATTATCCATTGACGGCGTTTCCTTGCTTATTTTCGAAAAAATACGGGCCGATGATGGCGTCTAACAATAAACCGCACCATACGGTTACTTTCTTTTGATGTAAAGGTTTTTCGAGGACTGTTTGTGGATTTTGTAAGCGACAATTTTGGCCTCATCACTAAAGATGATTTTGTAAAAAAATTAATTGTTTTCGTTCAGTTTTTCAAACAGCCAATTCACAAACGTTCGATGGCTTTAATTCTGGAACGAGTTCATCTTTATAAGCGTGAAGATGAAAACCTTTATGCAAAATGTTGCACGAAATTCCTCTGGTGATGCCCAGTTGCTGCGAACGTCGACGAATTGATGTTCCAGTCTCATTCTCAACACTTTGCTGTAGCGTTTATGTTTTCATCACTACGGCCACTACGAACATATTGTTTAGATCTATTGTCAGTACCGTGAGCCTCGAGTTTAGCGATTTAATTAAGCAGAGCGGTCTCAGAAGGAGCCTGATTACGAAGAAAGGCTGTTTGAATTTTACGTAGTGATAGAGTAAAATTTTTACCATTTTGATATAAAATTTTCACATTCAAAATTCTTTGTTCAAGAATATAGCGTTCCATAGCTAAAATTTCTCAATTTTTTACTAAATAAGTATCAAAAGTTGACAGCTCTATTCTTGACATTTCATCATTTGACAGCTAATTCCCTTCCTTGCCCACCTTGTATCTAGCTTCGGTAAGCTATCAGGGTATAGACTTAATAACCTACTGAGATACCTCACTGCTACAGGTTAGTTTTCATAACTCATTGGTATACATAACAAAACGAAGTCAAAACAAAGTTCCCTTGACCATACTTGGCTGTTTGTCCACAGTGAACTACCATTTTAATAAGCCAACAAATCAGCAATATTGGACCGTCGGAAATAAAATTACCTTAGATGGCCATGACCCTTAGAATCTTAATCAATTATTTTCTTGTGAATACTACAAATGAATGTGCGGCGATATTCAGTCACAAACTGCATAACTTCTTAAAACTATGCAAAAAAAGTGAATCCAGAGTACAAAAAACAAACCCGAATGTGTATTAATGGAGCATGTTCACTAAAGAGATCGGACTTCCTTCTGCGTAATTCCTTTTGCGATTTTGTTCGTAATTGTTCGTAATTTTTAACAGATGGCGCTGTAGGTGGTCATTTCTTTATCACTGCTCCTGTTAAAGATATTTGACTAAGATTTGACACATCGATTCAGTGCACGTATTCTAAATTGTGAAGCAAATATAAACGGGGTTGGATAAGTGAGCATGATGCCTCTAATACAAAATAAAAATATATTTTTGTATATCTTAAGAACGGTAAAAGTAAAAGCTCTGAGATTGGTAAAAATGAAAATTAATACAAATTATCAGCCAATAAGTGGTCGCATAATAATCGGATATGTGAGCATTATACGTACCTCCCATACAAATAAATATTGAATATTTTTATTTTATAATTTGGTCTAAATGACTTGGCAGTCAATACGAATCATCAGTTTAAAAGTGGGAGGAATTGGAAAAGTGGGCGTGGCATCTTTCATACATAATAATAAGTTTTTTTTATTTGAGGCTTTTAATCAATAAATAATCACTCTGAGAAATACAAACTATTGTTGTCCGCAAATAGTTGTCTACTTCTAAGTATACATAGATTTCCAGGCAAAGCCGAATGGTTAAAGCTATGACAATCTCAAACGTCTCACAAAGAGCGTGAATGCAAGGAAGGTCAAAAAATATATGCACTCTTGTTTAGAAGGTGGGTTCTTACATAACATACCACAGATTTACATACAGTGCTGCCCGAAATCTAAGCGAATTTTCTTGTCGAGGTAATTAAGAACTCGTATATTACTAATAGATTTATTCAAAGTAAAACATTTAATTTTTGTTATCTTAGGCACCTACATTATAACTATAATAACAAAACTCTCTACCAACAACTCTCTACAACAAAAAAGCAATTAGCTCCTTAAGTAGCTGTTCGAAACTTAAGCATTTTTCAGTACTTTGTGTAATAAACTTTGTTTTTTTATGGCCTCCACACACCGTTTTGGCATAGTTCTGATGATATTTGTTAGAATTATTGTTAGTATTGATTGCCACTTTAATTTTAAACTCTCCATCAGTTTCTGCTTATTTTTAAAACGACGTGGTCCAGCTCTGCGCTTCAAGAGTTAGGAACAATTTTAAATAAATAAAAGAACCAGTTAACCGGTTATTTGAATTATTATGAACCGAAAATCGGTTTTTATATATTGCTACTTTTCGAATTATTCGAAAACCTGTTTTTGAAAGAGGTCGAATAATTGATCTCCTTAATGTTCACCAAAGATGTATAGATTTTAACTGCCAACCAACAGGGTTACTTTCACAGGTTTTTAGAATGCACGCGACGTCATATGCAACGAATGGAAAGAACAAAGCGATTTTGGATAGATTCAATACCGATTCCAAGCAAAAAAATTATCATCTGTTAAAATGAAAAATGTCGTTCTAACACTTCAATGCATGGCTTCACACGTGTATAGTCAATAAGGCAAAGATACATGAATTAGACCTACTCCTAGTAGAGCTGCAAAACAATGGATAGTACCATCGACAGTATCGGTAGTTTTGCTTTTAGCTGACCATCGATAGTTTTTTTCACTATCGATACTATCGTTAAATTCTAAGAGTAAATACAGAAGCCACTAAATGTAGTCAAAGTCACATTTGCCAAACTTTTATAGCTTCATAGGGACACGGTTTAACAGTTTCTTCTTAATATTCTATTTAAAGTATGAATTGTAACTAAAATATGTTATTACATACGATTTTGCATTAGACCCAAACAAATTAATCTTCGGTTCGCCAGACCATATAATGTTATTCTAACTATTACGGTGCATGTGCTCCTTCCGCTTGTTGAGAAATTATACATTTCGAGGACTCTTACCATAAATCTAGCTTCCATAAGTTTATTTTTTCTTATTGCACGACTTGAAACAGACGAATAAGTTCACTTTTTAGGCTTTTTGATGACTTGAAGAGATGAATCTTTGAAGTACGAATTAAAAGTTGGCAGTTGTTCTACGCTTTCCTCCAATAGTCTCTGCAGTTTTCTTTCACTGGATCTTATTAATTACTTTAGTTTTGGAGCACTTTATAGTCTGAACAAGTTTCGCTATATATAAGCATTACTCTTCCATCAAAAATTTTCAATTCATCGAATTTTATGACACACTGAAAAAAAGTGTCCCTATTTTTTGTTTCAACACTGTATTTATTATTATTCTTTTCATTTCACTTAAATTCTAATATTGGTGCCACTAGTAGTACTTAAAAGAGTCCGATAGTATCGATAGTATCGATGGTTTCTTTGCATACTATCGAAACTACCGAGTGAGCCGACTATCGATAGTTTTGCAGCTCTAACTCATAGGACATTTAGTATAAGACCCTCGAAACTATTATATTCTTCCAGTTTCCAACTATAGAACTATAGAAATAAGACATTTGGGTCGAAAGTAGAAGTCACATCATTGAAACAAAATCCTATTTTGAGAATCTAAAAAATTATATTAATTTTTAATGAATATAAAACTTAAAAAACATGAACTAAACGTGTGATTCTTAAAGGAGCTTATAATGAACAAAAGCCCTTAAAAACAAAAGTTCTTACTACTCCCTGGATGTAGCATATGTACAGCATTTATGCATTTCCCCATAAATATTAACACAAAGTACGTGTATGTGCTTGTCTTTTGGCCGTGACTTTTGTAACAGTGATCAGTGATTTAAATTGTTTACAGGATTACAGGACTACAGAAGTACTGTATTTACATATTTGCCCATATTTTTGCGGTTTCGATTTTTACAACTTTCCCTTGACAAATCAACATTAAAAATTTTTATGGGTTTTGTTGTTTAACATTCTCTTCTATTTATTACTTCTTTTCTTTCATTTTTCCAATAATTATAAGACTGCTTGACAAGTATGGTTTTGCCAAGAATTTATAGGCAAATTATGTGTCACATACGACAGTAAAACATGATTTTACAAAAATTGAATTATTTAGCTTAGTTTAGCCAAGGATGGGGGATTATTAACGCTGTTATAGGATGTAAACATTAGATGAGAATGGTAATAAAATGTTTATATAAAAAAGGGTTTATTGTCATGTTTTATTAGACGGTCTTATTTAGATATTGATTTTGTGTTAGATTTTCTCCTTTTAATGGTATCAAGAGTTTATTTTTATTGCACACAAAGGCTTGCGTAAAAGAGGAAGCACATGCAAAAGTCGTAATAGAATTTATAATCAGCTGAAGAGTCTATAAGAGTACAGACATTATGTTGTTTATTGCACAGATAAGAAAGTGGACTTTATAACACTTCAACACAATTTCAATGACCATAAAAGAGATGTAGATTATCTAAGTTATTATGAAGAATCGATGCCATTTTATGATATTTTAATGTTTAAATATTTGATCACTTCCTGTGACCCTAAGATATATTACAAGAAATCAATAAAATATAAGAAAATGAAATTTAAAAAAAAAATTACTTTGACTTTTTCGTTCAATAAAATTTTATTGTAATTGGATTATCAAAATTGGACAAAAAATGTATTCACCTAAGAAATACCCCCAGATGTTGTTAGATTCCTTAAACAATGTATATGTCATTTAAAGCGTAAGTTTCATTTCTTTTCAAATCCGAAAAATAGGTTAATATTCTGCTAAGATATTAACATGTAAGTGCATGAAGGTTCAAAAAAGCCGGTTTTATACTCGTAACTCAAAAGTTGGAAGGTGTTTCGAAAATTTCAAAAACAGATCAGACAGAAAAGTAGGAACATTTCTCAGGTATTTAAACTTCGTTCTTTTTTGTCGCTCCGTGTTATAAGTGCATGAAGGTCCGAAAAACCGGTTTTTTATCCGTAACTCGAGATTTTTGAGATGCTTCGAAAATTCCAAAAACAGATCCTTGTTATACTTGATAGTGCCTATCAGAAAAATAGTATCACTTGCCAGGTATTTATTTTTTGTTGCACCCTATTATTCTAAACTGGGGAATCCATACAAAAAAAGCTCACTTTCTTTGGGAATGTGTCACCAAGATAAATCTTTAAACAAAGCCCTTTAAAAATCACTTGTTAGGTGGCGAGCGCTGCATTCAATTCAAATCAAAATAAATCCAATTATGAAAACTTAGGCACTAACCACTCCATCACAGACTTTGTTGGCGATTTATAACCCGAAATAATATAAAAGATCGCCGATGCATTAAATATGAATAACTACGGATGTACTAGGAATCTGATCCACTAAATTGTAATCATAACATCAACGTATGATATACAAACTCTATTTTAATCTGTGCCGCCCAATCGATTTACTAGATTGGTTACATATTGTAGATTTGTGGATCGAAAAACATGTTAATTTTGACAGTAAAGTTTGCCCAAAACAGCTAATTATCAGACAGTCTTTAATGCCACCGGACTATTACAGTACACTACTGTCCGAAACTATATCCATAAAATTTTCAGCGCTATACATGCGTTATTCAAATTCCGGCTATAAAAGAGAAAATTTTCTTCATCTTGGTTTCGAATTTTATATAATTTAAAGCTTCCAGTTTTTCTAAATGGTAATTACAAGAAGCTCCCTGACCCTTCCCCCTGTAAAAGATAAAGGGACAACATCAGCTGCAAAAACATCATAGGAAAGTAGGCAACGTCACATCTCGACAGAAAAGAAAAAGAAAAAAACTAGGAGTGTATGATATTCAAACACTCCTCACCGTTACACCAAATACCATATACAGTAGGTGTTATTTCCAGATGGAAGCACCATCATTCATCCTATACTTGTCACAGTAAACCGATCTACGGCTTAGCTTGAAGACAAATTACATACTAATTGAATACAAAGCAACTGATAAAAAGAGATATAACACATAAGATGAAAAGTCCAGGGAGTAATAAAGAAAACACCTTTTTTTGCTCAACATAAGCTTTATTCATCAACGTTCTCTCTTTCAAGAGCAATGCAATCCTTCCAGCGCCGATCTAACATTTCAGTACCACTTTTGAAGAACGATCTATCTTTTGCCTCAAAATAGGCCTCAGTTTCAGTGATAACCTCTTGATTCGAGCGAAAATTTTTACCGCGAGCATTTTTTTGAGATCTGCGAACAGCCAGAATACGGTAGATGTGGAAGCAATTCGGAGTTCAATTTAAGTAGTTTTGCCACTGTTTCAGAATCATTGTTTTTAATCAGCAGTGAGCAAACGTGGCACTCTCTTTGAACAAAGTTGTCTCATAGGCAAATGCTCATGCATTATAAAGCAACACATTCTTGATATCTTTGCGATAACCCCAAAGAAAATAATCCAATGTGGTTAAGTTACACGATCTCCATAGCCAATTAATTGGAACATTTTGTAAAATTACTCTTTCATCAAAAGTGTCTTTGAGTAAATCAGTTGTAGAGCACGCTCTTTGGCATGTGGCTCCGTCCTGTCAGCACGATTAATGCCAGCTAACTGAGGTATTCAAAAATATCTAATCATACTGTGTCACCATTAACAGTAACGTTTTAACCATCATCGTTTTTGAAGACATATGAACCGATGACTCCGCCAACGCATAAAGCACACTAAACAGTAATTTTCTGTAAATCTAATGGTGTTTCAACGAAAGCTTGTAATTATCCTCACGCCAAATGTAACAATTCCGCTTATATATATAACAGTTCAACCAAAAATAGGAGAAAAAAATTTTGAATAAAAAAAGTTTAAATTTCAATATCAATTTATGCCTCAGAGCATTTGACGTAATTTTCAAGCATTGCTCTGGTGTAAGTCTATTCATGAAATGGTATGATGAAATGTCAAACCAAACTAAACCAAAAGCAACTATCAGCTGTTAAATCGGTTGTCAAATAAAGCAGTGTTGCCAACTTAAAATTATGAATGTCTGAAAAAACGCTCAATGTATACAATACTTGTTAAGTGATTGTTATTAAACAAACTTTCCATGTCCTCCCTCTTTATTAATATTGTTACGTTTTAACCTTTTTAACTCTTTTTAATTGCTTTAAATTAAATAAGTAGTACGTTGGTTATTGTTTAACTTTATGCATTTATATATTTCCACACGGTATCCACATTTTTATGGTATACAATTCCATTGTGTCCAATTCCAGGGTG
Organism: Wohlfahrtia magnifica; assembly: GCA_023159175.1. Taxonomy (NCBI): domain Eukaryota; kingdom Metazoa; phylum Arthropoda; class Insecta; order Diptera; family Sarcophagidae; genus Wohlfahrtia; species Wohlfahrtia magnifica. The sequence continues at coordinate 1,209,619 of JAKWBJ010000148.1, read as the reverse complement.
TCCGCCGGGAAGGTATACTTTGTTTGTTTATAATTTTTGATTATATAAAAGAGAATGAATCTTATATTGATAAATGTTTTATTTAATGTCGGCAATTATGTATGGAATAAAATATCAGATAAATGACCGCCTCTGTCAGCCTCACAAAATCGAGCCCTTTTGAGCACATTTCTCATTACATTCTCACACATTTCACGCGATGTTTCATTAATTTCATCACGAATATTTTGTTTGAGCTGCTCCAGCGTTTCTGGTTTGTTTGCATAAATCTTGCTTTTCAGATATCCCCACAAAAAGCAGTGGGGGCCAGTCAATATCACCATTCCTTAATGTAATACTGCCTGTATACGATGTGGCACCGTCTTGTTGAAACCCAAAGCATGCAGCTGTGGCGTTAAAAAGTTTTCAATCATATCACCATATCGTTCCCCTTTGACAGTTACCGTTACGCCGTTTTCAGTTGCAAAGATGTAAGGTCCAATGATTCCTCCTGACCCAATTACACACCAGACTCTTTTAATGGATGCAAAGGTGACTGATGAATAACTGCTTAGAACCGACTATTCTGTTTATTCACATAACCATTCAAATGAAAATGTGCCTCGTCACGCATTATGATTTTTTCATAAAAATCGATGATTAATTTTGATAAAATATTTTAACGATTAAATCACGTTGGTGAACTGAATATTTTTCCATAATAAATTTGCCACGTCTCTACTTCACGACTGCCACATATGAACTGTCAAGACCAACGTTTACCAAAATGGCAGCGAAACAAAATAGTATACCTTCCGGCGAACACCCTCTATATAGCCTCCAGCTTATTTTTCTTGCACTTAATATTCGATTAGTACACAAAACCTTTTTTATTTAAGCCTAAGTACGAGTTTGCTTTACGACTGCAAAACGATAACTGAGCTAACTAATGCATAAGGCGCCGCCTTTTATAGCAAATCATCATCAATTTCGAATATTTTGTAAGTTCAAATAAAACAACCAAAACCGGTACGGTAGCACCGTTCAATGCGCAAGTGGTAACACTGTTAATAACACAGTAGTAGCTAACACAACTACTGCACTAATTTAGCGTATCTTTTCATTAGGTATTGTTTATTTTCGTTACAATATATATTTTTAGCAATACAATTAAGTCGTTGTATCTGCTTTACTTAATTCGTATTTTTTTGTCTATTCTAATTTTCTTTAAAACATTTTGTGCAATTTTACATCTTGATATTTTGTTGTTGTTATACTTAAATTTTTATTTATATTTTAGGCACATGTTTGCTATTGTTATGCCCAAACACTGTACCTTGGCATAATCTCTGAACTAAAGAACAACTTGTCTCAAATTTCTTTTCTCTAATGACTACTGCTTCTAGGAGCTGAGTTTTTTTTAAATGCCTTTGTGTAGGTTTTTTCTGAAAATAGAAATGAAAGTAAAAATTCCATGTTTATCTTAAAGTTATAAGTATTAACAGCCCTTAATTGTTATTGTTGTTTCATAGACCTTAAAACACATACCCATTAAAGTATATTACCACCTGTTACTTCATCTGTTTTTCGCATTTATTTTTAAGTACTTTAATAAACAAAAGTACTTTTCTCTTTTTAATGCGAAAGTAAATGCTCACAGGTGTACTTGAAATAGGAAGGAAATAAAAAATTATAGAGTTAAAGGTGGAGTTCATTACAAAATTAGAATGTTTTAAAGAAATTGTATAACAAAATAAGTTCAATTTAATTGAACTGTTGACATAGACAAATGAACAAAAGAGACTGGCATTTGACCTATGGAATAATTAAAACTTGGAAAACAAAATTTTGCAAATTTAGCAAAATATATAAGTTATCTCATAGCATAAATAAAGGATATTCCAAACAAAATGTACGATGTTAATTGTCAGTCACACCTTGACGTCAGGTTTTTTGCAAAACTTAATTTGACATTTCTTTGTTTCTGTGTTTGAATAATTTAACCATGGAGAGGTACACAACTGAGGAGTAAATTAAGGTTGTTGAAGCCTTTTATGAAAATTTGCCTTCAATTTAAAATGCATATCCTGCACTTCGTAATTTTTTTGGTCAGCATAGTTGACCAAATGTGTCCACAATCGGGGGAATTCTGGGAGTGGAAAGGTGGAAACACCTGTGCATGCTCGCCCAGTTCGGTTTTCTGAAACCATTGCCGTTGTTCGTAAGAGTGTGGCAGAGAACCGTCAACCTCGACTCGTCGTCGTGCCCAACAATTAGACATCTCACGAACATCGCTGATGCGATTTCTGAGTAAAGATTTGAATTTACATGCTTACGAGGTTCAATTAACTCAAAAACTGAAGCCTTCTGACCATTTCCAGCGTCGTCAATACGTCAAATGATTAGTTGAACAGACAGAAGTGAATGGTGACCTTACAAAGAAAATTATCTCTAGCGACGAGGTACACTCTCACTTCAGTAAATTCGTTAATAAGTCGATGCACCTACAAAAATTGAAAAATTGAACCTATCAATGATTCAGCTTGTTATTCACGATATTTGGAAGGTGGCCAGAATAATCCCAATACTTAAGCCTTGAGCCTGCTACCAACGGAGATTTCAGGACATCATATAGCATCACAACAGCACTGTATATGATGGTCTCCCATATAACCAATGGCCTTAATTGACAAAGAGCTTGTCAACGGACAATTGTGGCAGGTCCAAGGCCTTTGATATGGTAAACCATTGAAGACATTTCATGCTCTACGCCCTCAAATGATGTCAAAAGTTGGGTGGCAAATTACCTAAGTGGTAGACATTTATTTGTAGAATTCAGGGGTCAAAGTTCAAAATTCCGGAAGCTGAAAATGGACGTTCCTCAGGGGGGAGTTCTATCCCAATTCTATTTAACATTTTCTTACCCAAACTTCGAACTCCACCACAGGAAGTTCAGATGGTGTCGTATGCGGATGACTGTTCAGTCTACGCATCTGGGGTTAATATAGACAATATACGTTCCTTGGTCACTAACTTCTTGGCCACTATATCTGAATTTTTACGGGAACGCAAACTGAGGCTCTCTCCATCCAACTCCTCTGTTAACCTATTTACCTCATGGACAAAGGAAGTGAGGCTAGAACTAGATAATTCAGTTGATGGTCAACGAACACCCAATAGCCTCCTTCACTTTGCCTCACATGCCTTATACACCGCTCAAGAGGTTATACCACGGAGTAAACTATTTAAGGCTCTTGCGAGTGCCACCTGGAGGATGACAAAGGAAATCATTGTCACTACGTATAAGGCAATAGGCCGCACTCTCCTAAGCTACGCTGCTCCGACTCATTAGCGGGAAAATCGCTACTGGATGTGTCAGGTTGACTAACATAGACGATCTATACGAAGAAATCAGGATGTTGCCACTCAGATGCCATAATGAGCTCTTGGCCAAACAATTCCTGATTGCCTCGTCTGCCCAATCACCCCAATCATGGTATTATAGCACAGGATCCTCCTCCTCGAAGCAACCTACAAGACATTTGGCGATACTGTAATGACATCCGAGATTTTATCACACCTATAGTTGACAGCAATTCGTACATCAATAGACGGTTCTGGTAGTGATTGGCAGTTAAGAAAACAACATGGTCTTGAACCAACACCCATTAGAGATTTCAGATAAATGACGGGCCCTGCCGAGGCAAACAAGGACGACCCTCGCGCAGCTAAGAGCAGAATGGAGCAGTATTCTTAACTACTACCGCGAGAGAGTCATGCCTGGCACGCTGAATAGATGCCCAGACTATCGACAGGAACCACACGATACTTCGCATCTATTTAGATGTTCTTGCAGGCCTACAGACTTGTGCCTTTTAGATCTATGACTGCGACCGATTCTTGTTTCGCTATACCTAGGATTACCTACTTCTTAAATGGCACAAGTTAAGCTAATGTGGAATTTATATTTATCGCACAGGAAGGAACATCAGGGAACAGAGACGCTATTACAACAACAACAACAACAACAACACAACAACAACAATTTACTGTTTGGTGGGGTTTATGGCCGGCGTCATCGGACGGTAGTTCTTTGAATATGAGGTCGAGCAAGCAGTTATCGTGAAGGGTGTTCGCTATCGCGAGATGATAAGGGACTTATTGGTGCCAGAAATTGAGGATTGGTGCCTGGACGGTATGTGGATTCAACAGGATGGTGTCACCTGGCACACAGCTAACGAAACAATTGCTCTTTTCAATGGCCGCGTTATCTTACGTCGTGGCAATATTAATTGGCCGCCACAACCATGTGATTTCACACCGTTGGACTTCTTTCTTTGCAGATATTTAAAAGAAAAATTATGCGTCAAAAAGTCAAGAGCAATTCAAGAGCTAAAAGATGTGATAATTCGGTACATCAACGACATCAAACCTTAATTATGCATCAGAGTCAGTGAAAATATGGAAAGACGGATAGAGATATGCAATCGAACCCTGGGCGAGCATTTGGCCTATTTTTGTTGTTTTCGTAATCAAAATAATGAAAATAATTATCTGAAAACTTTTTATTTTATATACAATTAACATCGTGTGTTTGGTTGGGCCACCCTTTATTAGCATATTATTAAAGTCATTTTGCACAACTTTCTTAATAAGTTTGCTTATGTGCGTAACCACAATTTAATTGTTGTTATTAAATCCTTACTCTATGTCTAGTAGTATACATACCCTCTTTAGGAGAGTAGATATTAACAACTGCCCCCTTTTATCTTGATGTTTTAAATTTTTTAAGTTTTTATAAGAAAATATCTAAAAAAGAATGTGAAAAATCAAGTAATAGTATTAATAGTTTCTTCTGCATTATATTCTTTTCTCGACTCTTCACGTTTATTTTTTTTTCTTTATTTAACAACCAATTTAGCTAAATCTTCTAAATTATATAGTTTATATTTATTATAGAATTTTCTCGTACTACCGTACGATAAAGTAGATAAAAACTCAAATAAAATTGTTTAAGTTATTTACTTAAAATCTCATCTAAAATTTATGGCCAGCCATACCAATAAAACTGAAAAAACCAAGAATATATTGCCAAGCAAAAAAAGTATATCATTTTATTTCTTAACACTGGTACTCTTGTATACTTTTCAATATCCAGTATCCACATACAAATGTACATATTCGTACGTATCTGGTACTAAGTATTACGCCAATAGTACACAATAAGTGCAAAGATATTAAAAGAAAAAAAAAAGAAACTCGAATATATGTATGTTGAGTTGAGTGGGTTTAATAAATCTTTTGGCATTAAAAAAAGCAAAAAAAAATAAATAAAATTTATTTGTACAAAATAATGGATATGAAAAATTAAAGAATTTCACAAGAAATGAAATCAAGGTCAATTAAATTTGAGTATTTTTTTGCAAACGAATGTTAGATTTTATTCTTTTTCAATTTCGTTAGTAATGAACGATAAACAGGATATGCCACTTATAGTGATTGTTAAAGCAAAAAGCCTTCAAATGTTTATTTTGAGGACTTAAACCGAATATACAAACTTTAATATAAAACGAAACAACAAACGAATCATAAATTTAAAAATTTTTTTATCCGATTTATCCGATTGTAATACCCGATTAATGACTTTTCTTCATAGACGAATAATAACTGTTGCGAGATATATAGGGTACGCCATCCAACGTTTTTTTCGGCTAGTGCTTATTTCTTGAATGGTAACACTTAGCTCATGTCTGATTTGACAGATAATTAGTTTTATCCTTCCGCTGAACGAATATGGTTGTGTATACACTTCGCTAAGTGGGCCTGCGATCGACTTACAGAAGATGCCGATTTTGCCAAAAAAAATTATCTTTTCAGATGAAGCTCATTTTGAACTTGGCGTGTATGTAAACAAGCAAAACTGTCGCATTTGGGGCACAGAAAAACCGCACGCATACACTGAAAAGCCGATACACCCAAGACTAGTCACTGTTTGGTGCGGATTTTGGTCCAGAGGCATAATTGGGCCATTTTTCTTCGAAAATGAGCAAAAATTGAAGAGGAGAATATTAGCAACATTTGGTTTCAACAGGACGGCGCTACGTGCCACACAGCCGAAGCTATACTCGATGTTTTGCCCCCTGTTTTTAAAGACCACATTATCTTATTACCTCGGAGCTGCGATTTGACACCGTTGGACTATTATTTGTGGGGTGCCGTCAAAGATAAGTGTTACGCCAACAAGTACAGCTGCACACAATCGATAACGTGCTTAAAAATTGGACCGATCGTGTAGGCTACTGTATGGCCAGCCGAGGCAGCCATTTGAATGAAATTATTTTCCATTATTAACCGGAAGGATTTTACTTTTAAATAAAAAAAGAAATTTGAGAAAATATTCAGTAGTTTTTTTTATAGCATTTTCAAAAAAAAAATACAAAATTTGAAAGACCCTATAGTTCATTGATAAACATTTTTGGTAAACACGAAAAATAATTCTCATTTTGTTCATATCATTTTTAACATAAAGAATTTAACATTTTGAACGATAATCAGAGATCTTATCTAGGATGCTGAAATTTGAATGTGATCGTGTGACGACCAGGATGGTTGCCAATTTCTTGGGGTTTTCGGGCTTCATCGTGAGAGTGGGAAGAGAGGTTTCTCGGTCGAAACTGATTACTGCTGGTGTACCGCGGGGAACCATTTCGTAGGATATTCTTATTTCGGATATACCGCAGCCTTCGGAGGGGGACCTCCTTCTAATTTATGCTGATGACATATTGGTTGCTACAAATGGCCTTCTGTCGAGGGGATTGGACAACAGGATGAACCAATATTTAGGTATCGTGCACGTCGGATATATTGATGTACCTTGGAGTACTCTTTCATGAGAACTTTGAGTTTTATAAGCATATAGAACACATCCTCGATAAGGCGAAGGGAGTCTGTAACATGTACCATGGATTACTTGGACGCAGAGTGGGCCTGAGCACCAGGATTAGGCTACTGATATACCACCAGATTGTGAGACCACTTATATCCTATGCCTTTCCAGTTTGGTTCGGGATTTCCTCAAGCCAGATGGAGATGCTTAGAAAATGAGTCTCCGTACTATTGTACGCGCTTACGGGTGTGTCCGTAGACCGGCATGTGGTACAATTTATCGAAGGATTGATTTTAGAAGGATATATATTTTCCTGGTGAACTCTGCGGTCAGATTTTTGAGCGTGCGTCCTCTCTACGGAACGAACTCGTTATGAGATGCTTCGGTAGGGCCTCTGATCTCGCAGGTGGATCTCTTGATACTGAGAGATGGTAATCTCCTCTATAGAGATGCAGACCTTCTATTTTATCATAGGAGGGTGAACACTTTGAATTTTGAGGATCTGGTGTATATAGCTTTGATAATTGATTTTATTGATTTTTTTCCAATATATTGTTATTTCATTTTAAGATTATTTTTAAGTATTTTTATTAGTTTTAGTTACAGAATATGAATTTGTTCCTTTTTTTCAATTTTATTTTTTACTTTTTTTTTGGAAATTTATATATTATTGAGTGTATTGATAGATCATATATTTAAGGACTTCTGCAGTAGGGCTGTAATTGGACAGGGATAGATTTAATCTTAGATAAGTACCTAGTACGTTAAGAAACTTTAGAATATGAATAGTTGCTTAAGAAACAATGTAAAATGACGATATTGATTGAATAAAGTGAAATGAAATGAAATAAAACCGATAATCAGAATTGGTTTGACTATGAATCGACTCTTTAGCTAACAAAACGGGTAACGAGGGAGACCCTCTTGCCGTCTTCGTAGTTATACTTATTAACTAACATTCAATTATAAGATCTCCCGTATTTATGCTAGAATTGGACTTTAAATAGCTGGTAACAAGGTCGTTCGCTTTTATCCTGTCATCATTGTAGATGCATGTACTTAGACGGTTAAAAAGGACGACTCTCTTGCCCTCTCTGTAGTTACATTTATTAGCTCACATTCAATTATAAGGTTTCAAGAATTCATCCTACAATTGGAATCATCTCATTTCCGCATTCATCCTGTTACCGTTGTAGTTGTATTTACTCAAATCCCTAATTATAAGGTCTCACGTATTCATCCTATCGTTGGGCTAGAAGTAACTGGTAGCAAGGTCTTTATCCTGTCACCAGAAGTAGATTAAATAAATTTCTTTCCTGCCAGAGATTAACCAGATCCCGAAATTGCTCCAGACGATAATATCTGATTCTCCAACCAGACATCGTGCCGGGTAGTAAATTACAATAAACTGCGTTACAACCTATACTGGAATCAGAATGGTATTAAAATAAGAAGCGGCGTGTGAGAAGACTGAGGTTCAGGGTGGGGAAAATATGTCTTTTATGATGTTTTTTGAGTCAAAAGAAGCAAATTGATTTGTTCTTACGATACGCAAATTTTAATTATTTCTGTCGTAAATAAACTACGAAAAACGTTAAATAAAAAAAACCACCCGGCACCTAAATTGAAGACTGATCTTCGCCCTAGAGTGGTGCAATTTCCTGTGAGCAATCGAATGTTTCAAGCATCTTGCAATTTTGCAATCCTTGATTAGATTAAGGATGGTAGTAAGTTGTGCTGCACACCAAAATTTCGGACCGATATAGAGTGTCATGGAAACTTTTCTGGCCAAGCATTCGTTATTTCATTACCATCTAATCCACAGTGTCCAGGTACCAGAAATAACTGGACCATATTTCCAAGCGAAAGCTTTTGCAACGTATCGTAGCAATGTTGGACCGATCTAGATGTCATACGATTCGAGCTAAGTGTCTTTAAAGCTGCCAGGTTGATCTCCACATATATAACAATGGCCATGATCTCAGCCCGCAAGACACTCAGTGATGTTGCCAGTGAGATCGACATATCTCGGTTGGGTTGGTTTCATGAGCACCAGCCCTGACACAGTCATTCGTTTTTGAGAAATCGGAATACTAGTTTACTTACTCCATGTTATGGCCCCTTTTGGACCAACAGTCTCAGTTCGGGTTATCAACCTCAAGATTTTATTAAATTAAATATATGTACGAATGGAGGTGATAATTTAATTAATAAATTACTGTTGTTTTTAGGCCAACACACATATGAAGATCTAATATGGAAACAACAACCACTGAAGAAACAACTGAAGGATTTTTCAGACGTGTAACTAAAGATAATGGATATTATGCAATGTAATATTGCTGTGCATAATGCTCGGTTAGCACTGAAACAAATTAGTTAAAAACCTTAAGTTATAAACAAACACAAAAAAGAGTTTGCGTAGTAACTTGTAAAGGCTGGCAAATAAAAAAACATAAAGTATTAGGTGAAGCAAATAAAAGCAATATATTATGGCAAAAAAACACTGCAGAAATAATAACAAAACTTTTATATGAACAGGGAAGAGACCATAAAGGATACTTTTAAACTCATACACATGCAATAAAATTCACTTAAAAATAATTATTTTACCCAAATAAATAATGTGCGGTGAAGGCAATAAAAAATGAAACGTTGAAGATGAAGACATTTTAGGAAAACTTAAAGAAGTTAATTTTAAACATAAAATTCTAAATGTAGGTACTATCTAATCGTTTTACAAAGTTATAAAGA